>JAVIAB010000001.1:61362457-61732457 GCA_032433765.1 Megaustenia siamemsis
ACTACAACTACTACTACTATTGCTACAACAACAACTACTACTACTGTTGCTACAACAACAACACAACTACTACTACTACTACTACTACTACTGTTTTTACAACAACAACAACTACTACTACTGTTGCTACAACAACAACAACAACAACAACTACTACTACTACTATTGCTACAACAACAACTACTACTACTACTACTGTTGCTACAACAACAACAAATACTACTACTACTTTGCTACAACAACAACACAACTACTACTACTACTATTGCTACAACAACAACACTACTACTACTACTATGTTGCTACAACAACAACAAAAACAACAACTACTACTACTA
Organism: Megaustenia siamemsis; assembly: GCA_032433765.1. NCBI lineage: Eukaryota > Metazoa > Mollusca > Gastropoda > Stylommatophora > Ariophantidae > Megaustenia > Megaustenia siamemsis. Next base: position 61,362,796 of record JAVIAB010000001.1, read on the forward strand.
CTATTGCTACAACAACAACAACTACTACTACTACTATTGCTACAACAACAACACCTACTACTACTACTACTATTGCTACAACAACAACAAACTACTACTACTACTACTACTACTACTACTATTGCTACAACACAACAACTACTACTACTACTATTGTTGCTACAACAACAACAACAACTACTACTACTACTATTGCTACAACAACAACAACTACTACTACTACTACTATTGCTACAACTACTACTACTACTACTACTACTATTTCTACAACAACAACAACTAATACTACTGTTGCTACAGCAACAACAACTACTACTACTGTTGCTACAACAACAACAACAACAACTACTACTGTTGCTACAACAACAACAACAACTACTACTGTTGCTACACAACAACAACAACTACTACTACTACTATTGCTACAACAACAACAACAACTACTACTACTATTGCTACAAACAACAACAACACTACAACTACTACTACTACTACTACTGTTGCTACAACAACACCAACAAAACAACAACTACTACTACTACTATTGCTACAACAACAACAACAACAACTACTACTACTACTACTATGTTGCTACAACAACAACTACTACTACTACTACTACTGTTGCTACAACAACAACTACTACTACTACTGTTGCTACAACAACAACAACAACAACAACAACATACTAACTACTACTACTACTACACTACTATTGCTACAACAACAACTACTACTACTATTGCTACAACACACTACTACTACTACTACTATTGCTACAACTACTACTACTACTACTATTGCTACAACAACAACACTAATACTACTGTTGCTACAGCAACAACAACTACTACTACTGTTGCTACAACAACAACAACTACTACTACTATTGCTACAACAACAACAACATCTACTACTGTTGCTACAACAACAACAACTACTACTACTACTATTGCTACAACAACAACTACTACTACTGTTGCTACAACAACAAAAAACAACAACAACTACTACTACTACTTTTTAAAACAACAACAACTACTACTACTGTTGCTACAACAACAACAACAACAACTACTACTACTACTACTAATGCTACAACAACAACAACTACTACTACTGTTGCTACAACAACAACACTACTACTACTATTGCTACAACAACAACAACTACTACTATTACTACTGTTGCTACAACAACAACTACTACTACTACTATTGCTACAACAACAACTACTACTACTGTTGCTACAACAACAACAACAACTACTACTACTACTACTGTTTTTTAAAACAACACAACAACTACTACTACTGTTGCTACAACAACAACAACAACTACTACTACTACTACTGTTTTAAAACAACAACAACTACTACTATTGTTGCTACAACAACAACTACTACTACTACTGTTGCTACAACAACACAACAACAACTACTACTACTACTATTTCTACAACAACAACAACTACTTCTACTACTACTATTGCTACAACACAACAACTACTACTACTACTATTGCTACAACTACTACTACTACTACTACTACTATTTCTACAACCAACAACACTATACTACTGTTGCTACAACAACAACAACTACTACTACTGTTGCTACAACAACAACTACTACTACTATTGCTACAACAACAACAACACTACTGCTGTTGCTACAACAACAACAACAACTACTACTACTATTGCTACAACAACAACAACAACACTACTACTGCTACTACTACTGTTGCTACAACAACAACAAAACAACACTACTACTACTATACTATTGCTACAACAACAACAACTACTACTACTACTACTACTGTTGCTACAACAACAACTACTACTACTACTGTTGCTACAACAACAACAACAACACAAGAACAACAACAACAACTACTACTACTACTACTATTGCTACAACACAACTACTACTACTATTGCTACAACAACAACACACTACTACTACTACTATTGCTACAACTACTACTACTACTACTATTGCTACAACAACAACAACTACTACACTACTATTGCTACAACAACTACAATGACTACTACTACTACTATTGCTACAACAACAACAACTACTACTACTACTATTGCTACAACAACTAACTACTACTATTGCTACAACAACAACAACTACTACTACTGTTTGCTAACAGAAAAAACTACAGCAACACAACTACTACTACTGTTCCTACAACAACAACTACTACTACTACTGTTGCTACAACAACAACTACTACTACTACTATTGCTACAACAACAACAACTACTACTACTGTTGCTACAACAACAACAACAACTACTACTACTACTACTTTTGCTACAACAACAACATCTACTACTACTGTTGCTACAACAACTACAACAACTACTACTACTACTACTGTTGCTACAACAACAACAACTACTACTACTGTTGCTACAACAACAACAAAAAAAACTACTACTACTATTGCTACAACACAACTACTACTACTACTACTACTATTGCTACAACAACAACAACAACAACTACTACTACTACTACTGTTGCTACAACAACAACAACAACAACAACAACTACTACTACTACTACTACTACTACTGTTGCTACACACAACAACAACAACAACTACTACTACTACTGTTTTAAAACAACAACAACTACTACTACTGTTGCTACAACAACAACAACAACAACTACTACTACTACTACTAATGCTACAACAACACAACTACTACTACTGTTGCTACAACAACAACAACTACTACTACTATTGCTACAACAACAACAACTACTACTATTACTACTGTTGCTACAACAACAACTACTACTACTACTATTGCTACAACAACAACTACTACTACTGTTGCTACAACACAACAACAACTACTACTACTACTACTGTTTTTAAAACAACAACAACAACTACTACTACTGTTGCTACAACAACAACAACAACTACTACTACTACTACTGTTTTTAAAACAACAACAACTACTACTATTGTTGCTACAACAACAACTGCTACTACTACTGTTGCTACAACAACACAACAAACTACTACTACTACTACTATTTCTACAACAACAACAACTACTTCTACTACTACTATTGCTAACAACAACTACTACTACTACTATTGTCTACAACTACTACTACTACTACTACTATTTCTACAACAACAACAACTAATACTACTGTTGCTACAGCAACAACAACTACTACTACTGTTGCTACAACAACAACTACTACTACTATTGCTACAACAACAACAACAACTACTGCTGTTGCTACAACAACAACAACAACTACTACTACTATTGCTACAACAACAACAACAACAACTACTACTGCTACTACTACTGTTGCTACAACAACAACAAAACACAACTACTACTACTACTATTGCTACAACAACAACAACAACTACTACTACTACTACTGTTGCTAACAACAACAACTACTACTACTACTGTTGCTACAACAACAACAACACAACAGAACAACAACAACAACTACTACTACTACTACTATTGCTACAACAACAACTACTAATACTATTGCTACAACAACAACAACAACTACTACTACTACTATTGCTACAACTACTACTACTATTGCTACAACAACAACAACTACTACTACTGTTGCTACAACAACAACAACTACTACTACTACTATTGCTACAACAACTACAATGACTACTACTACTACTATTGCTACAGCAACAACAACTACTACTACTGTTCCTACAACAACAACAACTACTACTGTTGCTACAACAACAACTACTACTACTACTATTGCTACAACAACAACAACTACTACTACTGTTGCTACAACAACAACAACAACTACTACTACTACTACTTTTGCTACAACAACAACATCTACTACTACTGTTGCTACAACAACAACAACAACTACTACTACTACTACTGTTGCTACAACAACAACAACTACTACTACTGTTGCTACAACAACACAAAAAAAAACTACTACTACTATTGCTACAACAACAACTACTACTACTACTACTACTACTATTGCTACAACAACAACAACAACTACTACTACTACTACTGTTGCTACAACAACAACAACAACAACAACAACAACTACTACTACTACTACTACTACTGTTGCTACAACAACAACAACAACACTACTACTACTGTTGCTACAACAACAACAACTACTACTACTACTACTGTTGCTTCAACAACTACTACTACTGTTGCTACAACAACAACAACTACTACTACTACTACTATTGCTACAACAACAGCAACTACTACTACTACTACTGTTGCTACAACAACAACAACTACTACTACTTTTGCTACAACAACAACAACAACTACTACTACTATTGCTACAACAACAACTACTACTACTGTTGCTACAACAACAACAACTACTACTACTATTGCTACAACACAACAACTACTACTACTACTGTTGCTACAACAACAACAACAACTACTACTACTATTATTACAACAACAACTACTACTACTACTACTACTATTGTTGCTACAACAACAACAACAACAACAACTACTACTACTTCTACTACTACTGTTGCTACAACAACAACAACAACTACTAATACTACTGTTGCTACAGCAACAACAACTGCTACTACTGTTGCTACAACAACAACAACTACTACTACTATTGCTACAACAACAACAACTACTACTGTTGCTACAACAACAACAACTACTACTACTACTATTGCTACAACAACAACTACTACTACTGTTGCTACAACAACAACAACAACACAACAACAACTACTACTACTACTACTGTTTTTACAACAACAACAACTACTACTACTGTTGCTACAACAACAACAACAACTACTACTACTACTATTGCTACAACAACTACTACTACTACTACTGCTGCTACAACAACAACAAATACTACTACTATTGCTACAAGAACAACAACTACTACTACTACTATTGCTACAACAACAACAACTACTACTACTACTACTGTTGCTACAACAACAACAAAACACAACTACTACTACTACTATTGCTACAACAACAACAACAACAACTACTACTACTACTGTTGCTACAACAACAACAACTACTACTACTATTGCTACAACAACAACAACATCTACTACTGTTGCTACAACAACAACAACTACTACTACTACTATTGCTACAACAACAACTACTACTACTGTTGCTACAACAACAACAACAACTACTACTACTACTACTACTGTTTTTAAAACAACAACAACTACTACTACTGTTGCTACAACAACAACAACAACAACTACTACTACTACTACTAATGCTACAACAACAACAACTACTACTACTGTTGCTACAACAACAACAACTACTACTACTATTGCTACAACAACAACTACTACTATTACTACTGTTGCTACAACAACAACTACTACTACTACTATTGCTACAACAACAACTACTACTACTGTTGCTACAACAACAACAACAACTACTACTACTACTACTGTTTTTAAAACAACAACAACTACTACTACTGTTGCTACAACAACAACAACAACAACTACTACTACTACTACTGTTTTTAAAACAACAACAACTACTACTATTGTTGCTACAACAACAACTACTACTACTACTGTTGCTACAACAACAACAACAACAACTACTACTACTACTATTTCTACAACAACAACAACTACTTCTACTACTACTATTGCTACAACAACAACTACTACTACTACTATTGCTACAACTACTACAACTACTACTACTACTATTTCTACAACAACAACAACTAATACTACTGTTGCTACAGCAACAACAACTACTACTACTGTTGCTACAACAACAACTACTACTACTATTGCTACAACAACAACAACAACTACTGCTGTTGCTACAACAACAACAACAACTACTACTACTATTGCTACAACAACAACAACTACTACTACTATTGCTACAACAACAACAACAACAACTACTACTGCTACTACTACTGTTGCTACAACAACAACAAAACAACAACTACTACTACTACTATTGCTACAACAACAACAACAACTACTACTACTACTGTTGCTACAACAACAACTACTACTACTACTGTTGCTACAACAACAACAACAACAACAAGAACAACAACAACAACTACTACTACTACTATTGCTACAACAACAACTACTATTGCTACAACAACAACAACAACTACTACTACTACTATTGCTACAACAACTACTACTACTACTATTGCTACAACAACAACAACTACTACTACTGTTGCTACAACAACAACAACTACTACTACTACTATTGCTACAACAACTACAATGACTACTACTACTACTATTGCTACAACAACAACTACTACTACTACTACTATTGCTACAACAACTACTACTACTATTGCTACAACAACAACAACTACTACTACTGTTGCTACAGCAACAACAACTACTACTACTGTTCCTACAACAACAACAACTACTACTGTTGCTACAACAACAACTACTACTACTACTATTGCTACAACAACAACTACTACTACTGTTGCTACAACAACAACAACAACAACTACTACTACTACTTTTGCTACAACAACAACATCTACTACTACTGTTGCTACAACAACAACAACAACAACTACTACTACTACTACTGTTGCTACAACAACAACAACAACTACTACTACTGTTGCTACAACAACAACAAAAAAACTACTACTACTATTGCTACAACAACAACTACTACTACTACTACTATTGCTACAACAACAACTACTACTACTACTACTGTTGCTACAACAGCAACAACAACAACAACAACAACAACAACTACTACTACTACTACTACTACTGTTGCTACAACAACAACAACAACAACAACTACTACTACTACTGTTGCTACAACAACAACAACAACTACTACTACTACTACTGTTGCTACAACAACTACTACTACTGTTGCTACAACAACAACAACTACTACTACTACTACTGTTGCTACAACAACAACAAGAACTACTACTACTACTACTACTATTGCTACAACAACAACAACAACTACTACTACTACTACTATTGCTACAACAACAGCAACTACTACTACTACTGTTGCTACAACAACAACTACTACTACTACTTTTGCTACAACAACAACAACAACTACTACTACTATTGCTACAACAACAACTACTACTACTGTTGCTACAACAACAACAACAACAACAACTACTACTACTACTACTGTTTTTACAACAACAACAACTACTACTACTGTTGCTACAACAACAACAACTACTACTACTACTACTATTGCTACAACAACAACTACTACTACTACTACTGCTGCTACAACAACAACAAATACTACTACTATTGCTACAAGAACAACAACTACTACTACTACTATTGCTACAACAACAACAACTACTACTACTACTACTGTTGCTACAACAACAACAAAAACAACAACTACTACTACTACTATTGCTACAACAACAACAACAACAACTACTACTACTACTATTGCTACAACAACAACAACTACTACTACTACTACTATTGCTACAACAACAACAACTACTACTACTACTACTACTACTACTATTGCTACAACAACAACAACTACTACTACTACTACTATTGTTGCTACAACAACAACTACTACTACTACTACTGTTGCTACAACAACAACAACTACTACTACTACTACTAATACTATTGCTACAACAACAACAACTACTACTACTACTACTATTGCTACAACAACAACAACTACTACTACTACTACTATTGCTACAACTACTACTACTACTACTATTTCTACAACAACAACTACTAATACTACTGTTGCTACAGCAACAACAACTACTACTACTGTTGCTACAACAACAACAACTACTACTACTATTGCTACAACAACAACAACAACTACTGCTGTTGCTACAACAACAACAACAACTACTACTACTATTGCTACAACAACAACTACTACTACTATTGCTACAACAATAACAACAACAACAACTACTACTACTACTACTACTGTTGCTACAACAACAACAAAAACAACAACTACTACTACTACTATTGCTACAACAACAACAACTACTACTACTACTGTTTCTACAACAACAACTACTACTACTACTACTGTTGCTACAACAACAACTACTACTACTACTGTTGCTACAACAACAACAACAACAACTACTACTACTACTACTATTGCTACAACAACAACTACTACTACTATTGCTACAACAACAACAACTACTACTACTACTACTATTGCTACAACTACTACTACTACTACTATTGCTACAACAACAACAACTAATACTACTTTTGCTACAGCAACAACAACTACTACTACTGTTGCTACAACAACAACTACTACTACTATTGCTACAACAACAATAACATCTACTACTGTTGCTACAACAACAACAACTACTACTACTACTATTGCTACAACAACAACTACTACTACTGTTGCTACAACAACAACAACAACAACAACTACTACTACTACTACTGTTTTTAAAACAACAACAACTACTACTACTATTGCTACAACAACAACAACAACAACTACTACTAATACTACTATTGCTACAACAACAACTACTACTACTACTGTTGCTACAACAACAACAACTACTACTACTATTGCTACAACAACAACAACTACTACTACTACTACTGTTGCTACAACAACAACTACTACTACTATTGCTACAACAACAACTACTACTACTACTACTATTGTTGCTACAACAACAACAACTACTACTACTACTGTTGCTACAACAACAACAACAACAACTACTACTACTACTACTACTGTTGCTACAACAACAACAACAACAACAACTACTACTACTACTACTACTACTGTTGCTACAACAACAACAACAACAACTACTACTACTACTGTTGCTACAACAACAACAACAACAACAACAACAACTACTACTACTATTACTACTGTTGCTACAACAACAACAACAACAACAACTACTACTACTCTTGTTGCTACAACAACAACAACTACTACTACTACTACTGTTGTTACAACAACAACAACTACTACTACTGTCGCTACAACAACAACAACAACAACAACAACTACTACTACTACTACTATTGCTACAACAACAACAACTACTACTACTGTTGCTACAACAACAACAACTACTACTACTACTACTATTGCTACAACAACAACTACTACTACTACTATTGCTACAACAACAACAACAACTACTACTACTATTGCTACAACAGCAACTACTACTACTACTATTGCTACAACAACAACAACTACTACTACTACTATTCCTACAACAACAACAACAACTACTACTACTGTTGCTACAACAACAACAACAACAACTACTACTACTACTGTTGCTACAACAACAACAACAACAGCTACAACTATTACTACTGTTGCTACAACAACAACAACTACTACTACTGTTGCTACAACAACAACAACAACTACTACTACTACTATTGCTACAACAACAACAACTACTACTACAACTACTACTGTTGCTACAACAACAACAACAACTACTACTACTACTACTACTGTTGCTACAACAACAACGACAACAACAACAACAACTACTACTACTACTACTACTACTACTGTTGCTACAACAACAACAACAACTACTACTACTACTGCTGTTGCTACAACAACAACAACTACTACTACTGTTGCTACAACAACAACAACTACTACTACTACTATTGCTACAACAACTACAATGACTACTACTACTACTATTGCTACAACAACAACTACTACTACTACTACTATTGCTACAACAACTACTACTACTATTGCTACAACAACAACAACTACTACTACTGCTGCTACAGCAACAACAACTACTACTGTTGCTACAACAACAACTACTACTGTTGCTACAACAACAACAACTACTACTACTACTATTGCTACAACAACAACAACTACTACTACTGTTGCTACAACAACAACAACAACAACAACTACTACTACTGTTGCTACAACAACAACAACTACTACTACTGTTGCTACAACAACAACAACAACTACTACTACTACTACTGTTGCTACAACAACAACAACTACTACTACTGTCGCTACAACAACAACAACTACTACTACTATTGCTACAACAACAACTACTACTACTACTACTGTTGCTACAACAACAACAACTACTACTACTACTACTACTACTGTTGCTACAACAACAACAACAACTACTACTACTACTACTGTTGCTACAACAACAACAACAACTACTACTACTACTACTACTACTACTGTTGCTACAACAACAACAACAACTACTACTACTACTACTGTTGCTACAACAACTACTACTACTGTTGCTACAACAACAACAACAACAACTACTACTACTATTGCTACAACAACAACAACTACTACTAATACTACTATTGCTACAACAACAACAACTACTACTACTACTATTGCTACAACAACTGCAACTACTACTACTACTTTTGCTACAACAACAACTACTACTACTACTTTTGCTACAACAACAACAACAACAACTACTACTACTACTACTACTATTGCTACAACAACAACTACTACTACTGTTGCTACAACAACAACAACTACTACTACTATTGCTACAACAACAACAACAACTACTACTACTACTGTTGCTACAACAACAACAACTACTACTACTATTGCTACATCAACAACAACTACTACTACTACTACTATTGTTGCTACAACAACAACAACAACTACTACTACTTCTACTACTACTGTTGCTACAACAACACCAACAACAACAACTACTACTACTACTACTGTTGCTACAACAACAACTACTACTACTACTACTACTACTACTGTTGCTACAACAACAACAACAACAACAACTACTACTACTACTACTGTTGCTACAACAACAACAACAACAACAACAACTACTACTACTACTACTGTTGCTAGAACAACAACAACAACAACAACAACTACTACTACTATTGTTGCTACAACAACAACAACAACAACAACAACAACTACTACTACTACTGTTGCTACAACAACAACTACTACTACTGTTGCTACAACAACAACAACAACTACTACTACTACTACTACTGTTGCTACAACAACAACAACTACTACTACTGTTGCTACAACAACAACTACTACTACTACTACTACTATTTTGCTACAACAACAACAACTACTACTACTACTATTGCTACAACAACAACTACTACTACTATTGCTACAACAACAACAACAACTACTACTATTGCTACAACAACAACAACAACTACTACTACTACTATTGCTACAACAACAACTACTACTACTACTGTTGCTACATCAACAACAACAACAACAACTACTACTACTACTACTACTGTTGCTACAACAACAACAACAACAACAACTACTACTACTACTGTTGCTACAACAACAACAACAACTACTACTACTACTACTGTTGCTACAACAACAACAACTACTACTACTACTACTACTACTGTTGCTACAACAACAACAACAACTACTACTACTACTACTACTACTACTGTTGCTACAACAACAACAACAACTACTACTACTACTACTGTTGCTACAACAACAACAACTACTACTACTACTACAACTGCTGCTGCAACTACTACCGCTACTGCTACTACTACTACAGCAACTACTACAACAACAACTACTACTACAACTACTACAACCGCTGCTGCAACTACTACCGCTACTGCTACTACTACTACAACTACAACTACAACTACTACTACTGCTACTGTTACTACAACTACTACTACTACAACTACAAAACCACAAGTACTACTACTACTGCTGCTGCTACTGATACTCATACCACTACTGCTACTACTACTACTACTACTGCTGCACCTACTACTACTGCTGCTGCTACTACTACTATTTCTGCTACTATTTCAACTACTTCGTCTTAACTTCCTAGAGAGCACAGGTATTCAGAATATACGATCTTTTACATCTTCACAGACGATTGGAAACAATAGAAGCCGACACTCAATAGTAACAGCACGGTGATTTTTGTCGAATCATTTCATGGGACTAGGTATGTTTATAACACTCGGAAAAAAAGTCACAAATAATCAACAACAAGCTTCTCTCGTGACTGATATTAGCACTATTGGAAGGCAGGAGCTGCTACAGCATTAACAATACATTTTTATGTCGAGGGGTGTCGCCACTCTTCTCCGTACGTCATTTTTGTTCCTTCTAATTTTGACTTCATTTCATTGTCAGGCCTCCCAGCACCAGAACTGGAAGTTGTCAGCGACCCACAGCTGATGGCTTGCGCCAGGATCGGTGAACCAGAACCATCCAGACCCTGCTCCACCTCTCCGTGGTGCTCCAACAGACTAACCTTTCTAGTCTGGCCAAGCGAGGAGGGATCGAAGAGGAAAGACAACCCAGTACTCAAAAATGTCGTGCTGAAGTCGGATGTGTTGGACGAAAGCCGCAAATATAACAGTTACACTGAAAACCACAACACAACGCAGACACATCCACTTAACGTCCTTTTAAGGACGGATGACGAAGAGAAATTCTACAGTCTACAAATACTCTAGAATACTTTAGTCATCGGGCGAACGCAAGCAAGCAAGCAGCATTTCATTGTCAATTGCTATAATACCGCTTTTTATTTGCCAGGGCTGGGTGAATTCTATAGCCCTGACTGGCATTCACCCTACAAGAAGGAAAACTCTTACGTCATACTAAGATCCACCTGCCAAAGACAGTGTGTCAGCCGCAGCGCAGGTTAAAGGGAAAAACCAGGAAACTCTTGCATATACGAGTAGCGATCATGCGACTAGCTCACCTTGTATCATGAGGTTGCTCCTAGTCTTCCATCATGAAAAAAAGCAAAGAGTTAAGTTTGTATGATCAAAACACTTGATAGCTAAAGAAGAAGAAGAAAAGAAGAAGAAGAAAAAGTCGAAGAAGAAGAAGTAGAAGCAGAAGAAGAAAAAGTCGAAGAAGAAGAAGAAATACAAGAAGAAGAAGAAGTAGAAGAAAAGATGAAGAAGAACAAAAAGTCGAAGAAGAAGAAGAAGTAGAAGAAGAAGAAGAAAAAGTCGAAGAAGAAGAAGAAGTAGAAGAAGAAGAAGAAGTAGAAGAAAAGATGAAGAAGAAGAAAAAGTCGAAGAAGAAGAAGAAGTAGAAGAAGAAGAAGAAAAAGTCGAAGAAGAAGAAGAAGTAGAAGAAGAAGAAGAAGTAGAAGAAAAGAAGAGGAAGAAGAAAAAGTCGAAGAAGAAGAAGAAGTAGAAGAAGAAGAAGAAAAAGTCGAAGAAGAAGAAGAAGTAGAAGAAGAAGAAGAAAAAGTCGAAGAAGAAGAAGAAGTAGAAGAAGAAGAAGAAAAAGTCGAAGAAGAAGAAGAAGTAGAAGAAGAAGAAGAAAAAGTCGAAGAAGAAGAAGAAGAAGAAGAAAAGTCGAAGAAGAAGAAGAAGAAGAAAAAGTCGAAGAAGAAGAAGAAGAAGTAGAAGAAGAAGTAGAAGAAGAAGAAGAAAAAGTCGAAGAAGAAAAAGAAGAAGAAGAAGAAGAAAAAGTCGAAGAAGAAAAAGAAGAAGAAGAAGAAGAAAAAGTCGAAGAAGAAAAAGAAGAAGAAGAAGAAGAAGAAAAAGTCGAAGAAGAAAAAGAAGAAGAAGAAGAAGAAAAAGTCGAAGAAGAAGAAGAAGAAAAAGAAGAAGAAGAAGAAGAAAAAGTCGAAGAAGAAAAAGAAGAAGAAGAAGAAGAAAAAGTCGAAGAAGAAGAAGAAGAAAAAGAAGAAGAAGAAGAAGAAGAAGAAAAAGTCGAAGAAGAAAAAGAAGAAGAAGAAGAAGAAGAAAAGTCGAAGAAGAAGAAGAAGAAAAAGAAGAAGAAGAAGAAGAAAAAGTCGAAGAAGAAGAAGAAGAAAAAGAAGAAGAAGAAGAAGAAAAAGTCGAAGAAGAAAAAGAAGAAGAAGAAGAAGAAAAAGTCGAAGAAGAAGAAGAAGAAAAAGAAGAAGAAGAAGAAGAAAAAGTCGAAGAAGAAGAAGAAGAAAAGTCGAAGAAGAAGAAGAAGAAGAAAAAGTCGAAGAAGAAGAAGAAGAAAAAGTCGAAGAAGAAGAAGAAGAAAAAGTCGAAGAAGAAGAAGAAAAAGTCGAAGAAGAAGAAGAAGAAAAAAGAAGAAGAAGAAGAAGAAGAAAAAGAAGAAAAAGCAGAAGAAGAAAAAGAAGAAGAAGAAGAAGAAGAAAAAAAAAAGAAGATATTAATTAGGATAATACCCCTGGCACGGGCGATTGGGCAATTACGGATTTTATTCATTTGCAGTGATACCGGGGCCTTCCATAAACATAACCATAACCAACATCACAGAATTAGAAATGCTATTATAAGAGAAAGAGTAGGCATTAAGCCAAACCTAAGCTACATACAACAATAACAAATCAACTGGTTTGTCCATCTATAAAAAATGCCACGCGATCCCTAATCATATAAAACATATATTATAAGAGGAGATGGCAGAAGAGCAAGAGGCAGACCTAGAGTAAGATGTAGAAACAACAGAAACGCTACAAAGACATCAATTGACAATGATTGGAGTCGTCAAAATGGCGAGCACCAGAACGTTGTATCTCCCTCGACACCCGAAAGTAGTAGACCAGGAAGGAAACGCTCCTGGTTTTTTAGTTGACCAAAGAGTAGGGTATACCCTACGACGTCCAGTACAAGAGTTATATAGTAGGATACCACCACTTTCCCATGGTGGAAGGTGGTGGTGGTGGTGGAGCTTCTGTCATGATATATATGTATATATGAATAGGGCTTGTATAGTGCATGAAGGGGTGAGTCATGTATTGGACAGCAGTTTTTCCCGCCAAAGTGACTTCCAATAGGAGCTAGTGTGTGTGTGTGTTGTCCAGCTATAGACCACGCCCACTCCGGAAGTGAAACTACCATATTAGGGAGTAGTGATACGTTAGTTATTTCATAGTTATGGTGAGTATATATACATATAATAGTAATAAGTTAATAGTTATTATATCTACGTTGACGTAAAGGGCCCCGTATTTAAGATATGGACCATAAGTAGGTATATATATACATACATATATTGGCAAATCTTGCTGGCGGTATTAACGAACAGTCATTTTCTCCTACCGTGGCAGCTCAATATCTCCCACCGTTGCCGCTCTCGCGTGAGTTTAATGATTATTGTCTCCAGCGAGCGCGAAACGCAACAAGTGTAAACTAATGAGCGAGCTGTCTCGGTACGCGGTTAGCAGACAATAAGACATAGGTTAATAACAATACTTATGGTCTCGATACGCGTATAGTGTTATCAAATAAGGTTCGTAAGTTATAAAATAACGACATAAATCTACCTCGCGACAGTCGTAGGTATGGATCCAACCTGGAATCATCCGTTTACGGCGCTAGTCGCAGGACCGACGGGATGCGGAAAAAGTGTGTTTGTTAGGCGCTTTATCGATCACGTGTCAGAAATGATCAGACCCGCTCCGGAGGAAATAATCTACTGTTACGGCGAGTGGCAATCGATGTACGATACGATGAAGGGTGTTCAGTTTAACGAAGGGCTACCCGACATGGAGCAATGGCGAGGAGATAGGACACGTCTGTTGGTCATAGACGATCTGATGAACGAAACCGACGATAGGGTCACGAAACTATTTACCAAGGGAAGTCATCATAGAAATATAAGCGTCGTGTATATAGTACAGAATCTCTTTAGCAAAAACAAGGAACAGCGGACGATAAGTCTCAACAGTCATTACATAGTTATGTTTAAAAACCCGAGAGACGGGTCTCAGATTACGAATCTGGCCAAACAAATGTACCCGGGGCGCGTGTCGTACGTGCAAGAAAGTTTTAAAGACGCGACATCGGCTCCACACGGGTATTTATTAATTGACCTTCGGCAAGAGACACCGGATCATCTAAGGCTGCGCACAAATATTTTTCCTAAAGAACAGCAGGTAGTCTACATCCCAAAATAAGGAACATGGGCGAATCTGTCAAAAGACACGGAGAGATGTTGCGTTTTCTGTGCTCGGCTAAACCACCAGCTGTAAAGGCCGCGATGAAAACAGCGTCGCCTGATCTCATAAGAACTCTGTGCGAATGTTGCCACAACGTGTTAAAAGGTAACGTTCGGCTCACGCCGGCTCAGAAGAGA
This sequence comes from Megaustenia siamemsis, assembly GCA_032433765.1. Taxonomy (NCBI): domain Eukaryota; kingdom Metazoa; phylum Mollusca; class Gastropoda; order Stylommatophora; family Ariophantidae; genus Megaustenia; species Megaustenia siamemsis. Next base: position 61,379,030 of record JAVIAB010000001.1, read on the forward strand.
CGGTTACAGCGCCATAAACACGACCTGAGGATTCTCGCACGAAAAAAGACGACCGTGAAAAAGAGAAAACAGATTCTACAAAAGGGTGGTTTTATCGGCGCTCTGATTGAACCAGTTCTGGGTATCCTGAGCGGTATTCTGGGCATGTGAACGATGGCCAAGAAAATGATTTTGATAGATCCTCGACTGGTAGAGTCTGTAAATCACCACCAAAGCGCGTATACGCCACCCGAGTCACTAAAAGACACCCTAGGAGATCTGGATACGCAAATGCAACGAGTCCTGGAAAGAGAGGACATGTCACCACGCGACAAAGCCAGACTGTATCAGCAGACATTGCAACGGTATCTGCAACGTCTCGATCAGTACAGACACAAACCTCTAGGCGTAGTGGACATTAAACAGGCACCCCCATCCCCCGACGCGATTACAACACCACCAACTGCGGTACTTAAAGATGAAGTCGACGAAAAAATTCCTCAGTCAGCGCCAAGCGCGCCTAGGCCGAAAACGAAAGCGGTCACTCACAAAGAAGTTGTGGGCAAGTACAGGCTCAGGAAAAGAAGAAAAAGTAAAATTCCAAAACCAAACTGGGAGTCATGGCCAAACGAGTAGATAAGATTTTAAGAAGCCGTTACTACGATCCGAATCGACCGGGTGCCTACGGGGGTGTGGGTGGTTTACAGCGTAGTACAAAACTAAGCTCTGCAAAGATTAAAGAATGGCTGAGTCTACAGGATGCTTATACTCTACACAAACCCATTATTAGAAAATTTAAGAGACGACCCATCATCGTGGGTGGTATGAACCAGCAGTTCCAGGCTGATCTGATCGATCTGAGACAATTAAGAAGATACAACGACGCGTTCTCGTATCTCGTTACGTGTATCGACGTTTTTGCGAAGTATGCTTGGGCAGTTCCGATACGGTCGAAAACCGCAAAAAATCTAGTGGAGGCCGTGAGCGAAATATTTGCCGAGCGCAAACCGATACATCTTCAAACGGACAAAGGATCCGAATTCGTCAACAAAACTTTCCTAAAGTTTCTCAAGGAAAATGGAGTCCATTTCTTCACTACGGAGAACGAGGATATAAAGGCAGCGATCGTAGAACGATTTAACCGAACGTTAAAAGAGAAAATGTGGAAATTTTTTACGAAAACGAACAAATTGAGATATGTGGATGCGTTATCCGCCTTACTCAGAAACTACAATAATTCGTATCACAGGAGCATTAAAATGGCGCCGGTCCACGTAAATTCGGCCAATCAAGAACAAGTCTGGAACACGTTGTATAATAAACTATCGGGGAGAGACAATAGACAGTCAGTAGCGATCAATAACCGTTATAAAGAAGGTGATCGAGTTAGGATAGCTCAAGCCAGAGCTAATTTCAAAAAGGGGTATACACCAGCGTGGACTGAAGAACTGTTTACAATCAGTCGTGTAAACAAAATCACTAACCCGGTAACCTACGTTGTGAAAGATGATTCTGGTGAAGAGTTGAAAGGGTCGTTTTATACAGAAGAGCTTCAGAAAGTCGGCGAAAAACGGGTGTATCGAATAGAAGCCATCTTAGAAGAGAGGAAAGTTGGTGGAACAAAACAGTACTTAGTCAAATGGTACGGTTACACCTCGGCATTTAACACTTGGATTTTGAGCGATCAAGTATCGAGATACAGAGACTAACGAAATGGAGGGGGATGAACACGTGCAAACTTTTCTGAGTACGGTAGTTGAACGAGAAGAAACGAAGAACGACGAAGGGACCAGTCACGATAGCAGAACCTCACTCTGGCCTGTTTTCGGTAAACTGCTCCCGCGAATGGAAATCGTTTTTCTCTGTCAAATGATCGTTATATATGCCGTAATCGGCGTGGCTTTATTTAATCTGACGGGTGGAAACGGTGAGGGTCAGGACGGAAAGATTTGGATCGCGCTCCTGAGCAGTTGTCTGGGTTACATGCTTCCAAACCCCAAGTTAGAGACGAGACGGTGAATCAAGGAAGATGAGTTTTTACATCACAGCCCCCAGCAACGCTTCGATGCAAATTTATCCTGAAAATAGTCCTGGAAACTTTTTCGTCAAACTCCCTCAAACTATCGAACTGAACGCAAACTACGAAGTCGGTTTGGCCGAGATACAATTTCCAAACACTCATTTCAACGTCCTACCCGGCGATATCTGGCTCCGTTACGAAACCTCTAGTAACACAGCAGTAACAATGGAACTGGCGCCGGGGTTATACAAGACAGCGGATAACTTTATCGATGCTTTAAATAAAGTGATTTTGGAAAAATCACCACCCATCAAAATGAGATTTTTTAATAAAAAAAAACGAAAATAAGGCCATACTTAAACTCTTTGACCAAGGACACTCGGTTACCATAAGCGAGGAATTGAAAAGTATCTTAAGCCTCCCATCGAATCGCGTGACAGACGCTAACGTGGCCCTGCACGGCGAGAAAGAAATAAATTTGGAAACGCAAACCAGAAACGTGTACGTCTATTGCGATCTAGTGTCACCTAGAGTGGTGGGGGATGTTCTGGTACCCTTACTGAGGGCAGTTCCTGTTTTGGAGAAAACCACCACATCCATATTTTGCATCTACGACAAACCGCACTATGTCCCCCTGAGCAGGTTCTCCTTCGACAGGTTAGAAATTCTTTTAACTAACGACAGGGGAGTTGCGATCCCATTTACATCCGGAACGTCGGTACTGACGTTACATTTCAGAGCGCGGAAGCACTTCGATCTGGTATAATGGTGAGACACACGCCGCTTCATCGAAATGCTAAGTTATACGAAGAGTGTTGCTTTAATCAAGCCGGCCACGGCCTCCCGGTATTTGTCGGAGGTAGAAGTCAGCGAGGTCGCGGTATCGGAAGTTTTTTCGGAGGCATCGGAAGAGCAATTTTACCGTGGCTAAAAACAGGAGGTAAGGCATTACTCAGAGAAGGTGTCGGTACGGGACTACAAGTCGCGCAAGACGCATTGGCGGGAAGAAATATTGGAGAGTCGTTTAAAGAAAGAGCTAAGGAATCCGGTCAGCGTTTAATTCAGGGAGCCATCAGTCATCTGGCCGGTGGCGATACAGGCCAACAAACCGGAAGCGGTAGAAGAAGGAAAAGACGAGCAGCTCCACCTGGGATGCCGGCAAGAAGAATAAAAACGACGAAACGACGCGATCACTCTCATTCCGCGTCCAAGAAGTCTAAGAGGACAAACTATTCGGACATATTCGGTTAAGCGATATGGCGTTAGTGCATCCCAAGTCTTGCGAGTGTTTCCATTCTGGACTAGATTTGTTTAGCGTTCCACCGACTCAGACATCTCTTGATTCTGCCCAGTTTGTAGAAGTTTCCCCCTTGGCGTCTCTGGCATCTGGGGCCCCTATAGAGTTTTCCATCAGCGGAAATTCGGACGAATACATCGATTTTTCCAACACGTATCTGCATATGAGAGCAAAAATCACGCTGTCCAACGGTGAAAATATACCAAATGATGTTGAAGTTGCGCCTGTGAACTATTTTCTGCACAGTCTAATCTCGCAAGTCGACGTATCTCTCAACGATACTTTGATTTCAGCTTCTGAAAACACCTACCCTTTTCGAGCATACCTAGAAGCCACTCTCAACCATAGCAAGGAATCTAAGAAAAGTTATCTCACGAGCGCGCTCTACTACACCGATACTCCCAAACACGCGGATGACACCCAAGGTGACTCCAATGCGGGTCTTAAAACTCGTCGAAATCTGGCCCGAGGTAGCCATGAGCTGGATATGATAGGGCGACTTCACTCTGATATTTTTGCTCAGGAGCGTTACATGCTAAACAGGGTTGACGTGAAAATTAAGTTGACCCCCTCAAAGGACGTATTTAACATCATAGCTCACGACAAAACTGTCGGTTATAAAAGTGTCATCACCTACGCCGCCCTGTTGGTGAGGAAAGCCTCAGTTAATCCGGCCATTTCGCTGGCTCACGAAAAGGCTCTCTTACGAGGCAATGCGCGATACCCCATGAAGAGAGTTATGATTAAAACATTTGCCATTCCTAAAGGCATGTTATCTCATTCCCAAGACAATCTTTTTCTGACTCAAACACCAACGCGACTAGTCCTCGGCTTACTGGACTCGGCTGCATTTAATGGAAGTTACGACACCAACCCCTTCAATTTTAAAAACTTTGGCCTTACCTACTTAAACATCACCGTCGCCGGTCATAGTATTTGGGGTAAACCTCTATCTACCGAATTTGACCGCGGTCAGTACGCTCGCGCCTACTTCAAGTCCATGCTGGCGTTGGGTCTTGTGGGAACAGACGCTGGTAACGGAATAGATTATAACGACTTCAAGAACGCCTACACTCTTTTTGCATTCGATCTCAGCCCAAGTCTTTTGAACACCGAACAATTTGAGCTGGCAAAATCAGGGCCCGTCGCCATCGAGCTCAAATTTGCGACGATCACGCCTAATCCTATACAGGTCCTAGTTTACGCAGAACTGGATTCCGTGCTGGAGATCTCTAAAACGAGACAGATTCTTACAGATTACACAGCGTAAACACTTCGACAATGAATACGAGAGATATTCTCAAAGTACTCATGTCTGACATTTTTGTGAGACGGTGTTCCATTGTTAGCGTAGTGGCTCGCAATCGGTTACCTCGCTATATCGATCCAACTAAAACAGCAGCCTTCGTTATCAATACAGATCCCAGCTATCTACCTGGCTCTCACTGGGTCGCCCTCTACTACAACGCTATGGGGCAGTTTGAGTATTTCGACAGTTTCGGGTTTTCTCCCAGACATACCGAGATCATCGATTTTATCGAGAGGAATTCGAACAGACCTCTCATCTACAACTCGCGTCAGTTACAAGATCTTGTTAGTAACGCGTGTGGACTGTACTCTGTGTATTTTCTACTGATTAAAACACGAGGAGGATCAATGCAAAGGGTCTTAATGCCGTTTACCTCATCCACCAGACAACACATAAACGATCGAATCGTGTATCGAATACTAGCACCGAAGCTTATGGCGCAAAATTTAAAATTTCTAGTGCAATGACGTCAGTGGCTTAAAATATCGCAGACAAGTCTGGACACGAATTTTAGTGTTTAAAAATCCGGACTAAACCGGATCTATAATCTGACCTATGCTATAAAAGTCGCGGGTGAGAAAGCGCCAGTCACACATCGCTCAGTGCTGAGATACAGAAGATGCTGACAAACGTCGAGGCTGCACCAGTTGTCGATGTACCCACTAGCTGGGTCTACGTTACAGCAGATCGTGAAATGGTCAAACCATTGGCTACAGGGCTGAAAGTAGCGTCTGTGTCTTCATACAGAGGGTCGACTATGATCCATATTCGAAAATTTTTCGGGACATCGAATTTAAAATATCCCACCAAGTATGGGATCACGTTGAATCGTTCAGAATTTGAACACCTCGTGTCTATGCAGGACGAGTTATTGGCCGAGTATGAGCGTCTCGAAGCCATTGCAACAACACTCGAGACTCATACAGTGAACGAACCCGACATCAGACTAGATCACACACTTCCAGTATCCACGTCGCCGAGTATCGAGCCATATTCCATAAATAGTGGCTTTTACATGGCTCCTTTCTACGATACTGGCAACTTCGAAAGTAGTCACCCAGTACCAGCACTATCTCCGGGTCATCTTAGTAGAAACGAACAGCTCGTGGCTATGCAGGACGAGTTATTGGCCGAGTGTGCTCGTCTCGAGGCTAATGCAACAACACTACAGCCTCTTCCCTCGAACGCGCCGTCGACCACGGCAGATCATAGACTTCCAGTATCTACATCGGCATGCAACGAACCTCATTCGATAAATAATGGTTCTTACAGGACTCCCGTGTACGATACTGACAACGTTGAAAAGATTCAACCAATAACAACGATTGCCCCGGGTCATCTTAGAAGAAGAAAGAGACTGAGGCTGAACATTTAGATGTTGTGTTTTTATGTCGTGTCTAGATGTACTGCATACGCAGTATCGGTGTTGTGCTGTATCAATAAAATATATATAAATTACAAAACATGCCTCGTGTTATTTGTCATTTATGTGTACGTATATAATGGATTGTATAGGTGTGAAAGTCATAGATGTTGTAACTCGTTTTTTCTGTTTTACACACAGGTATACTGGTAGTACACCAAGGATACTGAGAGTATCCATATTATTCTTACGAGACAGTACCACGTGACATGTATATACAATAGAAAAAAACTGCATACTTTTTTAATGATATATTTTAATACAATATAAACGTGACACCGACACAAACATATGTTCATTATCACTGGACATAAAACTATCACAGAAGTATCATTGTATATACATAATATATATATATATATAAATACTCTAGATACCTAACGGAAAAGTCGTCACATTGTCGTTGTGCACACGGCGTTTGATGTAGAAATAAGAGAGAGAATTTCTGTGCTGTGTATATGTATAGACACTCGATTTATATCGTTTAAAACCCACATTTTTCCCTCCCTGCGCCTGTTGTGTCTTGAGAACCTTCATAAATATATCTTTGTCTAGTTTATTGTGATGTTTGCTAAGCCCCTTAGTACTAGTTTTTGAGTAATCTCCAAAACAGTGGTATGTTTTACTACATAACGATACCATCCCATCCCCTTCGTACTCTAACTTAAATAAACCTGGGGTACGTTTATGGTACAATTTTGTTTTTTCGCAGTCTCGACAATCTACCTTAAATTTACCTTTACTCCTAACAAACTCCTCCCGATGAACGCTACAGGTCTCTGAGGGGAACCACTGATCGTACTCGTTATAAAAAGTTTCGAGTAAAGGCGGTCTAACGGCGGCAGCTAAACTAGGTTTACTTAACGCCAAATACAGACTGTCAGTGTCCATTTCACACAACTGAAAGTATGATCTCTCTACGAACCGGTCTAAAAAATCGTAATAAAATTGCAACATCCGTAGCTTGGCGTATTGATATACAAAGTAGCCGATTTGTAGCGGAAGGTCCCACCTCGTCGTCTTTTTTAACATTTCCACCTCGAATATATTCCCTACTCCTAAATCTGTCATATGTTTAAATAGGGGGTCGTTAACGAGCTTGGAAGCGGACTCACCCTCGCAGTACGCGACGTTCGAGTGTTTCGCTTTATCGGTGAGAGTTTTTCCGTACGCCGAATTCCCTAACAACTTCATGGTCTCCCCCGTAATGGACTGCGTCTCATCTACATCACCTTTTCGTCTGGCGTCGGATACGGTGTCCCCAAATTGTTTGAAACAACTAACAGGGTGGTATTCGATCACCTGGTAGATGTTGGTTACCTCTAGACCGTGATCCAAATACCATTTTAATAAGGGGGTGGCCAAAAGAATTTTCTTCCCGATATAACTACCTATCAGGGTACGTCTAGGGGTCGTCAATAATTTATTTTTCACGGCGTATTCCTTCATAAGCTCTCCTATATCGTCTCTACACACGTCTACGTTTTTAAATATGGGTGTCATTTCGCTAAAATATTCCTTGAGAGAATCGGGGACATGAATATCGCATTCTACCAGACCAAACAGCGTTTCGTCTTTAACAGCCTTCAAGATCTGCGCGACGGTTAGTGGTAATTTTTCCCGGGCATACGATGGTTTTGCTCTGGGGAGGGCTTGTTTAAGAAACGGAATAATTGTGCTATCGGTTTTCTTTAGCTCTTGCCACTCACATTCCCACATCTCAACCACGTCAACTCCAACGTCGTTGGTTAAATATTCGCGAATTTCCCGGGTCTTGTCGTATAGCTCGGACAAGGGTTTTTTGTTTATAGGGTTAACACCTTTGTGTTTTTCAGTGAGGTGACAGATATGGCCGTGCGTCAGACAACCATGATACTGCCAGACTTTATTATTAGCGGATAGGTTACTCTTTTGACAGAAGCCATCCACTCTAATCCTACGAGGTCCTAAAGGTACCTCACCCCCGTTGTATTGAGTTCGCAACTCAATGTTGTGTTTGTGAGCTACCCACGTTAACCACTCTCTACTCTGCTGATCGTAATAATTAACTTTACGTTGTCTAAACCCGTCCTCAACTTTTCGTATAATTGGAAAGTCAGTGGGCATTTTCTGCATCAACGCCCAGAGATACAGAGCGTTTGCGTCGTAGCCTTTAAGACTCTCTACTACGTTTTCAGGATTACCTCTGATTCGAGTCTCGTCCTTCTCGTGGTGGCGATGAAAGATTATGCTCGGGCCACCCACTATATTATCTCTAAGTGTTTTATGAAGCTCTGCCTCGCGTTTACCGCATAAAGAAAAGACTACGTTTTTAGGTATGGTGTTGAAGAGGTATCTTAACGTCACACCCGGGACTGAAATGGCGTCCTTAAACATATCTACACCTAAACCCGCGTAAAATTCGATCTGTTTCTCTAATGCTAGTAGGAAGGGCCCGACATCCTTGTTGTTATACCAAACAAGAAGATCTCTGAGAGTGGACATGTTATTGTCCGCCCATATCTTGTTACAATACTCGTACTCTTCGTTTGAAATATTACAGTTTTTAAGCGTCGAAAAGAAGGCCTCGTGAGGGGGGAGAGAGGTTTCGTCTAACTTTATTAGGTCGGTAATATACTCGTAACAAAATACACCTTTGGTCTCTTTAATCTTGTACGCCGCCAAGTATTTACTATAAGAGAACCCCGGGGCGAGATAATTTATAATATCTAAGAACTTTAGTCGACTGGTGGAGATGCACATAAAATTATTATTGCGCTTAACGATAAACTTGAAGGGCGAGGTCACCCCTTTTTTAGTTTTGTTTTGTTTCGGCTCTTCTTCTTCTTCTTCATCTTCTTCTTCATCGTCATCTTCTTCTTCATCGTCATCATCTTCTTCATCGTCATCATTTTTCAATTCTTCATCAACGTCATCTTCTTCATCTTTTTCCTCTTCATCATCTTCTTCGTTCGCTTTTTCTACTTTGTTCGCCGCAGCTACGAAATGTCTTATTAAATATGGTTTGATAACGTTTAAGTCATACTTTCCAGAGTTGAATCCTATAACGGGGAGCTCTTTCAAGTATGATTCGAGTTTCCCTATGAGGTCGCTACAGTCACCCCTGTCTCTTAAACTGTCAAAAACCTGTTTGAAACTGCCGCGTAAGATTATATACGCCCGTTTCGCTAATGTCTCTAGATAATCTATCATTTTACTCACTAATTTTTGAGAATCACCTTCGCTCACAAAACATACCGGTTTCTCATAACCAGGAATATTACTGGCTACGGCACAAGACATTGGAATATGCCTGGCTACATATTCGGTGACATTACTAATGTTTCCATCTGTCGTCGGTACATTACTAAAGTAACATTCGTAATCGTACGTCGCTCTGTAGGGATACACGTAATTATTAGGAACTTCTATACCCCTATTAGCTATCGTTTCGAGTATACCCTCTTTGTTCCTATAAACTCCTCCGATATACTTGTCTTTTCGCTTATCTCCGGTACATGTCTTCTCGTGTTTATCCATACGCCAACATTCTTTCCACAATTTTCCACATTTAGGACAGGAAAAAGCCCGGGCCGCCTTATCTATGTCCGCTATATACATAAAATGTTCTTCGTAAAATAGAACTCGTAAGGTGTCGCTAAAAGTCGTACTACCTCTTAACATTGGGGACAGGGCTTGGTCTTTGTCAAAAGCGAAGACGTCCACGTTAATACCGAAACACTTTTCTAGAGAGGGAATCTGCGCTAGCGTTACACCCGGGAACTTGTCGTCTATATCTAACCCCTGATGGGCTTGCCACTGTTTCAGGAGATCGCTGGTGGGTCTGTGTAAATTACCGAGATTACCACCCCTAAATAACGCTACGCATCTAAAGAAACAGAGATTATCAGTATAGGGTGGTCCATGCTTGCTATTTTGTAATGTATAAATGAATTTATTGTTTGTAATGTGTTGTGGCAGGTCGGTGGTTAGACACCCGATAGGATATTCTACGAAATTATAGAGATAGAACGAAGTGCTGGGAAGGGTTTCGACGGTATATTTAGTGCTCGGTCTATTATGATTTGCGTGGTTTAAGGGGTCGCTATCTTGTAGTTGTGTGAGGAACCTATCAAAATCTGCTCTGTTATTGATAACCATCGGAGTTGAAAGAATTAAACTATTATTGAAACTACTATGGAAAAACCGAAGGTCATTGTTTTCTTTATTCCTCAGGATGAAATTGTGAGAATAATTTATTTTAAATCTACGTGTTTGGTTATTAAATATGGGATTTAGGATGTTTGCCCAGTTTGGCAGTAGCTGTGAATTTGGATTATGGAAGACGGTGTGCGTTGACAGATGCCTATTATTATTACTATGTGACCTTATTGCAGACCAGTTGTCGACATAGACCTGTCTAACATCTGATGGTAAACTAGCTAAACTGTCTAATTCTAGATCCGTTCGCGCCTTCTTGCTGTGTTGACTCTCTATCGAATGTTCATTATTCCGCTTCCTCTTAATTGTTGGATCAGCTCTGGACTTTGAACAGGTCGTCGGTATCGAAGCTGATGATGTGGCGGAGGTGGTTGACACTGCTGTTGTGGAGGTGGTTGATGGTCTTGTCGAGGATGCTGAGCTTGTACTTGTTGATATCGGTAGTTGGTGTTTGTTTTTAATATGTGTTCTTAGATTGTCCTGTCTGTTAAATTCGCATACACATATAGGACACTGGTATGTCTGTTTATTGTGAACAGTGTCTACATGCCGATCTAGATGGTTTTGGGTAGTAAATATTTTCCCGCAGTCTTTACATGAGTATTTAGTATTAATGCGTACAGATGATATGTGCTCTGTACTGTCTCTAGGCTGGTCACCCCCACGAGTGTTATCTACTCGGGTTTCTTTCTATAGTGTTCTTCATCCCCGGTCTCTGCAACATTGTTGTCTGTTGCAGAGAATACTGTCGGGGCCCTTGATGTAGCCGGTGCTGGTGCCGATGAGATAGTTGCACATGCTGCGTGTTTCTTCGCCACATGGTTTGTAAGATTTGTGGATCTTGTAAAGATGCAGCCGCATATAGGACACGGATATCTCTGTTGGCCGTGCGCACTATCTACGTGTCTGGCTAGAGCATCCCGACGTGTGAAGCTTTTCCCACACGTTTCACACACGTGGCGTGGTCTGCTTACAAGTTCGTTACGTGAGGCCATCTGTCAACGAGATAAAACCACTCATTTAGTGTGCGTACCAAAAATACATTGAAATAGTATACATATATAACATGCGCTCGCACACGCACGCGCGCGCACACATACACACATACACGCGCACACACATGTACGCACGCACACATACTATATGTTACTAGACAGTTATTAGTTATCGACCACTTCATTAGCACACATAACCTCAGCAGCTATCATGTCTTACACCATCCTCGTACAACTCATCCGTCGCTCCTACTATCATAAACGCTATAGCCAGGTATGACTCATTCCTCCGCTTTCGCTAGTTTATTATAAATGTCTCTCAGCGTCTACCACCGCTATATCAGTCCGTTTCAAATCTTTCTTTCTTTCTTTCTCTCTCTCTACCTTTCTTTCTTTTTTCTTTCTCTCTCTCTCTCTCTCTCTCTCTCTCTCTCTCTCTCTCTCTCTAGCTCTCTCTTATCAGTACTTTAATCTTTACACTCAAAACACATTATCAACATCTACGTACTTATTACTTAACTAAACCACGCATCCACTAACAGTTAGTTTTAAATATTATATTTTGTCGGTGAGCGGGTATCTAGGTGTTTACTAAAGCCTTTATCGACATATTTGAGTCTCTATCCCTATCATGTTCATATCACTATCGTAACCATACCACTTTTACAATATGTGTTTGTACTAACGCGACTGGAACTATAAGATTCATGGAACTTAATACATCGCTCAGTTTGTGTGACTCACGCATAATGTATACCCGAACATGTCCAGACATGTTTCACATTATTGATTTCACGTACCACGCGCGCTTCTGAATTTATCTTATATGGATTCGAAAATGACTAGTTCTGATTGTAAAATGTGTGTGGCTACAATTTCGAACGAAATTGTGGTATTAGCTGTTGACATTATCCACACTTACGATAAGACTAAAAAGAAGCTTTCCCCGTTTTATAAGTCAATGGCTAAACTAGTCTATACGGTATCAGAGAGATATGACTCGTTATTCGCTGGTATAACTTTGGGAGTCGTTGATAAGGATATTTACGCCTCGTTTGCGACCATTGTGGTTTATATGGTTTCAGATGGAATTTTTAACTGTGGGCGCCTCGTGATTATTTATACGCTGGCTTATCGACTAATTAAGAACCATGTCAAAGACTTTTACGATTCCGATACAGATATATCTTCTCTGGAAAAGAGCTTCGCTTTCTTTGCCGGAATGTTTATCGGTGGATTATTCGGAGACTGGTTTGTAAAAAACGGAGGTTGGAAAAAGTTCCAAGACTTCTCTAACGAAAAGGATACGACGATGTGGACTCTATTTCGTAACAGCTTTGCTCTGTGACCGTTAAGAGATTTACCGAACACGTTCCTATATGTTACGTAATTCATTTCCATTAATAAAACTATGATAATAAACACACATTGTTATGTATTTTAAGTGAAATTTCAACTTACCTGTATTCTTATACTGTTGGTTTTTAAAGGTTGGTTCTCCTAGCTTCTCCGACGGTGTTTCAGTATAACACCTGTGGTTATCTGCTGTTAGATTTACAGCTCTGGTAGGATAATATCAGTGAGGCTCTGGTGGTAGATTTACAGATATGGAAGCGTATCTGGCAGTGTTATCACTGTGGGTACCGCGTGACTGACTGACCGACCGACGCTAGTCGAATGAATATATTAAACCGTGTACGCGCCTTTTTTTACATGACCTGTTGCGTTTCGCGCTCGCTGGAGACAATAATCATTAAACTCACGCGAGAGCGGCAACGGTGGGAGATATTGAGCTGCCACGGTAGGAGAAAATGACTGTTCGTTAATACCGCCAGCAAGATTTGCCAATATATGTATGTATATATATACCTACTTATGGTCCATATCTTAAATACGGGGCCCTTTACGTCAACGTAGATATAATAACTATTAACTTATTACTATTATATGTATATATACTCACCATAACTATGAAATAACTAACGTATCACTACTCCCTAATATGGTAGTTTCACTTCCGGAGTGGGCGTGGTCTATAGCTGGACAACACACACACACACTAGCTCCTATTGGAAGTCACTTTGGCGGGAAAAACTGCTGTCCAATACATGACTCACCCCTTCATGCACTATACAAGCCCTATTCATATATACATATATATCATGACAGAAGCTCCACCACCACCACCACCTTCCACCATGGGAAAGTGGTGGTATCCTACTATATAACTCTTGTACTGGACTTCGTAGGGTATACCCTACTCTTTGGTCAACTAAAAAACCAGGAGCGTTTCCTTCCTGGTCTACTACTCCCGAAGGGGTGCAAGAGGAAGTAAAGAAAGAAAGAGATCTACAAATGCAATCACACTACCAAAAATGTTTCTTTGTTTTCTGTTCATGTTATTTCAACAACCCGCCAAAATTAGTTAAGCCTGAGTAAACACACAGCCAAATCTACTGAAGGCTTACGTGCAACCCCACTAGCGTGACGCCACCGGCCAAAGATCACATTTAAGAGCTATAGATGGTTAACAGATTTCTATAGAGCTGACTGCGGAGTAAACCTTACAACACACCACTAATCAGACTAGTATGTTCGCACACTGTCAGCTATAGATTTACTAAGGCCCTCGGGTAGAAAATAAAACCGGAAAACCCACATGACGGCTGACTTCACTTTAACCATAACCACCCCTGCTCGCAGCGCTCAAAACGTCACACCTGTTGGTGATTTTCTGGGAATTCCCTCTCAACCCGCCGGCTTAAGTAAATCAACATATACGTCCGTGGTTTACACCTGTTGTAAATCTAGCTTTACGTTATCAGACTTTATATTTCTATTGTTTTAACAGAAGTTCTTAGCTCGTACTTTTGCATGTCTAGATCACAGCTCCTTATTATATTTGTAATTCTCTTATCAATAACAGTGATACAATTGGTCTAGTAACTAACTTAGCGTATGGGATAATAGAAAAAACTATTACTGATAAGCAATAACAGTGATACAATTGGTCTAGTAACTAACTTAGCGTATGGGATAATACAAGAAACTATTACTGATAAGCAATAACAGTGATACAATTGGTCTAGTAACTAACTTAGCGTATGGGATAATAGAAGAAACTATTACTGATAAGCAGCATTAGTAGAATCAATTTAACACGTGCAAACAAGACTTTCACAGGATATAGCAGGGACCAGGTGTCATTTATATGAAAATATTAAAAAAAAAAAACCAAATTGATGAATTTAAAGAAGATATAAATAAATCTTACGTCAAACTTGGCATTGTTGGACGAGAGGGGCATGATATTTTGAAATGTAAATAATTAGACGTCGTACCATTCTAATCGTTACTATTAATAAATAACATGTACTGGATATAATTACACACAACGAGACACAGTTGTCTCATTTTCAAACTGTTAAAATGAAGTTCATCATCATCATCATCATCATCGAGTGCCATCTCCGCAACGAAGGTTGGCTACCATGGAGCGCCATTCTGTTCAGTCTCTTGCTTTGATGGTGCAGGTTGTCATAGGCTGATTTGTCGATCTTTTGATGTTTCTCGTCCATGTTAGTCTTGGTCTGCCTCTGCCTCTTTTACCTTGTATTTTGCACCCCAGGATTACTTTTAGCAAGCTGTTGTGTCTTTTAATTAGGCCCCAAAATCGCATTTGTCTTGTTTGAATTGTGTGAAAATGAAGTTAAATGTTAAAAAGCTGCATGTTTTGATAGCTAAGCTATTACACATTGAATATGCACGTAGAAATGCGAAAAAACAACAGCAGTTAACTTCTACGTTCATTTATTTTAAGGTGACCATATTTTTGAAACCATAATCAGAGACGGATTAATTTGACTTAATTTTTCCATCAATAAAATGAAATTTCTTCCGGTTTTTTTTCAAGTGAATAATACATATATTTTAATACTAATTAAAACGCCTAACAATATAGGCTTACAAAACGTTATCAGGAGTTATTATATTAAACGTTATTGAGTTTCAGTTTATGTGTACAAGATTGAAAACTTGGAGCGCATTTTACTGTTCTTCTTCTTCTTCTTTCCTTCCTCATCTGCCTTTCAGCGTCGAGGGGAGATATAATTTGCGGTCTTTTGCTCTTCTGTTCGCCTGTGCTGCTGTTATGTTTCCTAGTGCTTCTAATATTCCGTCGATCCATCTTTTTCGTGGTCGACCCTTGGGTCTGTTGTTCTCATGTTTGCTGAAGGCTCGTTGTGTTTTGTTTTGATTTTTTCTGCCTGGTCACGTGGCCAAACCATTTTATCTGCTGTTTCCTTATATATTATAAGGCGGGGGCTATTTCTACTTTTTTTTCAGTTCTTCATTTCTGATCTTATCTCTCAGACTGTTTCCTGTCATTCGTCTGACGCATTTCATCTCTGTAGAGGTCATTTTTCTTATTGTTCTTGCATGTAGGGTCCAGGTCTGGCAATGGTAGCACAACGTTGGGATAAAGATTGTATTGTGGAGTGCTCGTTTTGCCTTCAGAGTTATTTCCTTGTTATACAATAGTGTTACTGTTACTATTTCGCCAAATGAACAGCCAGTTCAACTTTTTAAACATTTTCTACACAACAACGGAATAATGTATATTTTTAAGTCGAAGAGACGTTTACCATATTGGCAAAACTGGTAAACGTTTGTGTCACTAATGTATTTTAACAAATCCGGGACAAAAGCTAAAAAATCGGCCCAAATCTTGACAAATTCGGGACAGTAATAAATCCGGGTCAAAAGTTGAAAAAAAAAACACAGTAAAAAATCGGGACAGTCCTGGAAAATTCTGGACGTCTGGTCACATTACTCATATATCGGTCATTCACTCCCAAACAGAACTTCTTGTACCGGTGTGGCGGTTGGAATATGGACACTGTTACAAGATATAGATTAATATAATGTCGAATGTAATAGCTGCTCCAATAGCATGAGTCTAAAAAAGTCATCACAACTGCCGTTCATTGCTGATGTTTTGATAACTTTCAGGAGATAGCATCGCCATATATAGAAGTACGCATGAGGGTATGACAGTGAAATGCCAAAACCAGTAGCGTGACGTTTTCAGCTATAGAAGCTATAGACGGCCATTCTACTCACAACAGGCCCAGCTCTTAAAGCTGCGAGACCACGAACATAAGTGCAATTAATGAATGTTAAATTTAAAAAAAATGAACAAAAGTAGACCTATCCTCCATTTTGGGAAGTTCGTCAGCACCGAAAATGAGCCGTGATTAAAGCAATCGTATTTTATACAATAAAATGAGCGACATCATTATGATGTGCGCGGCACTTCCACAGCAAATGCGCGGCCTCGCACCCGTGCAAATAAGAGGGAACGTTTGCGGGTTGTGAGGTAAGTGATTTTCCTGAGAGCTGCTGAGAGGAGCGAATTCAAGCTGGAGAAATTGTACTCACTTTTTGTTTACCGTTATTTTTAAAATTATTTTTTTTTCATGACACTATTACGTGTATATGGCAATAGAGGTATATGTATTTTATTTTCTGTGATTTTGATTGCTAACAAAACAGTCTTTAAAGTTGTGGTTTATTGTGCATTTGTTTTTCGTTGTTATTCATCAGTTGATTAATTATCTTGAACATTCGTCTCTTAAAAAAAAGGGCGTTAAATCGAGGTAATAATTAAAACCACGCAACAATATTTGCCCATTCGAGCCATTATTTCAGACCTTCAACAAGACTTGCTTAAGTACCGGGTTTGCATTCTCTCAATGACCACTACTCCATGACCAAAATAGGTCTCTATACAGAGCCTCGGGAGCCGCGATAGCTCAGTGGTTAGTGAACACAAAGGACAAGAGGTTCGATCCCAACCGACGGCTCCGGTTCACCCAGCCTTTAATGGGTACCTGATTTTTTTCTGGGAAAGTAAGGCGGCACTGGCGAAATACCGACCACATTACCCCAAAAATCATGTGCCGAAGGTCTGTAAAATTTATAGTCACTAACACCAAATTTCCTATACGACACTTTTCGTGATGGGGGTATTTTACTTTTACATTACTTACAGAATCTCAGCACGCGTGAAGGCTATTCTCTTCAATTCTATTCTATTCTATTAATGGAATCAGTGTCCTTGCAGTCGTTGGCATCCCCATATCCGCTCCACCGTCTATCTCAGCATTTCTCGAAGCGTATGCAGACTGATTGTTTCTGTAAGTTGTTGATTATAGATACATCTGCTTTTCGCACTAAGTACTCGAGATCGACCAGATCCCTTTTCCACTTTTAGACTCCTCTGTCTCTCAATATATACACCATTCTCCCACCAATCCTCAACCTCTTCTTTTAAGGAATGAAGAACAAAATTGTCGATGTCCTCTTTGTCCAGAGTAAGGCCGCACTCAATGCTAGAGCTGTCAGCGAGCTTATCAGCTATTTCATTGTCATGTATACCAGCATGTCCTAGACAGCACCCTAGGTTAACGCGTTCACTTCAGAGCCACCCAAGATCTGCATCCACTCCTGCCGCAGACACTGTCAATCTTCTGTAGCATACTTTGCTAGTCAGTCACCAAGACTGTGTGATCCACTTTCTGTGTAACCATTCATGTTATCGTACCCATTGCTGCTTCTATCTCCATTCTCATGCTGAACACCATAATTCTACACTTGCCAGATTCCTTAGCCACTTCTCTGATATGTTGGTACGCCACAAAACCCCAAACTACTGCGTTGTCCGCGGGATAAAAACCATCCGTGTAGATGGTCGGAACCTGAGGTGACGAAACTTTTTTGATGGATTCCTATATTTTGTATTGCGATTGTTTTCAGAATATTCGCTCTGTGGCGTCATAGGCTTAGCAGTCAATGTTTAATGTACTCTTACTTTTTTTTTTATTTCATTTCTAAATATAATAACATCTAATTTATCTAATAACATCTAATAACATCTAATAACATCTAATTTATCTATACCGTTGCTCTGAATATTTTTTATAATCGCAGCTGTAAACAATAACACAACTCAGCCACAACCACTGACGCTCTTCTAAGGCGGACGATGAAGAGATGTGATCGTCGAGCTAACGCAGTAGAACGTCGTTCTAAACCAACGTCACTAATTCATGCAACCCTTTAAACTATTTAGTATTGCCCACAAAATACGCCCCTTCGACACCTGGAGAAGATCGAGAATATTTTCCGAACTCCCGGCTAGCATATTGTCCATACAGCTTTCCATTGATGCATTTTTCTTAGGGCGTACTTTTCCCTAGTTTTTCAAAGATGTATTTTTAATTTCTCGCTGTGGTTTCATATATATATATAATACGCCAAAGCCTTTCTTAGTTCTCAAGTGATTTTCAATAATTAAAAATAAATAGTTATTTAAAAGCTTAAAGATTTAAACAATCATTTTTAGTTTCAACTTTAAAAAAAAGTACAGTTTTGAGCACGTTTGAGCTTAGGTGAGCTGAGGTACATTGTGCGAATCTGTAGCTCTTTTAAAAAGAAAATCCTTGGTCAAGTGATTTGCAGTGGCAGTTAGCCTGAACCGCTGCGGGATTTCTTTAATGTCGTCTATCCTTTTGCTTTCTAGCCAGATTTTGCCTTTTGTAGAAACAGTGGGATCGCTGCTTAAGTTTCGTTCTCATGAGATGGCAAAGGCTGTCATCTAACAGATATACTTGTAGGTTGAGTGAAATTTTAAACTTCGCTGACCACATAACAGTTTTCTATAGATGAGGTCGCCAGTGCTCATCCCTGTTATTCATCTTGTCTCAAACTCGGTGGGCAAGACACCCTTGCTCTTTTTCTTTAGCCGTATTGACCTAGGATCCACATTTGCTTGTCACTGGTACTTTATTTGATTTGCTAATTAGTGTTTTTCCAGGAAGATAAAATGTATTTGATTTGCTAATTAGTGTCTTTCCAGGAAGATAAAATTTATTTGATTTGCTAATTAGTGTCTTTCCAGAAAGATAAAATGTATTTGATTTGCTAATTAGTGTCGTCCAGGAAGATAAAATTTATTTGATTTACTAATTAGTGTCTTTCCAGGAAGATAAAAAATTTATTTGATTTGCTAATTAGTGTCTTTCCAGGAAGATAAAATACACATGTTACTTCTGTTATACATTCACAGTTATTATAAGAAGGTGCATCTTACAATTTTAATTCTTCTGTTGTTAAAAAAAATTGAACAATTTTTCCATAGACCAACATGTCTTTGTTTCTCTTTGTTTCGAACACGAACACAAACACGAACACAAACACGAACACAAACACGAACCACAAACATGAACCACGAACACGAACAACTAAAATATCTGGAAACTTTACGTTTCGTTTGTGGTGTCACAAAATGAAACCACTTTCATGAATATCAATTTTTGGATTAAGGGGAATGCATTAGGCTCAACACAACTTCGTATCTGTAAATATGCACACTTTCCTAGATTAGAACTTAAATGCCACTTTGAGATGCAGAGACAACCATAAGGAATGCCAATCTGGGATTGAGCCAGCGTTTACTTAACCATTTAACCAGAGCCCAGACACTGTGCTCTTTCCAAGAGAACAAAAAGCCGACATGTTTTAAGTTTTTGTCTCTTTAACTGGTCTCCAATAATATTTTAAAAAATAGTAAAGTACCCCCGTCACGCCAAGTGGCGTATAGGGAATATGGTGTTAGTGACCATATATTTTACATACCTTCAGCACATTATTTTCGGGGTAATGTGGTCGGTATCACGCCCGCGCCGCTTTACTTTCCCAGAAAAAAATCCGGTACCCATTTAAGGCTGGGTGAATCCGGAAGTCGTCGGTTGGGATCGAACCCTACCCCTTGTCCTTTGTAGTCCAGTTCACTAACCACTGAGGTCTCCAATAATGTTAAACATAAATAGTGAAATAATCCAAGTAAAAAATAAACAATTTTACAGGACAATCATCATCATCATCATCGAGTGCCATCTCCGCAACGAAGGTTGGCTACCATGGAGCGCCATTCTGCTCTGTCTCTTGCTTTGATGGTGGTTTGTCCATCTTTTGGTGTTACTCGTCCATGTTAGTCTTAGTCTACCTCTGCCTCTTTTACCTTGTATTTTCCCATTCAGGATTACTTTTATTAGGCTGTTGTGTCTTTTAACATGGCCCCAAAATCGCATTTGTCTTGTTTGAATTGTGTTTAGTAGTTCTTTTTTCATTTTTTTTAGATAATTATAACGTTGGTTTTTTTTCCTTTTCGGCTGGATCGCGTTTCTGTAAACTTGTAAAGCTTTGACGGTTTCGAGACACACATTTTAGAAGTGATTGGTATCTAAAGTTGTCGCCACTTTTCTCGGTTTATGGGACGCGATGAAAGAGTAACCGTAATTGCCTATAGAAGTAACATCGCTGAATCTAGGTAATATTTCTTTATTTTCGTCCATAACTCTGTGGGTCGTTGGGGCACCAATGATAGCCTTCTCCATTTCTCCCTTGCTTCAGTCATTCTTTGGGACTCTTTAATGCTATTTTTGCTGTCTCCTTCTCTGCCTATATCTCCTTCTCAGTCCTTTCAGTTTCCTGCAGAATAAAATTTGCTAGGCCAGACGATGCTGATACGTGGCCAAACCATTTGATTCTGCACTCCTTCGCAAGAGTCAAAAGATCATCATATGCAGTGATTACTTGTTGTATCGTTTCGCGAACTTTTTCATTTATGATAAAATCTTAGTAAGAGATGTCCGCAATCTTACGATACTATTTCATTACCATATATGTGTTATATTTACAAATGGATTAAATTTCAGTGGCGTAAAGTAAGGCTTGAACGTGAGACCATCAGAACAGATTAAACACTCTGTCGACCTTAGAAAGATATTATTTATATTTTTGTGTTTGGTAATAGTATAATTAACAATAGCAGAATAACTCAGGCTAAAATAGCATTTCAGAAAATGAAAAATATCATATGCAACAAATCTATGTCAATAGAAATGAGAAAGAGAATCCATCGGTGTTATATAGAACCAATTCTGACCTATGGAAGCGAATCATGGACAGTAGACAAACAAATTAAAAGACGATTAGAGGCCACAGAGATGGAATTTCTCAGAAGAATGTTGAAAGTTCCCTAGACAGCTAAAAAGACCAATAAGGAAGTTCTCAAAGAGGCCAATACAAAAAGGCAGCTCCTAAAAAACATCAGAAGGAAACAATCAACATTTTTCGGGCACATCATGAGAAGAGGAAAGTTGGAATACTTGGTTACAACAGCAAAATCAAAGGAAAGAGAGATCGCGGACGACAAAGAGAGAAAATACTAGATGGCTCGGTGTCATGGCATGGAAAACAGCCAACAACATAATTGATACGATGCACTGTGGATAGAAGATTGTGGAAGGATATGATTGCCTACACCAGCCGGTATGGCACATGATGATGATGAACAGTATAATTGGAAACGTTTTATACGGTGCTTCGCAGCAAGAGGCAATCTGACCATCAGAAAACACCTCGTCCAGCAAGTGTTTCGATTCTTTAACTTCTTGACACTCTAGGAGTGGGGAGAGGGGGGAGGGGAGTGGGCCCGCCTGGGTCATGACTTCCAGGCGTCGACCTTCTGCTGCACTGAACCTGCAGCGCTTACAAAGAGCTTCTGATTAATACAAAGCATTGCTATTGTCATCTTATCGTCCAATATGTTCTTACTGAATCACTCAATAGTTCACACAAGTGTACTTGAAAGAGTGAACACTAATGTACACCGATTCAAGCAGTCATGATGATTTGATTGTACCGAGGTTATAATTTTCTGTCCACTTTATTATGAAGCCATTAATTAGCTTCTGCAATATCAAAGCCACCTTTTACTCCATTTTAACATCTTAACATTCATAAGAGTTAATAATTCCATTAACGTAAATAAAATAAATAACATAAACTAACAAGGAAAATCCATTTGTGTGACATCGTGTCTTCACTGCTTCGGTTTTTTTTTGTGTTAAATACAGAAGCACTGAATTTGCAACAAATAATAACTCCGTTCAGATCTTCCAATAGATTCTTGAAGCGTTCCTTCAGTCTTCAACGGTATTGTTTGAACGACATGCACGGCGCCGAGGAATTGAAAAAAAAATTATACAAAAAAAGAACAGGTTCTTTAACCAAGCTCATGTTGAGAGAGATTGAAGTTAATGGTTTTTGTTGGAGCTCTTCTTGATGAAGTTCAGGGCGGAGATAGAAAAGGAGAATAATGGCAGCAGAGAGGATCAAAAGCGGAGATTGCATTTGAAGGGAATTGCTTGTTGAAAAATACATCCCAATCTCGATTGTTTAAATCTTTAACACAAGAGAGTAGACTATTAATGGTTTCATTATTATAAATGCAACAAGTT
Source organism: Megaustenia siamemsis (assembly GCA_032433765.1). Classification (NCBI taxonomy): domain Eukaryota; kingdom Metazoa; phylum Mollusca; class Gastropoda; order Stylommatophora; family Ariophantidae; genus Megaustenia; species Megaustenia siamemsis. Next base: position 61,401,619 of record JAVIAB010000001.1, read on the forward strand.
GTGTGTGTGTGTGTGTGTGCTTGCGTGCATGCCTGCTCGTTTCTGTGTGTGCGTGTGTGCGTGTGTGCGTGCGCTGTGTGTGTGTAAATATACGTATCCACGTAAGCATTTACGCATCCACGCACGCATGTACGTATGCAAGGATATGTAAATTAGGCGCAGGTTCGTCTTGTTACTGTACACGCCAAACTGTGATACTTTCAGCCAAACACATCCGACTCAGCACAAAATCTTTTCATGCCAAGTTACTTTCCTTCTTGGATCCCTAATTGTTTTGCCGGACTGGTTAACCTATTTCCAGATATCCCATAGGATGTAGAGAATAGGGTCTTCATCAGCTGTTGTTCCCTTGATCATGATGCAAGTGGTCAGCTGAGAGTCGCAAACAACATACAACCCTGGCGCTGTTAACGTCTCTAGTCAACGTTTTATTGTTAACAAAAAGAGCTCACCGCAAGTGTCTATTCTTCTACTACAGATTTCTCTTTAATAGTTTTAGAATGTAGTTCAAATGAGAGCAGGGTGCTGTTGATTCGATACTGCTGTCTTACAAACTGACGTGAAGATTCCACAAGCAGCAATTTTATCGATTGTCGTTAACAGCAATACTTTTCTGTCTTGGGCGCCCATTGCAGCTAGAAGCTAAGAGCGACAATCAGGTAGAGAGATCGACAAAATAGAAGATAGAGAAACAGACTAATAGGCAGACAGGAAAACTAACACACATACAGACATTTAGACACAGGAATTTTAGACAGACAAGCAGACAGCCAGTTGGACGGACAGAAGGTCGGACGGCAGATGGAGTCGGACGGACAGACAGACGAACGGACGGACGGACGGATGGGCAGACAGTCGGACGGACGGACGGACAGACGGACGGACAGACAGTCGGACGGACGGACAGACGAACGGACGGACAGACAATCGGACGGACGGACAGACGGACGGACAGACGGACATACAGTCGGACGGACGGACAGACGAACGGACGGACAGACAGTCGGACGGACGGACAGACGGACAGACGGACAGACGGACAGACAGTCGGACGGACGGACAGACGGACAGACAGTCGGACAGACGGACAGACGAACGGACGGACAGACGGACAGACAGTCGGACGGACGGACAGACGGACAGACAGTCGGACGGACGGACAGACGGACAGACGGACAGACAGTCGGTCGGACGGACGGACGGACAGACAGTCGGACGGACGGACGGACAGACAGTTGGACGGACGGACAGACGGACAGACAGTCGGACGGACGGACAGACGGACAGACGAACGGACGGACAGACGGACAGACAGTCGGACGGACGGACGGACAGACGGACAGACAGTCGGACGGACGGACAGACGGACAGACAGTCGGACGGACGGACGGACAGACGGACAGACAGACATATATGCGAAGTTTGGAGTGCTTAAAGAGGCGCTTGGTTGTGATACATTTTCTAGAGATGACAAAGTGAAAACTTCGGTGCATGCATGGCAGTGCAGTCAAATAAACGATTTGTTCTTCTCCCGGAAATAAGCACGGCTGAAGCGTCGGTAAACTCTGACTGAACACATTTGGGGAAAAAAAGGGGGGGGGGGTATGTTGAAAAGTAATGAAGTAATTTAATTCATATGTGCTTGTATTGTCAAGAATAAATAATATTAGTAACTTTTTGACTCGTCCTTGCCTCGTTTCTATATATATATATATATATATATATATATATATATATATATATATATATATATATATATATATATTCATATCACTAACGTGAAGGTTATATAAGAGTGCAATGTTGAAGACAGGACGGACTAATAACGTCAGGCTAAATTGCACCAACGAATAAAAAATATAAACTGACGAAATTTGTTATTTTTTACAGCAAATCCTTAATAAGAAGATGTAACATCATGAATATCGAAGAGTAATTATAGAACTCAATAATACAAATATAATTTGTCTTTGTAAGTTAAGTCGAAGGTATTCATGCTTGCATTTGGTCAAGATAGATGACGGGGAAATAACTATTGCACTAAAATGGAAAGAGAATCGTTATTATGTAAAAGGAAAAAAAAACATGAACTCTCACAACAAAGAGCGCCATAGGGGAGTTAATTACTGAAGTTATTTGCACTAGTTCCCATCATTTGGAAGCATTGACATGTGGGAGCGGTTCTCTTCTTCATAGTTTTTATCTTTTCTAACTCAGCCAGCTAGACATTCCTCTATTTTTCTTCTGAGCTGACTGGGGCTGTAACTACGTTAACCTTACGGAACAACCAGAACATAAATCACTGCTCTACTCACGCTCCACTTGACTACTCACAGATACCTTGTACAGCCAGGAAGAAAGTTCTAGAGGATTTTGAAATATATTTGATTTTTGCTTCTAGTTTCTTTTTTCATCTTCTTAGAAATGTAATTAGCAACTGTTCAAATTGTTTACGCTGGAAAGTCGTAACAGAATCATCATCATCATCACCATCATCATCAGGTACCATGCCTGCTGGCGTAGGTGATCATGTCTCTCCACAACTTTCGATCTCGACAATTATTTATCATTTCTGCTGTTGACCTTCTGCCAAGCAATTCTCTTAAGCTGTCTGTTATTTTTTCTCTTTGTTTCCCTCTATCTCTTCGTCCCTCAATTTTTCCAGTTGTTACAATATATTCCAGTTGTTCTCTTCACATTACATGGCCAAAAAATGATGATTGTTTCTTCCTAACCTGATTTGACCTCTTTCAGCAGAACCACAATTACGTACATTTTACGTGTAAAACCACATTTCTACAGACTCCAGTGATCTTCTTGTCTGTTGTCCTATTGTCCATGATTCACATCCATAGGTTAAGACTGGTTTTACATAACAATAACTCTTTTTCTTTTTTTCTGTTGTCAAAAATGGATTTCACAGTATCTTCCTCATTTTATGGAAAGCTGCTTTTGCCTGAGCCATTCTGCATATCACCTCTGTTGTACATCTACAATCTGAGGTTAACATTGCTCCGAGATATTTAAATTCATTTACCTGTTTTATGATTGTTCCCAGTTGTCTTTATTGTGCATTGCGGTGATGTCTTTTTCTTTGTTGTTACACTACTTCTGTCTTTTTTACTATTAAGGATGAGTCCTTTATTTTAGCTTCTCTTCACTATAATGTATAGCATTTCTTGTAACTCGTTTTCACTCTTAGCGATTAAGACTATCATCAGCATACCTTAGAATATTTATATTTTGACCTCCTACTGATTTCCATGCATGCCCCTTATGGATCTAAATATAAAGTCACTATACATATTAAACAAATCTGGTGACAGCACACACGCTTGCCTAACACCCTGTTTTATTTGTTGAAACATTCCCAATTGATTTCCAGCTCTTATGGCCGCTGTTTTGTTATATTATATTGTAAAAGTAAAAAAAAATAATGTACCCCTGTCACGCAAAGTGGCGTATAGGGAATATGGTGTTAGTGACCATACATTTTACAGACCTTCAGCACATGATTTTTGGGTAATGAGTATGCTATTACGCCCGTGCCACTTTGCTTTCCCAGAAAAAAATCCGGTACCCATTAAAGGCTTGGTGAACCGGAAGCCGCCGGTTGGGATCAAACCCTACCTCTTTTCCTTTGTAGTCTAGTTCACTAACCACTGAGCTATCGCGGCTCCCTATATTATATTGTGATATATACAAAAAGTTTACTCGTGTCATGAAAATAATAGACGCTTTACAGCTTCAAATACAATATTACATGCGGATTTATAAAAACCTCAATTTGCGAGCAAATTAGCATTTACATTGAACACATTTGTGATGATAATCCGAAGGCGTATAAAAGGCAAAGCAAAGAAATGTATATAAATGCGAAGCTGCAGTTAAGTCTCTTCTTTTAAGGAGACAATATTTCCTGTGTTATTTTAAATTTCAAAGTGATAAGGTCATTTACAATTTAAGATCAAATGTAAAAAAAAAAAAAAAAAAACATGCACGGGTTTTAATGAAAAGGCTTCATGGCATAAGTTTTAAAACACACAGTTATAGAAAATATCGGGAGCTGCGATAGCTCAGTGGTTAGTGAACTGGACTACAAAGGACAAAAGGTAGGGTTCGATCCCAACCGATGGCTTCCGGTTCACCCAGCCTTAAATGGGTACCATAATTTTTTCTGGGAAAGTAAAGCGGCATGGGCGTAATACCGACCACATTACTCCAAAAATCATGTGCCGAGGGTCTGTAAAATTTATGGATTTATGGTCACTAACACCATATTCCCTATACGCCACTTGGCGTGACGGGGGTACTTTTTTTTTTTTTTTTTTTTTTTTTTTTTGTAATAGAAAATATCGAACAAGTTTGGCTAGGGGCGTAATGCTTCCACTGCCACAGGGGGTTGGTAACCCACGCTACACCACTGCATTAAAGCTTGAACTAAAATTCTATATCCTTCTTCAATATCGTTATTATCATTACCATCACCATGCACATCCGTTTCTTCTCTACCATCATCATCATCATCATCATCATCATCATCATCATCATCATAATCATCATCATCATCAAGTACCGGGCCTGCGGTCGTAGGTGATCATGTCTCTCCACAATTTTCGATCTCGATAGTTATTTATCTTTTCTATTGTTGATCTTCTGCCAAGCCATTCCCTTAAGCTGTCTGGTATTTTTTCTCTTTGCGTCAATCTATCTCTTCGTCCCTCAATTTTCCCAGTTGTTACAATATATTTCAGGTATTCTCTTCTCATTACATGGCCAAAAATGATGACTGTATCTTCCTAATATTGGAAATTAGCTCTCTTTTTGCTTTGGCCTCTTTCATAACGTTTTCATTACTCTTCTTAGCTGTCTATGGTATTCTCAACATTCTTCTGTAAAACCACTACAATTCTTCACTACAATCATTATTAATATCACCACCATCTTAAAATTCATTCTCATTTTTCTTATTGTCGCCATCAACATAATTAAACCTTTCACGCTAGAGCTTCAAATGGTCAACATTCTTGAAACAATACATTACATAATTATTCATATTTGCTTTCCTGATTGCCTTCTCCCGATGACTAAAGGAATACACCTTCTCATCACGCGCCCTTAAGAAGACGTTAAGTGGGCGCATCTGCGTTGTGTTGTGGTTTGTATTAAAACTGTGATATTTGCGACTTTCGACCCAACACATTCGACGTCGGTATGCTATTTTTGAGTACCGGGATGTATCTTCCCTCTTCGATCCCTACTCGATTGGCCAGACTAGACAGGTTAATCTGTTACTGGAGGCACCACGGAGAGGTGGAGTAGGGTGTGGATGGTTATGGTTCGCAAACGATCAGCCTGTCGCAAGCTATCAGCTGTGGGTCGCTGGCAACTTCCAGCTCTACTGATGGGAGGCGACGTTGCCTCCATTATTAATATTCAATTTTTTAAAAAAAATATCTACATCAGTTTCGTACATGTGAGAGTAGTCAAACCTGTCTTCAACACTCCAGTGTTAATTCTACCGACTTTCCGTGACTGCTTGAAGTATTTAGTTGATCCTCTTTTGAATCGAAGCACACCAACAAAATATCAGTCGTAAAAGTGAAATACCACTGGAAAAAAAGATGCAGCGAAGACAATGGCGTTGGATAGGACACACACTACGGAGCCAACTGAGAGTATAACACAACAGGCCCTTTTTTGGAATCCCCAGGGGAAAAGAAAATAGGAAGACCAAGGAATTCTTCGAGAAGACAGATGAAAGCAGAGATGAGGAAGACATGGAAAGATCATAAAAGAATGGCAATAAATAGAACGGCTTGGAAAGTGTTTGTTCAAGACCTATGCTCCACAGGGAGCTGAAAGGTAGGAGGAGAAGACGAAGAAGAGGAAGAAGAAGACACCAACCATTTACAAAGTTGGCCTGCTGTGAATGGAGTAAATAATGATTATTTTGTATGTTCATCATTGCTGATGAGACAAGCAATCCGAAGATCACATACAGGAAACAGAAAGATGGTTTGTGACAAAAGTTTTCAGTACAACAATAAAATAGATAAGAATTAAATTACAAAATAATGAACTCTTTAACTCAAGAATTATTTTGTCTGTTAGTTACAATAGTCCGACATTATAAATAATACTGGCAAGTTAAGCTTTAGCCATAATTTGTGTTATCAATTCATCATCAATCTTCAACCCAGCGTTGTGCTACCAATGCCAGACCTGGACCCTAGATGCAAGAACAATAAGAAAATAACCTCTACAGAGATGAAATGTGTCAAATGAATGACAGGAGACAGTCTGAGAGATAAGATCAGAAAAAAAGAACTGAGAAAAAAGCTAGGAATAGCCCCCGCCATAGAATATATAAAGAAATAACATATAAAATGGTTTGACCACGTGACAAGGCAGAAATATCAAAACACAACACAACGAGCCTTCAGCAAACGTTGTGAGAACACCAGACTCAATGGTCGACCACGAAAAAGATGGATCGATGGAATATTAGAAGCACTAGGAAACGTAACAGCAGTCGAGGCGAACAGAAGAGCAAAAGACCGCAAATTATATCTCCCCTCGTTGCTGAAAGGCAGATGAGGAAGGAAAGAGGAAGAAGTATTCATCATCATTGAGTGCCCTCTCCGCATCGAAGGTTGGCTGCCACGAAGCGCCATTCTGTTCTAGCTCTGGCTTTGATGGTGCGGTTTGTCATAGGCTGACTTGTTCATCTTTTGATGTTGCTAGTCTATGTTAGTCTTGGTCTGCCCCTGCCTTTTTTACTTTGTATTTTCCCTTCCAAGATTACCTTTAGTAGGCTGCTGTGTCCTTTAACATGCCCCAAAATGTAATTTGTCTTGTTTGAATTGTGTTCAATAGTTCTCCTTTCATTTTTAGTTGTTTTAAGACTTCATCGTTTGTTTTCTTTTCTTTCCATCCAATTATACATATTCTTCTATAAATGCACATTTCGAAAGCTTCAATTTTCTGTTTTGTTTTATTGTCTAATGTCCATGTTTCTGCACCATATAGAAATGTTGAGAAGATATAACATCTTGCTAATCTTAGTTTTAGCCCTGGTGTTATTTATTTTGATGTTAGTATATTTTTTATGGTATTAAATTTACTTTTTGCCATACCTATTGTTTTTTTTTTCAGTTGTACATTTTCCATCACTGGTTATAGTATGTCCAAGATAGTTGTAGCTCTGTGCTGTCTCCATGTCTTTTTCTTCAACTTTGATATCCACTTGAAGGTTTTGAGTATTATCTTTGTTTATGATGTATTCTATCAAAAGCGTTGGTGTAGTCTATGAAGCAGGCATATATTGGTTTGTTTACTTCTGTGTACTTTTCGATTAATGTCCTCATGCAGAATATGGCTTCTTTTGTCCCGCTGTTTATTCTAAATCAAAATTGTTATTCTAATTCCATATTGATTTAAATCTGAATCCTTCCTCGTATAACATTTAGCAAGAATTTTGTTATATGACTATTAGGTTTATTGCTCTAAAATCACAGGATTCAACCATTCTCAATTAAACATTTTACAAACATTAAGTAGTCTACAGCGCTTGCTGTATTACTCGCATGAACCTTCTAATTCTCTTTCTTCAACCTTATGTCTCTCGATTAGTGGTCATTCTTCATTCTTCTCCTGACACTCGCACACTGACGACCTTTAAGACCTCTACCCCCTACAAAAGCTATGTTTTCAAAATATTTTTCTTCCTTATTTTCTCTAGTTTTAGTTACTTCCTATATTGTAGTTAGGTTTTATTACATTTCTCTTTGTCATTCAGTCTGATTTTGTTGTTCTCCTGGGAAGATCGTACGTAATCTGAAACATCAATATATATATATATATATATAATCTCATTCCGTACGGAAGCTTTTTATCGACGCAACAGAAGAGATTTCAGAGACAAAATTGTTCATGGTTTTAAGAATCAATCTACATATTTATATTTATCTAACATATAACATTTCATGGGAGCCGCGATAGCTCTGTGGTTAGTGAACTGGACTACAAAGGACAAGTGGTAAGGTTCGATCCCAACCAGCGGCTTCCAGGTTCACCCAGCCTTAAATGGGTACCGGATTTTTTTTCTGGGAAAGTAAAGCAGCATGGGCGTAATACCGACCACATTACCCCAAAAATCATGTGCTGAAGGTCTGTAAAATATAGGGTCACTAACACCATATTTCCCTATACGCCACTTGGCGTGACGGGGGTACTTTACTTTTTACTTTTTTATACAATTTTAAATATGGAATGTTTAGATAATTGAACAAGGTATTAGATTTCACCAATACCAAGATGATACAAGACGTGTAAAAAGAATATGGTTTGATGGCGTTCACACTAATCAAATTGAGCGTGGCGCACACTGCGGTGAAACGTACGGAAAGATATATATATATATATATATATATATATATATATATATATATATATATATATATACATTGTATATATATATATATATACATATATATATATATATATATACATATATATATATACACACACACACATATATATATTTACGTTCGCCAGCTTTTACCTCTGACTAAGCCCTTAGAGACTAGGATTTGAATTTTGCGTGTTAATCCGTATTTTCCCTGGTAGCCGTGTGCACAGGGGTACCTCGCCGCACAGGCAGATAACTCTGTCTTCGGAGGTACTCATATTTTTTCCGTCCATGAGTAATTCACGTTTCAAGCCGGGCCTCGCTACTAAGACCAGGGGTGGTTGCTGCAGAGAGAAATCATAAATAATAATTCCAACCGGTGCAGCCTGGATTTGACCCCACAACCTCTCTGTCTTGAGACCGGCGTCTTGCCTCGAGACCAACCAGTCTTCCGTCAATAGATATGAATTGATCTCCCATCCAAAGCTGTCACCACACACTGTACTTAACTCGTTCCCTGCCCACCAGCTTTACCACTGCACCGCTGTTATTTGCCTAATCCTTGTTTAATTAAATAACTGAATATTGTACAATATTAAAATAGCGCATAAGCATATTTTTATATATATATATAAGCATATTTATAGCATATATATATATATATATATATATATGCATATTTATATCATATTTATATATATAAGCATATTTATAGCATATCTATATATATAAGCATATTTATAGCATATTTATATATATAAGCATATTTAGGTGAATCGCCAGGAACCTCGGTTTTCGTAGTTAAATTGCTTGCTTGCTGCTGCTTGCTGCTACTTGCTGCTTGCTGCTGCTTGCTGCTGCTTGCTGCTACTTGCTGCTACTTGCTGCTGCTTGCTGCCACTTGTATAGCAGGGAATGTATAGTTAGAGGTAAATAGTCGTTAGTTATGGCAACGACTAACACATGTTAGGGGCGAATGTATAGCAGAGAATGTATAGATGATTGTATATAATAGCGGGGAATTGTGTAGCGGGGAATTGTGTAGCGGGGAATTGCACACCAAGAGATGAAGGATGGGGAAGTATAAATTAAGCACAAAGATATACAGAAGGAGAAAATGACGTGGAAGAGAGTTTATGACGTAAAGATAGAGAGACGGTTGCAAAAGGACAACGAAAAAAATTCAGTTGGAGTTTGGCAGTCTTAGAGAACAGACATGTAGCTGAGGACAGAGTGGAGATTCAGTTGGAGTTTGGCAGTCTTAGAGAACAGACATGTAGCTGAGGACAGAGTGGAAAGTCAGTTGGAGTTTGGCAGTCTTAGAGAACAGACATGTAGCTGAGGACAGAGTGGAGATTCAGTTGGAGTTTGGCAGTCTTAGAGAACAGACATGTAGCTGAGGACAGAGTGGAGATTCAGTTGGAGTTTGGCAGTCTTAGAGAACAGACATGTAGCTGAGGACAGAGTGGAGATTCAGTTGGAGTTTGGCAGTCTTAGAGAACAGACATGTAGCTGAGGACAGAGTGGAGATTCAGTTGGAGTTTGGCAGTCTTAGAGAACAGACATGTAGATGAGGACAGAGTGGAGATTCAGTTGGAGTTTGGCAGTCTTAGAGAACAGACATGTAGCTGAGGACAGAGTGGAGATTCAGTTGGAGTTTGGCACTCTTAGAGAACAGACATGTAGCTGAGGACAGAGTGGAGATTCAGTTGGAGTTTGGCAGTCTTAGAGAACAGACATGTAGCTGAGGACAGAGTGGAGATTCAGTTGGAGTTTGGCAGTCTTAGAGAACAGACATGTAGATGAGGACAGAGTGGAGATTCAGTTGGAGTTTGGCACTCTTAGAGAACAGACATGTAGCTGAGGACAGAGTGGAGATTCAGTTTGAGTTAGGCACTCTTAGAGAACAGACGTGTAGCTGAGGACAGAGTGGAAATTCAGTGGGAGTTTGGCAGTCTTAGAGAACAGACATGTAGCTGAGGACAGAGTGGAAATTCAGTTGGAGTTTGGCAGTCTTAGAGAACAGACATGTAGCTGAGGACAGAGTGGAGATTCAGTTTGAGTTTGGCACTCTTAGAGAACAGACATGTAGCTGAGAACAGAGTGGAAATTCAGTTGGAGTTTGGCAGTCTTAGAGAACAGACATGTAGCTGAGGACAGAGTGGAAATTCAGTGGGAGTTTGGCAGTCTTAGAGAACAGACATGTAGCTGAGGACAGAGTGGAAATTCAGTTGGAGTTTGGCACTCTTAGAGAACAGACATGTAGCTGAGGACAGAGTGGAAATTCAGTTGAAGTTTGGCAGTCTTAGAGAACAGACATGTAGCTGAGGACAGAGTGGAAATTCAGTGGGAGTTTGGCAGTCTTAGAGAACAGACATGTAGCTGAGGACAGAGTGGAAATTCAGTTGGAGTTTGGCACTCTTAGAGAACAGACATGTAGCTGAGGACAGAGTGGAAATTCAGTTGAAGTTTGGCAGTCTTAGAGAACAGACATGTAGCTGAGGACAGAGTGGAAAGTCAGTTGGAGTTTGGCAGTCTTAGAGAACAGACATGTAGCTGAGGACAGAGTGGAAATTCAGTTGGAGTTTGGCAGTCTTAGAGAACAGACATGTAGCTGAGGACAGAGTGGAAATTCAGTTGGAGTTTGGCAGTCTTAGAGAACAGACATGTAGCTGAGGACAGAGTGGAAATTCAGTTGGAGTTTGGCAGTCTTAGAGAACAGACATGTAGCTGAGGACAGAGTGGAGATTCAGTTGGAGTTTGGCAGTCTTAGAGAACGGATGGTCAGTCGTAAACAACCGAAGAAACGCATCACTTAGAGATCAACAGTCGAAGAGAAAAGTTGTAGAGATAAAACACAACAGACGAAGTTAGAGCTTGGCAGCAGAAAAGAGAGGACAGACAGAGATATAGATTGGCAACTGAAGGAAGCACAGAAGTAGACTCAGAGATAGTAGACTTAGAGATAGTAGACTTAGAGATAGTAGACTTAGAGATAGTAAACTCAGAGATAGTAGACTTAGAGATAGTAGACTTAGAGATAGTAGACTCAGAGATAGTAGACTTAGAGATAGTAGACTCAGAGATAGTAGACTTAGAGATAGTAGACTCAGAGATAGTAGACTCAGAGATAGTAGACTCAGAGATAGTAGACTCAGAGATAGTAGACTTAGAGATAGTAGACTTAGAGATAGTAGACTCAGAGATAGTAGACTTAGAGATAGTAGACTCAGAGATAGTAGACTCAGAGATAGTAGACTTAGAGATAGTAGACTTAGAGATAGTAGACTTAGAGATTGTAGACTTAGAGATAGTAGACTCAGAGATAGTAGACTCAGAGATAGTAGACTCAGAGATAGTAGACTTAGAGATAGTAGACTTAGAGATAGTAGACTTAGAGATAGTAGACTTAGAGATTGTAGACTTAGAGATAGTAGACTCAGAGATAGTAGACTCAGAGATAGTAGACTTAGAGATAGTAGACTTAGAGATAGTAGACTCAGAGATAGTAGACTCAGAGATAGTAGACTCAGAGATAGTAGACTCAGAGATAGTAGACTTAGAGATAGTAGACTCAGAGATAGTAGACTCAGAGATAGTAGACTCAGAGATAGTAGACTCAGAGATAGTAGACTTAGAGATAGTAGACATAGAGATAGTAGACTTAGAGATAGTAGACTCAGAGATAGTAGACTCAGAGATAGTAGACTCAGAGATAGTAGACTCAGAGATAGTAGACTCAGAGATAGTAGACTTAGAGATAGTAGACTTAGAGATAGTAGACTCAGAGATAGTAGACTCAGAGATAGTAGACTCAGAGATAGTAGACTCAGAGATAGTAGACTCAGAGATAGTAGACTCAGAGATAGTAGACTTAGAGATAGTAGACTCAGAGATAGTAGACTCAGAGATAGTAGACTCAGAGATAGTAGACTTAGAGATAGTAGACTCAGAGATAGTAGACTCAGAGATAGTAGACTCAGAGATAGTAGACTCACAGATAGTAGACTTAGAGATAGTAGACTCAGAGATAGTAGACTCAGAGATAGTAAACTCAGAGATAGTAGACTTAGAGATAGTAGACTCAGAGATAGTAGACTTAGAGATAGTAGACTCAGAGATAGTAGACTCAGAGATAGTAGACTCAGAGATAGTAGACTTAGAGATAGTAGACTCAGAGATAGTAGACTTAGAGATAGTAGACTTAGAGATAGTAGACTTAGAGATAGTAGACTCAGAGATAGTAGACTCAGAGATAGTAGACTTAGAGATAGTAGACTTAGAGATAGTAGACTCAGAGATACTAGACTTAGAGATAGTAGACTCAGAGATAGTAGACTCAGAGATATTAGACTCAGAGATAGTAGACTTAGAGATAGTAGACTTAGAGATAGTAGACTCAGAGATAGTAGACTCAGAGATAGTAGACTTAGAGATAGTAGACTCAGAGATAGTAGACTTAGAGATAGTAGACTCAGAGATAGTAGACTTAGAGATAGTAGACTCAGAGATAGTAGATTTAGAGATAGTAGACTCAGAGATAGTAGACTCAGAGATAGTAGACTTAAAGATAGTAGACTTAGAGATAGTAGACTCGGAGATAGTAGACTCAGAGATAGTAGACTTAGAGATAGTAGACTTAGAGATAGTAGACTCAGAGATAGTAGACTCAGAGATAGTAGACTCAGAGATAGTAGACTTAGAGATAGTAGACTCAGAGATAGTAGACTTAGAGATAGTAGACTTAGAGATAGTAGACTTAGAGATAGTAGACTTAGAGATAGTAGACTCAGAGATAGTAGACTCAGAGATAGTAGATTTAGAGATAGTAGACTCAGAGATAGTAGACTCAGAGATAGTAGACTCAGAGATAGTAGACTTAGAGATAGTAGACTTAGAGATAGTAGACTCAGAGATAGTAGACTCAGAGATAGTAGACTCAGAGATAGTAGACTCAGAGATAGTAGACTCAGAGATAGTAGACTCAGAGATAGTAGACTCAGAGATAGTCACAATGGGAATTCAAGAGAAGTAATATTGGAAGCCCAAGAGCGGCGGTCGCAACGGAAGCATGAGAGCGACAGATTGAACAGTTAGAGATCAGCAGATGAACCAGAAGAATACAGTGTAAATAAGCTGATAGATAGGGATAGATAGATTAGGATGGTGCGTTCGATGGGAACGTACCAAAGTAGGATAACGGCCACAAAGATAGAAAAGATTAGATTAGTTGTAGGGACGAGAGAATGAAATAGGAAGAATAGATCTTGTTAATGGTAATGAGTGTGGGTTGCAATAGAAAATGACGCAGATTGTACACGTGTGAAACGAGAAAAGAAATAAAGGAAAAGGCTCCATTGTATAAGAGTCAGTCTTTCAGTCATTCAGGTTGTTGACAGCTTCGGATTATAATCAATAAAATAGATGAACATCTTCAAAATAGATGAACAACCAAGAAGAAATAACATCATCAAAATAAAATTCTTCACTTGCTGCTACATGCTACTGCTTGCTGCTACTTGCTGCAGCTTGCTGCTGCTTGCTGCTACTTGCTATTACTTGCTATTTTCTTGGGTTTGCGTTCCCCAAATGACTACAGGAATACACTTCTTCGTTATCCGCCCTTAAAAGGACGCTCAATGGGCTTGTACGTGTCGTGTTGTGTTTAGCAGTAGAGCTATGATAATTGCGCCTTTCGGACCAACACCTCCGACTTAAGTAAAGAAGTAAGTAAAGTACCCCAGTCACGCCAAGTGGCGTATAGGGAATATAGTGTTAGTGACCATACATTTTACAGACCTTCAGCACATGATTTTTGGGGTAATGTGGTTGGTATTACGTCCGTGCCGCTTTACTTTCCCAGAAAAAAATCCGGTACCCATTTAAGGCTGGGTGAACCCGGAAACCGTCGGTTGGGATCGAACCCTACCTCTTGTCCTTTGTAGTCCAGTTCACTAACCACTGAGCTATCGCGGCTCGTGGCTAGCAGTAGAGCTATGATATTTGCGCCTTTCGGCCCAAAACTTCCAACTTAAGCACGGCATATTTTTAGTCATGATCCCCTTGCCCCTCGATCCGTACCTTTCCCAACTAGACTGTTTAGTGTTTTATTAGAGGCACCACGAGGAGGTGGAGTAGTGCCTGGATGGTTCTGATTTACCGACACTGGAGCAAGCCATCAGCTATGATAACAACTTCAGCTGTGCTGCTGTCAGGCGTCTTAGCCTCCATTTCCTTTTTTAGTGGTGTTTTAGTAGTTAAATTGCAACAAGAGAACACAAGAAAAATAATCAAAATTCGTTGTCGAGAAGCGTCATCGAGTGACCATAAGAAGCTAATTTAAAATGGTATCACGAGATAGTACTTGTAGTTGTAGTTAGTCGAATGGCCACCGGTATCACTGCAAACGAAGTAAAATCCATAATTGCTCAACCGCCCATGCCAGTGGAATCATCCGAATTAACATCTCATCGCATTGAAAGATCTGAACAAAGAAATGCAGCTGCAGTCACCATCATAGCAGTTACAGCACACGCCAAAAGACACATATGGAATCAAGAGAACATGAGAGATGCACAGTTCATAACTGTGACTCACAGTGCACTAGCTGTCAGAGACTTCTCATTCACGTGATCCGGAAATAAGTTATTCGATCTGACCTAATAAGTGAGGATAGAAGAGGAAAGACACATTTGATTCAAAAGTACCGGAACAAAATCGAAATTTAGTTGTTTTAAGACTTCATCGTTTGATTTTTCTTTCCATTCAGTTCTACCGAGTCTTCTATATATCCACATTTCAAAGACTTCAAAGGTTTTCTTGAACTATTATATATATATATATATATAATATTAAATATGATGCGGGACTGAGAGTTGAGCTGCATAAAATAAACATAAAATAAATGGTCTTAAGTAGCTAAACCTAAATAGAAATAGGACAGACTAAGACATTTCGACAAAAAGTCTTCATTGGGTACAAAAAAATAGACAGACAAATATTATAGTCCGTTTCAAAATGGTTTGGCCACGCTAGACTTGAAATATCTCCATAACCTTTACATACATAAACATGATTTTTTTGCATTTTGTCTTATTTTTTCAAAGTCCCAAAAGTTGTCTAAAATGCAATATTGCAGATAGTGTCATTCTCCTGCAACGGCTAATTCCTTTGATCTTTTCGACAGATGCAGTTATTTTGTGTTTGAAGAAAATAGTTTACCGTCATTGAAGCAATTGGCCTATTCCGGCATAGTAAAGTAAAGTACCACCGTCACGCCAAGTGGCGTATAACGAATATGGTGTTAGTGACCATAAATTTTACAGACCTTCGGCACATGATTTTGGGGTAATGTGCTATTGCGGCATAGGCGTGACATAATTCGAATGTTAATAATAACACTCATTAAAAAAAATGCCTGGAATATCCAACGATTTATACAACGCCAATGAATAGAAACAGAAGCTGTTTACAAACATCCATAATTTACTTGTCGCTCAAACATCGAGCAAAAATGTGCTGAGAAACTCCACAAAACACGGGAATTGCGTGAAAGATTACAAACGAAAAAGGTCAGAAATATGAAGAGGTAAACATATAAAATAATGGTTTGTCTAGGAGGTAATAAATTTGTATACATTAAATAAAGAAAATTAAAAACCTTTCGTTTTTAATTAGGAACAAAAATATATTCGTGGGGACATTGAGATTATTATGTCGTGTGGAAAATTTGAACACTTTCGATCAAGTGGTTACAGAGATATTAATTATTAAATAGCGGCTAACCATTTTGTAAGGGACTATAATGCAAAAACACGCGCAAAAGACAAGTACTTGTCCCCATCAAAAGACAAGTACTTATCTCCATCAAAAGACAAGTACTTGTCCCCATCAAAAGACACGTACTTATCCCCATCAAAAGACAAGTACATGTACTTATCTCCATCAAAAGACAAGTACTTATCCCCATCAAAGGACAAGTACTTATCCCCATCAAAAGACACGTACTTATCCCCATCAAAAGACAAGTACTCATCTCCATCAAAAGACAAGTACTTATCCCCATCTAAAGACAAGTACTTATCTCCATCAAAAGACAAATACTTATCTCCATCAAAAGACAAGTACTTATCCCCATCAAAAAACAAGTACTTATCCCCAACTAAAGACAAGTACTTATCTCCATCAAAAGACAAGTACTTATCCCCATCTAAAGAAAAGTACTTATCTCCATCAAAAGACAAGTACTTATCCCATCAAAAGGCAAATACTTATCTCCATCAAAAGACAAATACTTATCTCCATCAAAAGACAAATACTTATCTCCATCAAAAGACAAGTACTTATCCCCATCAAAAGACAAGTACTTATCCCCATCTAAAGACAAGTACTTATCTCCATCAAAAGACAAGTACTTATCCCCATCAAAAGACAAGTACTTATCCCTATCTAAAGACAAGTACTTATCTCCATCAAAAGACAAATACTTATCCCATCAAAAGACAAGAACTTATCTCCATCTAAAGACAAGTTCTTATCCCCATCAAAAGACAAGTACTTATCCCATCAAAAGACAAGTACTTATCTCCATCAAAAGACAAATACTTGTCCCCTTCACAAGACAAGTACTTATCCCCATCAAAAGACAAGTACTTATCCCCATCAAAAGACAAGTACTTATCCCCATCTAAAGACAAGTGCTTATCCCCATTAAAAGACAAGTACTTATCCCCATCTAAAGACAAGTACTTATCCCCATATAAAGACAAGTACTTATCCCCATTAAAAGACAAGTACTTATCCCCATCTAAAGACAAGTACTTATCACCATCAAAAAGGGCACGCGAAGCGGTTGACTCGTGGTGGTCCAAATGACCGGAAGAGGAAGTGACCAGGATCAAAGTGCCTGTTGGATCGATAGGATCGAAGGGCAAAAACAGAGCCAAATAAAAAAAGAGTCCCCTGGGGATGGATGAAATGAGAGGTCCCATAGAGTGAAAGAAAAAATGAGAGAGAGAGCAGGGGTGACAAGAGGGGACGA
Organism: Megaustenia siamemsis; assembly: GCA_032433765.1. NCBI lineage: Eukaryota > Metazoa > Mollusca > Gastropoda > Stylommatophora > Ariophantidae > Megaustenia > Megaustenia siamemsis. The sequence continues at coordinate 61,419,072 of JAVIAB010000001.1, forward strand.
GGAAGCAGGCGATACATAAGTGAAAAAGGGAGGCCAGTAATTAAAGGATAGAGTGAAAAGAGTTTAACTCCCTTGGATGGAGAGTGCTAAAGCCGGCTATGAGAAACAAGAAACGATCCCTGTCATTTGGAACGTAGTGTGGCTTGGAGATTGAGATTGGGGGGGGGGGGGGGGAATGCCGGAATCACGTTCGATGTTGTACATTTTTAAAACTGTCTCTCTAATTCGCAAACAATCTAAAAATAATTAATAACACGGACTACCTTACATCCAAAAAACATTGTCCATTAAAAAGTAAAGTAACTTTTGAATAGACCCGGCTCAAATAATCCTCCAGATATACTACCAGCAGAAGAAGAGTTAGACGTTAACTGTGGAAAGCCAAGCAAAGAAGAAATAATGAAAGCCATCAAACTATTAAAAAATGGTAAAGCCACAGGACCAGATGAAATTCCTTCGGAAGCCATCAAAGCAGATTTTAACACCTCTACCAAGATGCTACATAATCTATTAGATAAAATTTGGGAGAGGGAAGAAATACCTAAAGACTGGAAAGAAGGTTATATGATCAAACTACAAAAGAAAAGAAGTTTACAGGAGTGCACAAATTATAGGGGAATTATGCTACTATCAGTGCCAGGAAAAATATTAAGCAGAATCATTCTGGAGAGACTAAAAGAGGCCATAGAGAAACATTTGAGAGATGAAAAAGCATGTTTTAGGAAGAACAGATCATGTGCTGATCAAATAACTACTCTACGTATAATAGTTGAACAAAGTTTAGAACTACAATCCCCACTTTATATTGGATTCATAGATTACGAAAAGGCATTTGATAGTTTAGACAAAGGAATGCTTTGGAAGTTGCTGAGTCATTACGGAATCCCCATAAAGTTTATTAACCTGATAAAAACAATGTACGAAGAAACAAAATGTAGTGTGGTGCATGAAGGACAGCTTACAGAAGAATTTGAAAAAAGAACAGGAGTAAGGCAGGGATGCCTTCTGTCTCCATTTCTCTTTCTACTGGACATAGATTGGATTATGAAAATAACTCAAAACAACAGAAATGAAATCCAATGGTCACTGACCAAATAACTTGATGATTTAGACTTTGCTGATGACATAGCTCTCCTATCACACAGCCATCAACAGATGCAGGATAAAATGAGCATACTTGATGAGAGATTACAACAGCTAGGACTGAAGATTAATAGAGATAAGACCAACATTATGAGAATTAACACAGCTGGCAATAACCAAATAAAACTAGGAGAAATACCTCTATTAGATGTACAATCTTACATAGATCTGGGCAGTAATATAGATAAAGAGGGAGGAACAGAAAATGATACCAAAATAAGGATATCAAAAGCAAGAGTAGCTTTCATTGCACTGGGAACATATGGAAATTCAAAGAAATTAAGTTAAATACAAAAATAAAAATTTTCAACTCAAATGTTAAAGCGGTCCTATTATATGGCTGTGAAACAGGGAGAACAACAGCATTGACAATGACGAAGATACAGACTTTCATTAATGGATGCTTACGCAGAATAAAAGGATGGAAATGGCAGGACAAAATCACTAACATAGAATTATGGAAATGTACCAGTCAAACACAAGTGGATAAAGAGATACAGCGAAGACGATGACGCTGGATAGGACACACACTGCGGAAGCCAACTGAGAGTATTACACAACAGGCCCTTTTTTTGAATCCCCAGGGGAAAAGACAAAGAGGAAGACCAAGGCATTCTTGGAGAAGACAGATAGAAGCAGAGATGAAGATGATGGGGAAGACATGGAATGCTCTTAAAAGAATGGCAAAAAACAGAACGACTTGGAAAGTGTTTGTTGAAGACCTATGCTCCACTGGGAGCTAAAAAGGTAAAAGAAGAAGAAAAAGTAAAGTAAAGTACCACCGTCACGCGGGGGAGCAGAAGCGCCTGCGACCTTAAGTCGCAATAGCAGGGTCGGCGCACCATCAGCCGACCAAGACCTAGCAGTTCTACCTCCTCGTGGTCTCCCCTGGTAACAGTTTGCGTCAAACCAGACAGGCTAACAGAAGCTGGAATCGCAGTGTTCCCTGTAGTGGTGGCTGTTACTGATATAGAGGACCCAGTATTGCTGTACATCTGGACTAGTAGTTTCCCAGCATAGCCTGGGACAGACGAAATCCAACCTCTCCAGTAAGATCCGGGAATGCCAAGAAAGCCATTACGAACTGTCATATCTTATAACTCAAAGCCCAGCCTGCCCGCATCAACTCGTGGCAATCCATCAACAACAGCCCCCACCACGCCAAGTGGCATATAGGGAATATAGTGTTAGTGACCATAAATTTTACAAATCCTCGGCACATGATTTTTGGGGTAATGTGGTCGGTATTACGCCCGTGCTGCTTTACATTCCCAGTAAAAAAATCCGGTACCCATTAAATGCTGGGTGAACCGTCAATTGGAATCGAACCCTACCTCTTGTCCTTTGTAGTCCAGTTCACTAACCACTGAGCTATCGCGGCTCCTATTGTCCATTACTAATAGCATTAAAACAATTCGCACACTTCTGTTTAGGCATAATGTGGTGTGAGGCCAGTCATCATCATCATCATCATCATCATCATCATCATCATCATCATCAAATCCACAACTTTCTGTCTCAGTGGTTATTTACAAATTCTACCATTCAATTTGAGGAGCATGTGACCATGCGGCGAAATCCACAGTTTCGCTGACTGAAAAGCCGGTGTAAGGTGTTCGCAAACGGCGTTGACAGATTGGATTTTGTCTCTATCGGGGGTGAAATACAAATCTGTCGTGGTGACTTCTTTGACCAAACATCTTTATCAACACCTGGAACTGTTGTGAGCACCCCCACATACACCAACAATTGTAATATGTGTCGCAAAGATAGTTTTTTTGTGTGTGCTTACCTTTTGAACTCCATACCCAAACCTAAAACACATTATTAACCATATATTTGTTCATCATCATCATGTACCCTGCCGGTTGGCGTAGGCGATCATGTCCCTCCACAATCTTCTATCTACAGTGCATCGTATCAGTTCTGTTGTTGACTGTTTTCCATGCCATGACACCAAGCTATCCAGTATTTTCTCTCTTTGTCGACCGCGATCTCTTTTTCCTTTTATTTTGTCAGTTGTAACCAAGTATTCCAACTTTCCTCTTCTCATGATGTGCCCGAAAAATGTTGATTGTTTCTTTCTTATGTTTTTTAAGAGCTCCCTTTTTGTGTTGGCTTCTTCGTGTGTATGTATATTTGTTACATCACAATAAAGGTTTATATGTGTTATGAGTCATTATTGCTTTAATTTGATTTAAACTTTAATCAATTTTAATTAGGAGGAAAGTGTTTACAGATGTTTTAAAATAAAAAAAACGGCGACATTATATTGTTTACAATTGGAATGTTATTATTTCTGTCCAAACTAGGGCACAATAATCCCGGAGATTCGAGTTAAATTGTCTTGAGCTTTTCTCTTTACACTTTTTCAGTTTCTCCCTTCAACGCTTTTTTTTTCTTCAATTTGTAACTGTGTTGCGACTGTTTTGTTCTTTGGTAAACCTGCGCGATTGACTTTCGGGAAACTAGTGGACCTAATGTGACAGACTTTCGGGAAACTAGTGGACCTAATGTGACAGACTTTCGGGAAACTAGTGGACCTAATGTGACAGACTTTCGGGAAACTAGTGGACCTAATGTGACAGACTTTCGGGAAACTAGTGGACCTAATGTGACAGACTTTCGGGAAACTAGTGGACCTAATGTGACAGACGTTCGGGAAACTTGTGGACCTCATGTGACAGACTTTCAGGAAACTTGTGAACCTCATGTGACAGACTTTCGGGAAACTTGTGGACCTCATGTGACAGACTTTCGAGAAACCAATGGGCATCATGGGACAGACTGTCGAGAAACCAGTGAACCTCATGTGACAGACTTTCGAGAAACCAGTGAACCTCATGTGACAGACTTTCGAGAAACTAGTGAACCTCATGTGACAGACTTTCGAGAAACCAGTGAACATCATGTGACAGACTTTCGAGAAACTAGTGAACCTCATGTGACAGACTTTCGAGAAACCAGTGAACCTCATGTGACAGACTTTCGAGAAACTAGTGAACCTCATGTGACAGACTTTCGAGAAACCAGTGAACATCATGTGACAGACTTTCGAGAAACCAGTGAACATCATGTGACAGACTTTCGAGAAACCAGTGAACATCATGTGACAGACTTTCGAGAAACTAGTGAACCTCATGTGACAGACTTTCGAGAAACCAGTGAACATCATGTGACAGACTTTCGAGAAACCAGTGAACATCATGTGACAGACTTTCGAGAAACCAGTGAACATCATGTGACAGACTTTCGAGAAACTAGTGAACCTCATGTGACAGACTTTCGAGAAACCAGTGAACCTCATGTGCACCGGCATGTTAGTGACCGTTGTCGGTGTAGTTGAACAACAAGGGTTGGTCGCAGGAGAAGGAGGAAGTAAAGGATAAGAATTAGGAGTTGAAGGAGGCAAGGAAGTAGGAGAAGGAGGAAGTAAAGGATAAGAATTAGGAGTTGAAGGAGGCAAGGAAGTAGGAGAAGGAGGAAGTGAAGGATAAGAATTAGGAGTTGAAGGAGGCAAGGAAGTAGGAGAAGGAGGAAGTGAAGGATAAGAATTAGGAGTTGAAGGAGGCGAGGAAGTAGGAGAAGGAGGAAGTGAAGGATAAGAATTAGGAGTTGAAGGAGGCGAGGAAGTAGGAGAAGGAGGAGAATTAGGAGTAGATGGAGGCGGTGAAGTAGGAGGAGGAGAATTAGGAGTAGAAGGAGGCGGGGACGTAGGAGGAGGAAAAGAATTAGGAGTAGAAGGTGACGTGGAAGTAGGAGGAGGAAAAGAATTATGAGTAGATGGAGGCGGGGAAGTAGGAGGAGGAGAATTAGGAGTAGAAGGAGGCGGGGAAGTAGGAGGAGGAGAATTAGGAGTAGAAGGAGGCGGGAAGTAGGAGGAGGAGAATTAGGAGTTGAAGGAGGCGGTGAAGTAGGAGGAGGAGAATTAGGAGTTGAAGGAGGCGGTGAAGTAGGAGGAGGAGAATTAGGAGTTGAAGGAGGCGGTGAAGTAGGAGGAGGAGAATTAGGAGTTGAAGGAGGCGGTGAAGTAGGAGGAGGAGAATTAGGAGTTGAAGGAGGCGGTGAACTAGGAGGAGGAGAATTAGGAGTTGGAGGAGGCGAGGAAGTAGGAGGAGAAGAATTCGGAGTTGGAGGAGGCGAGGAAGTAGGAGGAGAAGAATTAGGAGTTGGAGGAGGGGGTGAAGTAGGAGAAGGAGAATTAGGAGTAGAAGGAGGCGGTAAAGTAGGAGGAGGAGAATTAGGTGTAGAAGGAGACGGGGAAGTAGGAGGAGGAGAAGAATTAGGAGTTGCAGGAGGCGGTGAAGTAGGAGGAGGAGAATTAGGAGTTGAAAGAGGCGGTGAAGTAGGAGGAGGAGAATTAGGAGTTGAAGGAGGCGGTGAAGTAGGAGGAGGAGAATTAGGAGTTGAAGGAGGCGGTGAAGTAGGAGGAGGAGAATTAGGAGTTGAAGGAGGCGGTGAAGTAGGAGGAGAAGAATTAGGAGTTCAAGGAGGCGGTGAAGTAGGAGGAGGAGAATTAGGAGTTGAAGGAGGCGGTGAAGTAGGAGGAGGAGAATTAGGAGTTGGAGGAGGCGAGGAAGTAGGAGGAGAAGAATTAGGAGTTGGAGGAGGCGAGGAAGTAGGAGGAGAAGAATTAGGAGTTGGAGGAGGCGGTGAAGTAGGAGAAGGAGAATTAGGAGTAGAAGGAGGCGGTGAAGTAGGAGGAGGAGAATTAGGTGTAGAAGGAGACGGGGGAGTAGGAGGAGGTGAATTAGGAGTAGAATGAGGCGTGGAAGTAGGAGGAGGAGAAGAATTAGGAGTAGAAGGAGGCGTGGAAGTAGGAGGAGGAGAAGAAGAATCAGGAGTAGATGGAGGCGGGGAAGTAGGAGGAGGAGATTTATGAGTAGAAGGAGGCGTGGAAGTAGGAGGAGGAGAATTAGGAGTAGAAGGAGGCGTGGAAGTAGGAGGAGGAGAATTAGGAGTAGAAGGAGGCGTGGAAGTAGGAGGAGGAGAATTAGGAGTAGAAGGAGGCGTGGAAGTAGGAGGAGGAGAATTAGGAGTAGAAGGAGGCGGTGAAGTAGGAGGAGGAGAATTATGAGTAGAAGGAGGCGTGGAAGTAGGAGGAGGAGAATTAGGAGTAGAAGGAGGCGTGGAAGTAGGAGGAGGAGAATTAGGAGTAGAAGGAGGCGTGGAAGTAGGAGGAGGAGAAGAATTAGAAGTAGAAGGAGGCGTGGAAGTAGGAGGAGGAGAAGAAGAATCAGGAGTAGATGGAGGCGGGGAAGTAGGAGGAGAAGAATTAGGAGTTGGAGGAGGCGAGGAAGTAGGAGGAGAAGAATTAGGAGTAGAAGGAGGCGGTGAAGTAGGAGGAGAAGAATTAGGAGTTGGAGGAGGCGAGGAAGTAGGAGGAGAAGAATTAGGAGTTGGAGGAGGCGGTGAAGTAGGAGGAGAAGAATTAGGAGTTGGAGGAGGCGGTGAAGTAGGAGAAGGAGAATTAGGAGTAGAAGGATGTGGTGAAGTAGGAGGAGGAGAATAATTATGAGTAGATGGAGGCGGGGAAGTAGGAGGAGTAGAATTAGGAGTAGAAGGAGGCGTGGAAGTAGGAGGAGGAGAAGAATTATGAGTAGATGGAGGCGGGGAAGTAGGAGGAGTAGAATTAGGAGTAGAAGGAGGCGTGGAAGTAGGAGGAGGAGAAGAATTATGAGTAGATGGAGGCGGTGAAGTAGGAGGAGTAGAATTAGGAGTAGAAGGAGGCGTGGAAGTAGGAGGAGGAGAAGAATTATGAGTAGATGGAGGCGGTGAAGTAGGAGGAGGATAATTAGGAGTAGAAGGAGGCGGGGAAGTAGGAGGAGGAGAAGAATTAGGAGTAGAAGGAGGCGAGGAATTAGGAGGGGGAGAAGATTTAGGAGTAGAAGGAGGCGGGGAAGTAAGAGGAGGAGAAGAATTAGGAGTAGAAGGAGGCGGGGAAGTAGGAGGAGGAGAAGAATTAGGAGTAGATGGAGGCGGGGAAGTAGGAGGAGGAGAAGAATTAGGAGTAGATGGAGGCGGGGAAGTAGGAGGAGGAGAAGAATTAGGAGTAGAAGGAGGCGGGGAAGTAGGAGGAGAAAAAGAATTAGGAGTAGAAGGAGGCAGGGAAGTAGGAGGTGGAGAAGAATAAGGAATAGAAGGAGGCGGGGAAGTAGGAGGAGGAGAAGAATTAGGAGTAGAAGGAGGCAGGGAATTAGGATGAGGTGAAGAATTAGTAGTAGGAAGTGGAGATGTAGAAGGAGAAGAATTAGGAGTAGAAGGAGGCGGGAAAATTTGAGGGGAAGCATTAGGAAATGGAGAAGAAATAGAAGGTGGGGAAGGGTAGTAGGAAGAGGAAAAGAAGAATTAGAAGGAGGTGAATAAAGAGTTGAAGAAGAATAAGGAGGAAGAGTAAAATAAGACAGAGAAGAAGAAAAAGAGAAAAAGGAGTCGGAGAAGAAGAAATAGGAGGAAGAGTAGGTGGAAGCGGAGGCAGTGAAGAAAATTGTGGCGCGAGGAGGCGGAGAAGGATGAGGAAGAGGAGGTGACAGATGTAAGGAGTTGGAGGAGGCATCGAAGAAGAATTAGGAGGAGTTGTAGAAGGTGGAGAAGAATAAAAAGAGAGACGGGACGTAGGAGAAGGTAATTAAAAATGATTACTTTTCATATTAGTGGCAACTGCAACTTAAAAAAAAAAAAACAAGAAAATACAATCTAGAGGTCGTGCATTGGCCCGGAGATGCAACGCATGACAAACAAAATATGAATGAATAGATTGGAATAGGAGAAGGATGGCCGGTGAACCCGCGAACTAGTGAGAGGAAAGGTGTCATTTTGTGTGAACCAAGGCGCTTGTCGCTCGATTACAACGTTAGTCGACAGCGCGCCGGACATCGCTAGAATAAGGGACACTACCCTAGCGAGAGAAGCTGTACTCTTCTGCTGTTACATGAATATTTGACACCGTTCTACCACACAGGAGACTACGAATGTAAAGGATATATGACCACGTTAATAATGACTTTGAAGAAGTTGTAGAGAAGATAGGAAATTTGAGATTCAATAATTCAACTTGAATCTCTGTGTCGTGTTTTTTTAACGTTTTTTTTTTTTTGGATGTTCTAATTCTTCACAAGTTTCACAAATCTGTATAGCAATACTTTTTGATTTTATTTTTGTGTGAAATATTAAAGTAGATGACACTTTTAATGAAAGTTGTGCCAAACTTCGTGATTTATAGAAATTTGCCTGTTCAACTGAGGCTACGATGGCATTTTTTATTATGTGAAAAACAATGTTAACTATAAATATATAAGTAATTGACTACCCTTGTCATAGCAAAATAATATTATATTTAAATGTCAGTTATAGACTAAATTATATAGACTTTATAACTGAAGTAAAAATAATTAGGATTTATTTTATTAAATAATAACCAACTCATACTCTCGGACACAATGCCCATTGCCATCTTGATATTTTGTAAAATGATAACATATATTAAGATTTCAGCACAGCACACGAACTCCGGTACATCGAGACGATTTACTAGGTTAAATTTAAGAAAAATTGTTGATTAATGTGAAGATGATAAAAATGTGATTTATCATTTTAAATGTGTCTTAGGCAGCAGCATACAGCCTAATGTTATTGATAATTTGTGACGGCGAAGGGTTTTTTTTACATGGAGACAAATAATAATAAATGAATATTATTATAGAGGGAAACTTCCGAGGCGATAATTCAGGGAATCATAGGAGGAAGAGGTATGCATTACAGCACTCAGAAAAAAAAAAGACAAATAAATAACAACAACAAAAAATAGCTAACGATAGCTATCGTCATTATACTCTCGAGTCCATGATAGCTAATTTTTTAGTTAGCTGAGTTGCAGTGTTCCCTAGCTTTCGGCTTTTCGTGGCAAGGTGCAGTGCCATGGAGTACGAGTTCTATCCTGCTTCGGACCATATATTGTTCTTTTTTTTCTGTTGTTATTTATTTGTCATTTTTTCTGAGTGTTGAAATACATACCTCTCCCTTTTACATGTTGAACGTGCAAACACGACCGCTTTTAACCATCCGTTCCTGATATCGGAGCCACCTTAAGGTCAAGAATCACAGTGAATGACAACCTGGTAACATTAATATTAGTTCACTCGCCTGCCGATCTAAAGGTTCGGAGTTCAAATCCCAGTTGAGGCAGCACATTTTTCTTCCGACCTTAAAGGCTTTCATGGTTCACCCAGCCTCCTTAAAGGGGTACCAGAGATATTGGAAAAAACGGCAGGGAGTGAGGGAATCGACCGCCCAACCTCATGAAGCTGAGGGAGTGAGGGAACCGACCGCCCAACCTCATGAAGCTGAGGGAACCGACCGCCCAACCTCATGAAGCTAAGGGAGTGAGGGAACCGACCGCCCAACCTCATGAAGTTGAGGGAACTGTCCGCACAACCTCATGAAGCTGAAGGAACTGACCGCACAACCTCATGAAGCTGAGGGAACTGACCGCACAACCTCATGAAGCTGAGGGAACTGACCGCCCAACCTCATGAAGCTGAGGGAACTGACCGCCCAACCTCATGAAGCTGAGGGAACTGACCGCCCAACCCTATGAAGCTGAGGGAACTGACCGCCCAACCTCATGAAGCTTAGGGAACTGACCGCAAAACCTCATGAACCTGAAGGAACTGACCGCCCAACCTCATGAAGCTGAGGGAACTGACCGCCCAACCTCACGAAGTTGAAGGAACTGACCGCCCAACCTCACGAAGCTCAGGGAGTAAGGGAACTGACCGCCCAACCTCATGAAGCTGAAGGAACTGTCCGCCCAACCTCACGAAGCTCAGGGAGTAAGGGAACTAACCGCCCAACCTTATGAAACTCAGGGAGTAAGGGAACTGACCGCCGAACCTCATGAAACTCAGGGAGTAAGGGAACTAACCGCCCAACCTCATGAAACTCAGGGAGTAAGGGAACTAACCGCCCAACCTCATGAAACTCAGGGAGTAAGGGAATTAACCGCCCAACCTCATGAAGCTGAGGGAACTGACCGCCCAACCCTATGAAGCTGAGGGAACTGACCGCCCAACCTCATGAAGCTTAGGGAACTGACCGCAAAACCCCATGAAGCTGAAGGAACTGACCGCCCAACCTCATGAAGCTGAGGGAACTGACCGCCCAACCTCACGAAGTTGAAGGAACTGACCGCCCAACCTCACGAAGCTCAGGGAGTAAGGGAACTGACCGCCCGACCTCATGAAGCTGAAGGAACTGTCCGCCCAACCTCACGAAGCTCAGGGAGTAAGGGAACTAACCGCCCAACCTCATGAAACTCAGGGAGTAAGGGAACTGACCGCCGAACCTCATGAAACTCAGGAAGTAAGGGAACTAACCGCCCGACCTCATGAAACTCAGGGAGTAAGGGAACTAACCGCCCAACCTCATGAAACTCAGGGAGTAAGGGAACTAACCGCCCAACCTCACGAAGCTCAGGGAGTAAGGGAACTAACCGCCCAACCTTATGAAACTCGGGGAGTAAGGGAACTGACCGCCCAACCTCATGAAACTCAGGGAGTAAGGGAACTAACCGCCCAACCTTATGAAGCTGAGGCCTAAGAAATACAAGACGTCACTAACACTTCGTTAAAATAAAAAAAAGTAAAGAGCCCCATCACGCCAAGTGGCATATAGGGAATATGGTGTTAGTGACTATAATTTTTACAGACCTTCGGCACATGATTTGTGGAGTAATACGGTCGGTATTACGCCCGTGCCGCTTTACTTTCCCAGAATAAATCCAGCACCCATTTAAGGCTGGGTGAACCCGGAAGCAGTCGGTCAGGATCGAACCTGACCTCTTGTCCTTTGCAGTCCAGTTCACTAACCACTGCGCTACCGCGGCTCCCAACAATTCATTGCCTGACGGTAAATGCACGGCTGTTTGTTTCCGTCTCAAAGTGGTATTTTCGTTCTAATCTTGAAAATTTTGCAGCAGCTACGGTTGAAGATGTCCTGAGTTTTGTACATTCCACTCATTTTAAGAATTGATATTTTATGGAAGTGGTTTCAATTTGAGACACTACACACAAAACGCATCATATTTAGCTACAATGAATGTTTATGTGTGAACAATATTGTTTTTAAAAATTAATGCTCGTAACAATAAAATCAAATATTGTTAAATTTGGAGTTTTCGGATAAGCCATAATTTCAATTTAGCTAAAGAAATTCTTTTTTTTTTTAAATTTTAAGTTATATCTTCTTATAATAACTTTTAAGGTAAAATAGAAGACGCATGAGTATTTTATATTACTGGAATGACACAAGTAAGCAGATAAATTAAGATATTAGTGATAAACACCTGTATATGGTACTCACCTTAACTTTTCATCATAGTGAATAGCTCGACAACTAATCCGGTTTGAACCGGGTATCTTCTGACTGTTTCGTCATGAAGGTTTGTCTGCGACGCAAGTATTCAGCCTTACCCTATCCGGGAGATACTTGTCTTAATTGGAAAAATACAGATACACAATGTATTTCCGAGCTGTGATCGCAGCCTTATGCTATAGTCATGAGAACACCTGCGTGAAAGACACTTCCACGATAGCTATTTTTTTTAGTTAGCTGAGTGGCAGTGTTTCCTAGCGTTAGGCTTTTCGTGGCAAGGCGCTCTGCCACTGAGTACGGGTTCGATCCTGCTTCGGTCCATATATTGTTCTTTGTTTTTTTTTTCTGTTGTTGATTATTTGTCATTTTTTCCGAGTGCTGTAAACATACCTCTTCATCTGAATTGATTCGCTATCTTCTTACTCCAGGCAAGTGACATTTATTTCCAAACGGTGGTCTCGGTAGCCTGGTTTGGAAAACCACCCGACTGGACTACCGACGTTCGGACTACCCGTATTCAATTCCCGCTTTGAAGCAGTGTAAGTTGTACTTGTGGTTGAGAAAGAAATACCTCCGCGGTCGATCCAGCCGCTGGCAGAAATGGGTACCAGAATAACACTCTGGGAAGGTGAGAAATGCCTCCTCGCATTGTGAATTTCGATGCTTGAAGCGACACTATCCCGAAGTCTCTGCTCACTTCTGGATAGGCGACCGAGCACATATGGTTGAAAACTCGAGTGCTAAGACGCCGATTCAAGTCAGGTACACTACCTTTAGTTCCACACAACAGCGACCTCTAGAAGGATGTTCATTAGATGTCATGTTTTTCTCTATTTTTTTTGCCCCTTTCTTCATGTTATAATCATGTGCCTAAATCTATTCATGTTTACAATTAAATGAAAAACATATTACATTTTTGAAAAATACATGTATTTAAAAACAAAACAAATCAGTGTGTGTATGTGTCTATGTGTGTTTAAAAAAATGATTTCAGGAATTCATTGCTAAGAAAATGGGTGCAAATTATGACATGTATAAAAGTAGAAATAGAATTTTAAAATATTGTTTGTTTTAAAAAGTAAAGTTGTGTTTTATTTGTTCCTGCTTTTGTTTGTTTGCGCTTCCTACAAGTGGTTGTCAATGCAATGGCTTTTTTAAAAAATGAATACCAATAAAAATAAGGAAACAAGAAGCGCACTTTGAATACCAATAAAAATAAGGAAACAAGAAGCGCACTTTGAATACCAATAAAAATAAGGAAACAAGAAGCGCACTTTTGAATAATCTATTTTTCGAGACTAAATGACACAAACATAACAAAAGCACACACAAAAATCTCGTGGTTACCATAGTTCTAAATTGATTGATATGATGCTCAGTTTCTTAACCTCCGTGTTTTAAGATGCAATATTTGAAGGTCAATGGTCCACGCTATTCTTACATTTTATAGTAGTCAGAGACAGGTACCACTTTTAAAGTCAGAAAAAAAAATAAATAAAAGAGGAACAATTGTTTAATATGAGAAAGAATATCTGGGTCTATGCCCTGTAGGTCGGCTACGGCTCGAAAAGTCAATAGATGGAGAGAAAATAAAAGATACACAGCTGGTTGAGAAAAAAAGTGCACCCATAGAAAATACATTACATTTATCTATTTCATTCATGAAGGAATCAATATAACGAGCAAAACAGGGTCATTTCAAATTCTATATTTTAAGAATTCCATTTTCACAACTTTTCTATGTTCTATGTGTTTCAATAAAGATCTGTTGATCACAACCTTTCTATGTCCTATGTGTTCAATAAAGATCTGTTGATCACAACCTTTCTATATTCTATGTGTTCGATAAAGATCTGTTGATCACAACTTTTCTATGTTCTATGTGTTCAATAAAATTCTGTTGGTCACAAGTTCTTTATGTTCTATGTGTTCAATAAAGATCTGTTGATCACAACTTTTCTATGTTCTATGTGTTCAATAAAGATCTGTTGATCACACGTTTTTTTATGTTCTATGTGTTCAATAAAGATCTGTTGATCACAACCTTTCTATGTTCTATGTGTTCAATAAAGATCTATTGATCACAACTTTTCTAGGTTCTACGTGTTCAATAAAGATCTGTTGATCACAACTTTGGATTAACCAGTTGTGATGTCTTAATGGTAGAGCACTCCATACACAGTTTATTTGTTAATTTGTAAATTCTAAGGAAAATACACATGCTTTTTCTATTAAACATTTAAAGTGTTTATAAGAAACTATATCTTGTAAAATATGTTGTGGTTAAAAACTGAATATTGCCTCTCCCGAAACTCTCAGATTTACTAATCGTTGATCGTTTTGTTAAGAGCATTACTTACTAAAATATCGATCATACATAAACATTTTCTTGAGCTAAACACTTTTACTTTTTGTTGTGTGTGGTGTCACAATTTGGAACCACTTCTGTAAAATGTGAGTTATAAAAATGAGGGAAATGTATTTAGGGTTATAACATTCTGACCTATGAAGGTTGCCAAATTTCCGAGAGCTAAATGTCACTTTAAGATGAAAAGAAACAGTTGTGCATGATAGCATACATAATGTTGTAGGGGAGTCAATTATTGATCTGTACACAATTTATAGATGAAAGTTTGTTAGTGTTAATATAGTTGATGTTAATATAGTTGATGTTAATATAGTTGATGTTAATATAGTTGATGTTAATATAGTTGATGTTAATATAGACGATGTTAATATAGTTGATGTTAATATAGTTGATGTTAATATCTATCTATCTATCTATCTATTGTCCTTTCGAGCCGAAGACGGCACATAGGGCAGAACCACAATCTCAAAAACAGAAACCTTGCGTGCCAAAATGGCACATATTGCAGAGATCACTGCTTCTAAAATCTATGGTCTGTTTCCATAACAATGCTTTTTACAATGACAGCTTGTCAAGCCATCGATCAACCTCCTTAGTCGCCTCATACGACATGCCTGGAAGGTCACAGTGTCACTATTCTTTACATCCCACATAATGGGGCCCCGGTAACACACGGGCTGATGTTAATATAGACGATGTTAATATAGACGATGTTAATATAGACGATGTTAATATAGTTGATGTTAATATAGTTGATGTTAATATAGTTGATGTTAATATAGACGATGTTAATATAGTTGATGTTAATATAGACGATGTTAATATAGACGATGTTAATATAGTTGATGTTAATATAGTTGATGTTAATATAGACGATGTTATATAATCGATGATAATATAGTTGATGTTAATATAGACGATGTTAATATAGTTGATGTTAATATAGTCGATGTTAATATAGTCGATGTTAATATAGTCGATGTTAATATAGTTGATGTTAATATAGTTGATGTTAATATAGTTGATGTTAATTTAGACGATGTTAATATAGTTGATGTTAATATAGTTGATGTTAATATCATCATCATCATCAAGTACCGGACCTACTGGCGTAGGTGATCATGTCTCTCCACAACTTTCGATCTCGGCAGCTATTTATCATTTCTGTTGTTGACCTTCTGCCAAGCCATTCTCTTAAGCTGTCTGTTATTTTTTCTCTTTGCCTCCCTCTATCTCTTCGTCCTTCGATTTTCCCAGTTGTTACAATATATTCCAGTTGTTCTCTTCTCATTACATGGCCAAAAAATGATGATTGTCTCTTCCTAATATTGGAAATTAGCTCTCTTTTTGTTTTGACCTCTCTCAGAACATGCTCATTACTCTTCTTAGCTGTCCATGGTACTTTCAACATTCTTCTGTAGAACCACATTTCTACAGACTCCAGTGATTTTCTTGTCTATTGTCCTATTGTCCATGATTCACATCCATATGTTAAGACTGGCTCTACATAACATTTAAGAACTCTTTTTCTTATTTCTATTATCAAAAATGGATTGCATAGTATCTTCCTCATTTTCTGGAAAGCTGCTTTTGCCAGAGCCATTCTGTATCTCACCTCTTTTGTACATCTTCCGTCTGAGGCTAACAAAGTTCCCAAATATTTAAATTCATTTCGATGTTAATATAGACGATGTTAATATAGTTAATGATAATATAGTCAATGTTAATATAAACGATTCTAATATAGTCGATGTTAATATAGTCGCTGTTAATATAGTTGATGTTAATATAGACGATGTTCATATAGATGATGCCAATACAGTCAATGTTAATATAGACGATGCTAATATAGTCGATGTTAATATAGTCGATGTTAATATAGTTGATGTTAATATAATCGATGTTACTATAGGCGATGTTAATATTGTTAATGTTAATATAGTCGATGTTAATATAGTTGATATTAATATACATGGTGTTAATATAGTCGATGCTAATATAGACGATGTTAATACAGACGATGTTAATATAGAAGATGTTATTATAGTTGATGTTAATATAGTTAATGTTAATATAGTCGATGTTAATATAGACGATGTTAATATAGTCGATGTTAATATTGACGATGTTAATATAGACGATGTTAATATAGTCGATGTTAATATAGACGATGTTAATATAGACGATGTTAATATTGTTAATGTTAATATATTCGAGGTTAATATAGTTGATATTAATATGGATGATGTTAATATAGTCGATGTTAATATAGTCGATGTTAATATAGATGATGTTAATATAGTCCATGTTAATATTGACGATGCTAATATTGTTAATGTTAATATGGTCGATGTTAATATAGTTGATATTAATATAGACGATGTTAATGTAGTCGATGTTAATATTGTTAATGTTAATATAGACGATGTTAATATAGTCGATGTTAATATAGTTGATATTAATATTGATGATGTTAATATTGTCGATGTTAATATTGACGATGTTAATATTGTTAATGTTAATATAGATGATGCTAATATAGTTAATGTTAATACAGTCGATGTTAATATAGACGATGCTAATATAGTTAATGATAATATAGCCGATGTTAATATACACGATGCTAATGCAGTCGATGTTAATATAGTCGATGTTAATGTAGTTCCTCTTTCTTTTCTATCCTTCCTCCATTGCCGTTGGCGTCGAGGGGAGATACAATTTGCGATTCTTTGCTCTTCTGTTGGCTTCTTCTGGTATTATCCCTCCTAGTGACTCTAGTATTCCCTTTATCCATCTTTTTCTCGGTCTTCCTCTTAATTTGGCATTTTCGTAGCGTTTGTTTATGGCTCTTTGAGTCATTGTTAGTTCTGTATATCTTGTTAAGTGGCCGAACCAATTTATCTGTTGTTTTTTATGTATTCGATTGCTGGTTCAATTGGTTAATATAGTTGATGTTAATACAATCGATGTTAATATAGACGATGTTAATATAGTCGATTTTAATATAGACGATGTTAATGTAGTCGATGTTAATATAGACGATGTTAATGTAGTCGATTTTAATATAGACGATGTTAATGTAGTCGATGTTAATATAGACGATGTTAATGTAGTCGATGTTAATATAGACGATGTTAATGTAGTCGATTTTAATATAGACGATGTTAATATAGTTGATGTTAATATAGTTGATGTTAATATAGACGATGTTAATATAGTCGATGTTAATATAGTTGATGTTAATATAGACGATGTTAATATAGACGATATTAGTATAGACGATGTTAATATAGTTGATGTTAATATAGTCGATGTTAATATAGTCGATGTTAATATAGTTGATGTTAATATAGACGATGTTAATATAGACGATGCTAATATAGTTGATGTAAATATAGTCGATGTTAATATAGTTGATGTTAATATAGACGATATTAATATAGACGATGTTAATATAGTCGATGTTAATATAGACGATGCTAATATAGACGATGTTAATATAGACAATGTTAATATAGACGATGTTAATATAGACGATGTTAATATAGACGATGCTAATATAGACGATGTTAATATAGTCTATGTTAATATAGTCTATGCTAATATAGACGATGTTAATATAGTCGATGTTAATATAGACGATGCTAATATAGACGATGTTAATATAGTCGATGTTTATATAGTCGATGCTAATATAGACGATGTTAATATAGTTAATGATGATATACATAAAAAAGTAAAGTACCCCCGTCACGCCAAGTGGCGTATAGCGAATATGGTGTTAGTGATCATACATTTTACATACCTTCAGCACGTTATTTTTCGGTAATGTGTTCGGTATTACGCCCGTGCCGCTTTACTTTCCCAGAAAAAAAAATCCCGTACCCATTAAAGGCTGGGTGAAACCGGCAGCCGTCGGTTGGGATCGAACCCTACCTCTTGTCCTTTGTAGTCCAGTTCATTAACCACTGAGCTATCGCGGCTCCCACTGATAATATAGTCTATGTTAATATAGACGATGTTAATATAGTCGATGATAATATAGCTGACGTTAATATAGGCGATGTTAATGTAGTCGATTTTAATGTAGTCGATGTTAATATAGTTGATGTTAATATAGTCGATGTTAATATAGAGGATGTTAATATAGACGATGTCAATATAGTCGATGTTAATATAGTTGATGTTAAAAATTAGTCGATGTTAATTTAGAGGATGTTAATATAGACGATGTCAATATAGTCGATGTTAATATAGTTGATGTTAATATAGTCGATGTTAATATAGTTGATGTTAATATAGTTGATGTTAATATAGACGATGCTAATATAGTCGATGTTAGTATAGAAGATTTTAATATAGACGGCGTCAATATAGTCGATGTTAATATAGTTGATGTTAATATAGTGGATGTTAATATAGAGGATGCTAATATAGTTGATGTTAATATAGTCGATGTTAATATAGACGATGCTAATATCATCATCATCATGTACCCTGCCGGTTGGTGTTGGCGATCATGTCCCTCCACAATCTTCTATCTACAATGCATCGTATCAGTTCTGTTGTTGACTGTTTTCCATGCTATGTCACTAAGCTATCCAGTATTTTCTCTCTTTGTCTTCCGCGATCTCTCTTTCCTTTTATTTTGCCAGTTGTAACCACGTATTCCAACTTTCCTCTTCTCATGATGTGCCCGAAAAATGTTGATTGCTTCTTTCTGATGTTTTTTAAGAGCTCACATTTTGTGTTGGCCTCAATGCTAATATAGTTGATGTTAATATAGTCGATGTTAATATAGACGATGCTAATATAGTCGATGTTAATATAGGCGAAGTTAATGTAGTCGATTTTAATATAGTCGATTTTAATATAGTCGATTTTAATATAGTCGATGTTAATATAGTCGATGTTAAAATAGCCTCAACAAGTGTCAAATCATATTTTTTTAAACCAGATAGATTGCTAATAAATATTGTGTCTGACAGATTTGTGAAGCACATAGGGACTTACATAGTGTGATTTAAATGGTTTTTAGTTTCTATTTATTATATACATCTGATAATTTTTAGCTAACTCGTTTCTATATTTTTAAACTAAGCGAGTGTTCGATTCAACCAAATATGCTTATAGAACAGAAGATATGTTGATTCAGAGAAAGGTAGTTCATAAAAAATGACTGGCTCCCATCCGAACATCTTGCAAACCACATCTGGAATTGAGGTTATATGTTGTAACGTCATAACCGGTTCACCGTCTGGTCAGAACATTAAGAATCTTCAACTAAATTACACAACACTTTACTCTAGACAATCCAGATCTCTAACTAATATGGCCTGGGCTCTAGGAAATCGTGCTGGAGTCAAAAAACGTGCTGATTTCTCAGAAAATCCCGATGATTTCTTAGAAACTAAAAGCAACTTAACTGTAACTAAATCGCGCAGTGTTGCTCCATCTACTATTGCTCGTTTGGCAAGACACGAAATTGAATATGATCGAAGTTTTCACAGCTTAGGAAATATAACAAACGGATTCAGATATGAAATATTATCAAACAAAGAAGTTTATTCAAATACCTCATCTATTATTTCCACCTCTGAATATAACGAGTCCCTGAATGAAAATTTGACTTTGACAATCCCTTACAACCTGCCTCGATTGAGTGTTGAGATCCAAATAGCATTCTACGCCATCATTTTTGTCCTATCGCTGGTAGGAAACATCCTTATTATCGTCACTCTTATTCAGAACAAGAGAATGAGAACCGTGACGAATGTGTTTCTGCTAAATTTGGCAGTTAGCGATATGCTTCTAGCTCTTGTCTGCATGCCTTTCACTTTGGTGCCTGTACTTCTCATGGATTTCATCTTTGGAAAGTTTATGTGTGTATTCATACGCTATTTACAAGGTGAGTGATGTATGTCTGTATGTCTTTAGCCACTATTTATAACATCAATTATGCTTGTTGTGTATGTCTTCATTCTCTATGTATAAAATAAGCTATACATCTAAACATTTCATACGCTATTTTTCAAGTGGGCTGTACGTACACTTTTTTTTTTATTCAGCCGCTATTTACAAAAAAAAGTTACAGTATGTCTTCTCCCTTGTTTGCAACGCAAAGGATCTATTTTTTTTTAATTATCTTTGCGAACGAATAATGCGTGCCCCAATGTGTTTTTGTCTGCTATTTGGTTCAGGTTTCAGACTCTGCGATCGGGACATTCCCATGACTGCTTCCCTTTCAGTGGTGACAGCTGAACTGACCTCTCAGAGCCAAACGTTTGAGAAACTATTTGTTTGAAGTAACAGGTCCAGTGTAATGGAATTCAGTTGTAATTAAGTCGATGATTTT
Organism: Megaustenia siamemsis; assembly: GCA_032433765.1. NCBI lineage: Eukaryota > Metazoa > Mollusca > Gastropoda > Stylommatophora > Ariophantidae > Megaustenia > Megaustenia siamemsis. Next base: position 61,439,309 of record JAVIAB010000001.1, read on the forward strand.
GTTAAATGAGTTCACTCACTCACTCACTCACTCACTCACTCACTCACTCACTCACTCACTCACTCACTCACTCACTCACTCACTCACTCACTCACTCACCCACTCACTCACTCACTCACTCACTCACTCACTCACTCACTCACTCACTCACTCACTCACTCACTCACCCACCCACCCACTCACTCACTCACTCACTCACTCACTCACTCACTCACTCACTCACTAACTCAACCACTAACCCACTCACTCACTCACCCACTCACTCACTCACTCACTCACTCACTCACTCACTAACTCAACCACTAACCCACTCACTCACTCACCCACTCACCCACCCACTCACTCACTCACCCACCCACTAACCCACTCACTCACTCACCCACCCACCCACTCACTCACTCACTCACTCACTCACTCACTCACTCACTCACTCACTCACTCACTCACTCGTCCACCTACACACCGTCAATCGCACCGACCATCTCCAACAAACTCACACATCCATCATTCAAGCAGTTACCTCACATGATCACTCCCCAGCCCAGTCGCAAACTCAATCACTTCACCAAACTGACTCACTCCCTATGCTACCACTCACTCATTAACCCTCCATTAATCCTCCATTAAACAATATTATAATGAATCTTAAGTGCGATCGACCTGCGACCAACGATATTCCTATCTCTCCTATATTCATCACATAATAAATATCCATATTAATAGAAATTGACCGTTTCATTGAGAATGTCCGCGTCAAATAAAGATACAAGTGTACCTAGCAGTTAAACTATTAGAGAGACAAAACAAAAATAAACGACGTTTCGGCAAAAGCCTTCATCAGATACAAAACAAATATATAAAAATCAAAATAATAGGTAAATACGATTCTAACATAAACAAAGAAATATCAACGCAAAAATAAAACACTTATATGGAAAAAGACGGAAAGAAAGAAAGGAAAAAAGTAACAAAGAAAGAATGACAGAAAGAAAGAAAGTAAAAAAAAAAAGTAAATAGCCCCGTCACGCCAAGTGACGTATAGGCAATATGGTGTTAATGACCATAATTTGTATAGACCTTTGGCACATGATTTTTGTGGTAATGTGGTCGGTATTACACCTGTGCCGCTTTACTTTCCCAAAAAAATTGCGGTACCCATTTAAGGCTGGGTGAACCCGGAAGCCGTCGATCGGGATCAAATACGACCCTCTTGTCCTTTGTAGTGCAGTTCACTAACCACTGAGCTGTCGCGGCTCCCAAAGAAAGAAAGAAAGAATGTCCATATTTGTTTCATTAGTTGTACTGGCCATGTCCTTTTTACTGCAAGTATTCGTTTTAAGGGAAATATCCTTATTTGGTAGGATATATCGATTGTACTAAAATAATACATTTAATTAGAAATGACCTTTTTGCAGAAGGTGCCCATTTTGTTAGGAATGTCCTCTTTACTGCATGTGTATCAATTAATTTTAGCTGTCATGTTTACTGCAGGTGCATTATTTACTTTCAGTGTACCGTTTGCTGCAAATGTATCAATTACTTTTAAGTGTCACGTTTACTGTAGGTGTATCAATTACTTTTAAGTGTCACGTTTACTGCAGGTGTATCAATTACTTTAAGTGTACCGTTTACTGCAGGTGTATCAATTCCTTTCAGTGTACCTTTTGCTGCAAGTGTATCAATTACTTTTAAGTGTCACGTTTACTGCAGGTGTATCAATTACTTACAGTGTACCGTTTACTGCAGGTGTATCAATTACTTACAGTGTACCCTTTACTGCAGGTGTATCAATTACTTACAGTGTACCGTTTACTGCAGGTGTATCAATTACTTTCAGTGTACCGTTTACTGTAGGTGTATCAATTACTTTCAGTGTACCGTTTACTGATGATGAATCACTGATTGGAGATATCAGTTTTAGTGGAAATGTAATGGTTGCTGGAAAAGTCTCATTTACTAAAGATATCCCATTTACAAAAGAATTTCCATTTTCTGACGGTGTACTATTTACATGCGATGTCACATTTACAGGAGGTGTCCAATTTACTATGAGTCTTATTTACTATATATGTTTCATTGACCATAAGTATTCTATTTACATGTAGTAGCAGTTGCCTCCGTCAGTCATAGTCGACTATAGATTTTTCAGCGCCCCTAGAAATGTTATTTTTTCATTTCTTTCGCCGTGTATTCTCTTTCTCTATGAATCTGTCTGCTTCTTTTTTGAGGTGAACCTTTACAGTGTGTTTATAGAGATTGCGGTCTGCAGCTTTGTCTTCCCATGGGTGTCCCGTTTATTGGATATTCTTGCTTAATAAAGATATCCTAATAACTGACTGCCTGTTTTTTCAGCGAAAATTGTTGGTACCCTTTTTTTCAGAGCTGTTCTTCCCCCCCCCCCCCCCCCCCCACCCCACCACCACCACTACTTGAATCAATGTCAGTGGCGAATGAAAATCAATACCGGTTTTTGAGAACTGAAATTAGGCCTTCGGGTTAGAAGATGTGTGCACTAGCCACTTCGTAATCATTGTTTCAAACACTAAAAACCAACGATTATTAGATTGCCAGATTTTGAGCTACTGTAACGTTACAATAATTATGACACAGTTTCTTGCATCCATGCTCTCGTTGTTGCTCCATGCAGTTCCAGGGTAGCATCCATGCTCTCGTTGTTGCTCCATGCAGTTCCAGGGTAGCATCCATGCTCTCGTTGTTGCTCCATGCAGTTCCAGGGTAGCATCCATATGCTCTCGTTGTTGCTCCATGCAGTTCCAGGGTAGCATCCATGCTCTCGTTGTTGCTCCATGCAGTTCCAGGGTAGCATCCATGCTCTCGTTGTTGCTCCATGCAGTTCCAGGGTAGCATCCATGCTCTCGTTGTTGTTCCATGCAGTTCCAGGGTAGCATCCATGCTCTCGTTGTTGCTCCATGCAGTTCCAGGGTAGCATCCATATGCTCTCGTTGTTGCTCCATGCAGTTCCAGGGTAGCATCCATGCTCTCGTTGTTGCTCCATGCAGTCCCAGGGTAGCATCAATATGCTCTCGTTGTTGCTCCATGCAGTTCCAGGGTAGCATCCATGCTCTCGTTGTTGCTCCATGCAGTTCCAGGGTAGCATCCATGCTCTCGTTGTTGCTCCATGCAGTTCCAGGGTAGCATCCATGCTCTCGTTGTTGCTCCATGCATTTCCAGGGTAGCATCCATATGCTCTCGTTGTTGCTCCATGCAGTTCCAGGATATTCTATCATCATCATCAAGTACCGGGCCTGCTGGCGTAGGTGATCATGTTTCTCCACAACTTTCGATCTCGAAAGTTATTTATCATTTCTGTTGTTGACCCCCTGCCTAGCCATTCTCCTAGGCTGTCTGGTATCTTTTCTCTTTGCTTCCCTCTATCTCTTCGTCCCTCAATTTTTTCAGTTGTTACAATATATTTTCCAGTTGTTCTCTTCTCATTACTTGGCCAAAAAATGATGATTGTCTCTTCCTAATATTTGAAATTAACTCTGGTTTTTACTTTGACCTCTTTGAGAATTCTTTCATTACTCATCTTAGCTGTCCATGGTATTCTCAACATTCTTCTGTAAAACCTCATTTCTACAGACTCCAGTGATTTTCTTGTCTGTTGTCCTATTGTCTATGATTCACATCCATATGTTAAGACTGGCTCTACATAACATTTAAGAACTCATTTTATATTCTATACTACAATAGTTAAACTCATATTAGCCAATTAGGCACATTTTGTTCAGATGGTTTCAATAAAATTAGGTGGGTGGGGTTGGAGGGCGGGCTGGGTAGTCTAGAGGTACGACGTCGGCCTCACGACAGGAATGACCCGCGTTCAAAGTTCACCAGAAGCGTTGGTGATTTAAAAAAAAAATAATCAAAATTAATCCGTGGTTTCTTTATGACGCTACCCTCCCCAAATCTTTTGGGTAGTGAGATCCAAAGTCTAGCTAGCTCTCTCAGATAACGGCAATAAACAGGAGGTCCCATGTACACTTGCGCACGTTAAAGAACCCTAGGCATTTAAAATCTTGAAGAGTAGACCATAAATATGGCCTTGCCATGGCAAAGTTATCAGCAGAAACTTAACAATACTGTCAATCCTAGCCCTGCTACGGAGTCAATCCTATCCATGCTACAGGAGTCAATCCTAGCCATGCTACAGGAGTCAATCCTAGCCCTGCTACGGAGTCAATCCTAGCCATGCTACAGGAGTCAATCCTAGCCATGCTACAGGAGTCAATCCTAGCCCTGCTACGGAGTCAATCCTAGCCATGCTACAGGAGTCAATCCTAGCCATGCTACAGGAGTCAATCCTAGCCATGCTACAGGAGTCAATCCTAGCCCTGCTACGGAGTCGATCCTAGCCCTGCTACGGAGTCAATCCTAGCCCGGCTACGGAGTCAATCCTAGCCATGCTACAGGAGTCAATCCTAGCCATGCTACAGGAGTCAATCCTAGCCCTGCTACGGAGTCAATCCTAGCCATGCTACAGGAGTCAATCCTAGCCATTCTACAGGAGTCAATCCTAGCCCTGCTACGGAGCCAATCCTAGCCATGCTACAGGAGTCAATCCTAGCCCTGCCATGGAGTACGGGTTCGATCCTGCTTCGGACCATATATTGTTCTTTGTTTTTTTCTGTTGTTGTTTGTTTGTAATTTTTTTTTCTGAGTGCTGTAGTACATACACTTTCCTCCTATGATTCCCTGAATTATCGCCTCGGAAGTTTTCCTCTATAATAATATTAATTAATTATTATTTGTCTCAGTATAAAAACAACTGGAAACTACTATTAGTGCAGTTTCGTCCAATAAATGTTTGTCTGCAACACAAGTATTCAGCCCTACTGGGAGATACTTGCCTTAATAGGAAAGTACAGAAATACAATTTATTCCCGAGCTGTGATCGTAACCTTATGCTATAGTCATGAGAACGAATTCGCGTAAGACATTGTCCGCAATAGCTAATTTTTTAGTTAGCTGAGTGGCAGTGTTCATAAGCGTTCGGCTTCTCGTGGCAATGTGCAGTGCCATGGGGTACGGGTTCGATTCTGCTTGGGACCATATATTGTTCTTTGTTTTTTTCTGTTGTTGTTTATTTGTCATTTTTTTCTGATTGCTGTAGTACATACCTCTTCCTCCTATAATTCCCTGCTACGAAGTTCGTGCACGTGTGGAAGAATTCTCCTCGGATTTTCTAGAGCGGGTGATGATGAAATCTGTTCAATAACTGGACACAATTTTTCACTTTTTGACAAGTCACTCTATTTGTTTATCAATTCAGAAATTACTTTCTTTCGTATATGTGTGGTATCTTTTTTCTCTTTGTCTCCCTATCTTTTCTTCCCTCTGCTTTTCCAGCTGTCACAGCAGGTTTCATCTGGTCCTTTCTCCTTGTACTACCAGAGAGTCATTATTTTTGTTTTGGAAATAAACCTGTTGGGAATAAACCTGTTGGAAGTAAACCTGTTGAAAATAAACCTGTTGGAAATAAATCTGTTGAAAATAAACCTGTTGGAAATAAATCTGTTGAAAATAAACCTGTTTGCCTTAGACTCTTTCAATATTACCATTTTCTAGTTATCAGCGGGGGACTGGGTGGTCTAAAGGTATGATGCACAGGACGTTCTGGTTCGAATCTCGCCAAAGGTGGTGGGAATTTTTCGCTTGGAATCAATGGTTCCTTCGTGGTAAGCTTCCTGGTCTCTAATTTGTTAGATTCCGTCTCGGATAACGGCAAGGTCCTGTGTGCTTTCGTGTATGTTAAAGACCCCTTGGCGGTTAAAACTCGAAAAGAGTAGGCAAAAATATGGTCGCTTGTCGTGTAAAATTGTTAACAAAATCTGCCCATGTCGAAGACGGATGTGTCGGGCATAAAGGCGCAAATATCGCTTCTTTGCGCTAAGTAGCAACACAACGCATACACCTAAAGAGTGAATTCTAAGACGTGATAAATGATATTTTGAATTATCATCATCATCAAGTGCCTTGCCTGCTGGCGTAGATGATCATGTCTCACCATAACTTTCGATCTCGACAGTTATTTATCATTTCCGTTGTTGACCTTCTACCAAGCCATTCTCTTAAGCTGTTTGGTATCTTTTCTACTTGCTTCCCTCTATCTCCTCGTCCCTCGATTTTCCCAGTTGTTACAATATATTCCAGCTCTCTTCTCATTACATGGCTAAAAATGATGATTATTTCTTCTTAATATTGGAAATTAGCATTCTCTCTTTGATTTGGACTCTTTTCTTTAAAAACGTGTTCGTTACTCTTCTTAGCTGTCCATGGTTTTCTCAACATTCTTCTGTAAAACCACATTTCTACTGCCTCCAGTGATCTTCTTGTGTGTTGTACTATTGTCCATGATTCACATCCATATGTTAAGACTGGCTCTCATCATCATCATCAAGTACCGGGCCTACTGGCTTAGGTGATCATGTCTCTCCACAGTTTTCGATCTTGGCAGCTATTTATCATTTCTGTTGTTGACCTTCTGCCAAGCCATTCTCTTAAGCTGTCTGTTATTTTTTCTCTTTGCTTCCCTCTATCTCTTCGTCCCTCAATTTTTCCAGTTGGTACAATATATTCCAGTTGTTCTCTTCTCATTACATGGCCAAAAAATGATGATTGTTTCTTCCTAATATTGGAAATTAGCTCTCTTTTTGCTTTGACCTCTCTCAGAGCATCTTCATTACTCTTTTAGCTGTCCATGGTACTCTCAACATTCTTCTGTAAAACCACATTTCTACAGACTCCAGTGATTTTCTTGTCTATTGTCCTATTGTCCATGTTTCGCATCCGTATGTTAAGACTGGCTCTACATAACATTTAAGAACTCTTTTTCTTGTTTCTATTGTCAAAAATGGATTGCATAGTATCTTCCTCTTTTTTTGGAAAGCTGCTTTTGCCTGAGCCATTCTGCATCTCACCTCTTTTGTACATCTTTCGTCTGTTCTTAACAAAGTTCCCAAATATTTAAATTCATTTACCTGTTTTAGTATTGTTCCATTTGTTTTTATTTTGCACTGAGGTGATGTCTTTTTCTTTGTTGTTACCATTACCTCTGTCTTTTTGCTATTAAGGCTGAGTCCTTTATTTTTGCTTTCTTTTACTATAATTCCAACATTTCTTGTAACTCATTTTTACTATTAGCGATTAAGACTGTATCACCTGCATACCTTATATTATTTATATTATGACCTCCAATTGTTATTCCAGGCATGTCCCTTATGGATCTTAAAATAATCTCACTATAAATATTAAACAAATCTGGTGACAGCACATAACCTTGTCTAACACCCTGTTTTATTTGATGAAACATTCCCAATTGGTTTACAGTTCTTTTGGCCGCTGTTTGTTGCCAGTACATGTTCTTTATTATTCTTAGATCTTTGCTGTCTACGTTTATACTTTCTAAAATTTTGATTATTTCTTGGTGCTTTACTTTGTCAAATGCCTTAGTGTAATCTATGAAACATAGGTATAGATCTGTTTTCACCTATATGGCTCTTATGATATAAATGGCATTGCTTGTTCCTTTATCTCTAACAAAACTACACTGTTCATCGCTAATTTCTGGACTGATTTTGTTTCGCACTCTTGGCATGATGATTCTTAGTAATATCTTAGTCATATGACTCATAAGGCTTATTGTGCGATGATCATCGCATTCAATCGCACCCAATTTCTTTGGTAGGGCTATGAATATTGATTTGAGCATGTCGTCTGGTATATATCCGCTGTTGTAGATATCATTCAATATTTTTGTTATGATTTCTATTCCAAAATCACTCATGGCTTTAATCTCTTCTTTAGTTATATTATCTGTTCCAGGAGCTTTGCCTGCTTTCATATTGCGCAAGGCGTCTTCCACTTCTTCTCTGAGTATTTCTGGTCCTTCTCCATTATCCTTAATATTTATTTCCGTTCGTTCATCTTTATAAAGATCTTTAATGTATTCTGTCCATCGTTCCCTTATGTTTTCTTGATCAATCAACAGTTCTCCTTCCTTTGATCTTAGACATCCATTTTTTGATTGCGTTTTTCTTCCTGTTAATTCCTCAATTTGTTTGTATATAGCTTTAGCATCTCCTTTTTGTTGCATTTCAATCTCTTTGCATCTCTCTTTTAGCCATGCTTCTTTTGCTTCATTGCATTTTACTATAATTTCTTTATTTAATTTCTTATACTAATTTTTATTTTCTTTATTTCTTCTTCTTGTTTCCATTAGCTGCAAAATGTCATCTGTCATAAATTTCTTTCTTTATGAATTGCATTGATTCTTTCAGCATTTCCCACTGTCCATGAATGCTTTGTATCTTCTCTAAAGCATTGTACCGGCTCTGAATTGTGATTTTATATTTGTCTTGCAGCTTCTTGTCTGATTTGAGTAAATCTAAATTTAACTTGATGTTAACTGAGGCTGGTTTTGTTGTTTTTAATTTTATTCTAAGCTTTCCCACAACTGGTACATGATCACTATTGCAATCTGCCCCTTGTATAGTTTTCACACACACACCAGACTGTTTCTACATCTATTGTTTATCACTATATAATCAATTTGATTACGTGCGTTGCCCCCTGGGCTTTTCCATGTCCACAGACGTCTTGGATGTTGCTTAAACCAGGTGTTTCCTATCATCATGTTGTGTGTTCTTGCCCAGTCAATAAGTTTCTCACCTCTTTCATTCCTCTCGCCTAAGACTGGCTCTACTTAACATTTAAGAACTCTTTTTTTCTTTCTGGTATTGTCAAAAATGGATTGCTAGTATCTTCCTCATTTTTTGGAAAGCTGCTTTTGCCATTCTGCATCTCACCACTGTTGTACATTTACCATCTGAGGTTAACAATGTTCCAAAATATTTGAATTCATTTACCTGTTTTAATATCGCCCCACTTCTCTTTATTGTGCACTGCGGTGATGCCTTTTTCTTTGTTGTTAATATTACTTCTGTCTTTTTGCTAGTAAGACTGAGTCCTTTATTTTTGCTTTCTTTCACTATATATTTAGAATATGTTGAATATTCTTCGATAAAATCACATTTATTTTGCCTTCCCCATAATTTTGTTTACTGTTTTCAGTTATCCATAAATCAGTTCCACATACCAGGACTGGCTCAGCAATAGCCATCTATAGATTTACATAGGCCCGCGAGAGGAAAATAAAACCAAACAACCCTCCAACTAGTGTGAAGTTATAAGCTATCATCATCATCATGTGCCATACCGGTTGGCGTAGGTGATCATGTCCCTCCACAATCTTCTATCTACAATGCATCGTATCAGTTCTGTTGTTGACTGTTTTCCATGCCATGACACCAAGCTATCCAGTATTTTCTCTCTTTGTCGCCCGCGATCTCTTTCTCCTTTTATTTTGCCAGTTGTAACCAAGTATTCCAACTTTTCTCTTCTCATGATGTGCCCGAAAAATGTTGATTGCTTCTTTCTGATGTTTTTTTAAGAGCTCCCTTTTTGTGGTGGCCTCTTTGAGAACTTCCTCATTGGTCTTTTTAGCTGTCCAGGGAACATTCAACATTCTTCTGAGAAATCCCATCTATGTGGCCTCTAAACGTCTTTTCATTTGTTTGTCTACTGTCCATGATTCGCTTCCATAGGTCAGAATTGGTTCTATATAGCACCGATGAACTCTCTTTCTCATTTGTATTGACATAGATTTGTTGCATAAGATATTTGTCATTTTCTGAAATGCTATTTTGGCCTGAGCTATTCTGCTTTTTATTTCTGTGGTGCATCTCCCATCTGATGTTATTATTATAAGCTATAGGAGCTATAATCGGCTGATGACACTCTACCAATAATCGCCCCTGCTCCCAGAGCTGAACGTCACACTAGTTGGAGATTTTCCTGGAATTTCCTGTAAGCCCGTTGGCCTTTGTAAATTTATAGATGACCCTGTGCTTTCACAACGTCGTAGAACTTTTGTCCATTTCTTTCATGAACATCCCTTTATAACGTCATGAACATCCCTTTATAACGCAAACTCACGTTTTTTACAGTTTCTTTTTTTTTTTTTTTTTTTTTGCCCATGCTATTATGAACAAAAGACGATGGTCATATGTTGGACATGTGATGAGAAGAGATAATAATCGAATAGCAAAGCAAGCCCTCATGTGGGAAACAACATGTAAAAGAAAAAGAGGAAGACCCAGGAAGACACTGAGAAGAACATTGATGAGAGAGGCAAGAGCAGCAGGAATCGGCTCCCTCAATGAGATAGAACTGCTTGCACAGAACAGAGACAGATGGCGAGATTTGATAAAATATCTTTAAAAGAAAACTGCTAGAACAAAAAATTCATATAGGAGAAGGTGTATCTTGGTCTACGCCCTATGGGCCGGTTACGGCTCGAAAGGTCAATAGATAGATATTATGAACATGATTTGAACATGACAGATTTTTGCGTCAGTTTGGTTTTCTTGTTTTCTTTTATTGCCAACTTGAGCCTTGGAAAAGAATGCAGTTCAATTCACTGTAGCCCATTAAGTCGATAACATTCACGATCGAGAGCACAGTGATGATTGTACAACACGGTAGGATAACATTAGATTCATTTCATCCCCGTCATTATCACCTTTATATATGTCATTGAGTTACGGAAGATTAAATTGCTGTCACAGAGTTCTGAGAAAGATATAAACATTAGAAACAGAATTGCAGATCGTATTGCATTTATTTTATCTGTAATGCTGAATGATTTAGATACAATTCTATAGTTACACTTTATCAAATTATTGGTGTTACTTTTTCAGTTTAATAATGTTACTGTTAATAATTATGTTTATATTTACATTGCTACTAATATTACGTCTGCTGTTGTTGGCGTGCCGTTTCTGCTGCTGCTGCTATAACTACTACTACTAGTGCTACTGCCACTACTACTTCTAACTACCACTACTACTTACTACTACAACTGCTACTACTACTACTGCAACTATTATTACTTCTACTGCCATAACTACTGCTACAACTACAACTGCCACTAATACTGCTACTACTTACTACTAGTCCTACTTACTACTACTACCGTTGCTGCGACTACTACTACTACTACTACCACTGTTATTACTACTCCTGGCACTATTACTACTTACTACTGCAACTGCTACAACCACTACATCAACTACTTACTACTTCTTCCACTATTACATCTACCTACTGTTATAACTAGTTACTACTGTTACTACTACTATCACTACTGCTATTACTACTACTTGCTACTACTAATACTACTACAACAACAACTACTACTGTTAACCCTTCTACTACCATTGTTGCTACGACTACTATTACTATTACTGCCACTACTACTACTACTACTACTACTCTACTACTACTGCCACTACTACTACTGATAATACTACTGCCACTACTACTACTTTGCTACTACTACTATTACTGCCACTACTACTACTACTACTGCTCTAATACTACTGTCACTACTACTACTGTTGCTACTACTACTATTACTATTACTGCCACTACTACTACTACTACTACTACTACTACTACTACTACTACTGCTCTAATACTACTGTCACTACTACTACTGCTACAACTACTACTCCTACTACTCTACTACTGTCACTACTACTACTACTGCCACTACTACTACTACCACTACTACTACTGTCACTACTACTACTACTGCCACTACTACTACTGCCACTACTACTACTGCCACTACTACTACTGCTACTACTACTACTGCTACTACTCTACTACTGTCACTACTACTACTGTCACTACTACTACTGTTACTACTGCTACTGCTACTACTACTACTACTACTACTACTACTACCACTAATACTACTACCACTACTACTATTACTACTACTACCACTATTGCTACAACAACAACAACTGTTATCACTACTAACTGCACGTCGTCTCCCTCTAATTTCCATTCTTATCATTAACCTTCACCCCTATTCTCCTTATTCGTCATTTCCTTCTTCGTCTTTTCGTCTTCCTTCTACATCTCCTTCTACATTTTCTCGCTGCTCATTCTCCACCCTATTCTATTCCGCCCTTTCCACTTTGTCATTTTCGATAACGTCGTTAATGGTCGCTGATTCTGGAAACAAGCTATGAGTCGCTGCACACACTTCTGTCCTCTTTGAAGAAACAAGATTGCTGATGATATGGGATGCTGAAAATAATATAAATAAATAACGACACCATGACTTTGCAAGTCAAACGTTCACATAAAACCATCCTCCTAGACAGGTCAGCATTTAACATACCAAGGTCCATGTTTAATCAATCCATATTTTCAGATGACTAATCAAAGAATAAATCGATTGATCGACCGATGAGTTAATCAATCAATCAGCCAACATATCAAATCATTTATTACAATTGATTACACTTCTCATCCATCAATCAATTTAGCAACCCATAATTTCAGCTAACAAACCAACCAAACAACACATCAATCAATTAGTCAATCAATCAATCAATCAATCAATCAATCGACCAATGAATTAAACAATCAATCAACCAATAAATCAACCAGCCAGGTGTCAGACCAATTCAAAAATGAACAAATCCTAGCCAAGCTCTGTCGTTTATATATTCACAGTGCTCAGTAAGGGTCACATCCTAACTTCCCCTACTTATGGACCACTCTCACCAAATCGATTATCCGTACAAACATCCTCCCGGCTGAGATGATGAGACAGACGGGGGTTGAGTATGAACGTTGCTAATTATATCTTCTAAAAATAGGCCAGGTAGCCAAATTGACCCTCGATTCACAAAACCATGTACTCAGATTGTTAGAAAGAACTCGTTCATGCCTCGTGTAACGTATATGATGTTAAGTAAGTAAAAGTAAAGAGCCCCCGTCACGCCAAGTGGCGTATAGGGAATATGATGTTAGTGACCATAAAATTTACAGATCTTCAGCACATGATTTTTTGGGGTAATGTGGTCGGTATTACGCCCGTTCCGCTTTACTCTCCCCGAAAAAATCCGGTACCCATTTAAGGCTGGGTGAACCCGGAAGCCATCGGTTGGGATCGAACCCTACCTCTTGTTCTTTGTAGTCCAGTTCACAAACCACTGAGCTATCGCGGATGTATATGATGTTAGTGCCACTATATTTCCACCACTCGTACATTAGTTTTAGTAACGTGGTCAGCACTATACCAGTGATGTTTTATTTTCTCATACAAAATCTCCATTACTCATTTAAGGCTTGGTGAGCCTGAACTACAAGGAATGATATACATAATTGTAAATGAAAGCAGCAAAAAAAAAGGTCTCGCCCTGAATAGTAAGAAAATAGAAGTAATGGTCATATTGAAAAAACAATCATCCCCATCGTGCAGCATAAAAATAAACAAGACAAATCTGAAACAAGTGCAACGCGTCAAATACTTGGGCACAATAATAACATCAAATGGAAGATGCACCACAGAAATAAAAAGTACAATAGCTCAGGCCAAAAAAACATTTCAGAAAATGAAAAATATAATATGCAACAAATCCATGTCAATAGAAGTGATAAAAAGAGTTCATCGGTGCTATATGGAACCAATTCTGACCTATGGAAGCGAATCATGGACAGTAGATAAACAAATGAAAAGACGATTAGAGGCCACAGAGATGGGATTTCTCAGAAGAATATTGAAAGTTCCCTGGACAGCTAAAAAGACCAATGAGGAAATTCTCAAAGAGGCCAACACAAAAAGGGAACTCCTTAAAAAAAACATCAGAAAGAAACAATCAACATTTTTCGGGCACATCATGAGAAGAGGAAAGTTGGAATACTTGGTTACAACTGGCAAAATAAAAGGAAAAAGAGATCGCGGTCGACAAAGAGAGAAAATACTAGGTAGCTTGGTGTCATGGCATGGAAAACAGTCAACAACAAAACTGATACGATGCGCTGTAGATAGAAGATTGTGGAAGGACATGATCGCCTACTCCAATCGGTATGGCACATGATGGTGATGATGAGCCTAGAAGTCGTCGATCAGGATCGAACTCAACCTCTTGCCGTTAGCATAGCAGTTCGCAAACAACCACTCTACCTCTACTCCCACTCGATGTTTGTGCTTCCAAATATTTTTCGAGCCGCTTTTCTCTTTTGTATCAGTTAAGTAACCTGTCATCATCATCATCATCATCATCATCAGGTGCCATAACGGTTGGTATAGGCGATCATGTCCTTCCACAATTTCCTATCCACCGTGCATCATATCAATTCTGTTATTGACTGTTTTCTATGCCATGACACCAAAGCTATCTAGTATTTTCTCTCTTTGCCGTCCACTATCTCTCTTTCACTGTATTTTGCCAGTTGTAACCAATTTTCCTCTTCGCATGATGTGCTCGAAAAATGTTGATTGTTTCTTTCTGATGTTTCTTTGGAGCTCACATTTTGCTCAATAGCTTTTTATTATTATTTGTTGTGTTTTCCTTCTGCAGCTAAACACGCTTCTCCGCATAGTATTTAAATGTTGTTATATTTGATAGCTATGCTTATCTCCTTTTGTAATAAGCTAAGTAACCCGTGACTCTCCTTCATAATAGCCAAGTAACCGGTGACTCCCCTTTTATAAAAGCCAAGTAACCCGTGACTCTCCTTTTATAATAGCCAAGTAACCGGTGACTCCCCTTTTATAATAGCCAAGTAACCGTGACTCCCCTTTTATAATAGCCAAGTAACCGGTGACTCCCCTTTTATAAGAGCCAAGTCACCGGTGACTCTCCTTTATAATAGCCAAGTAACACGTGACTCTCCTTTATAATAGTCAAGTAACATGTGACTCTCCTTTATAATAGTCAAGTAACATGTGACTCTCCTTTATAATAGTCAAGTAACATGTGACTCTCCTTTATAATAGTCAAGTAACATATGACTCTCCTTTATAATAGTCAAGTAACATGTGACTCTCCTTTATAATAGTCAAGTAACATGTGACTCTCCTTTATAATAGCCAAGTAACATGTGACTCTCCTTTATAATAGACAAGTAACCCGTGACTCCCAATTATAATAAAGTAAAGAATGAATCCCAAATATAATAATCAAGTAACGCGTGACTCCCCTTTATAATAGTCAAGTAACCCATGACTCCACTTTTTAATAGCCAAGTAACCTGTGACTCTCAATTATATTAGCCAAGTAACCCGTGACTCCACTTTATAATTGCCAAGTAACCCGTGACTCCCCGATATAACAGTCAAGTAAACCGTGACTCACAATTATAATAGTCAAGTAACGCATGACTCCCCTTTATAATGGTCATATAGATATGTGACTCCCCTTTATAATATATTTATAGATATGTGACTTCCCTTTATAATAGCCTAATAGCCTGTGACCCACCTTTATAACAGCTAAGTAATCCGTGACTCCCTTTTAAAAATAGCCAAATAATATGTGAATCCCTTCCAATATAATAGTCAAGTAACCTGTGACTGAGAAGTAAACAAGCCTTTACCTGCTTCATAGACTACACTAAAGATTTTGACAGAATACACCACAAACAACTTATAGAATGCCTAAAAGAGATACTTATAGATGACATGGACATACGGCTAATATGTAATCTATACTGGGAGCTAAAAGCAATAATAAAATATAACAAAGAGAACTCTACATCCATTGATATTAAAAGAGGAGTAAGACAGGGATGCATCCTTTCACCAAGCTTGTTCAATATATGCACTGAGCAAATCTTTAAAAACATCACACAGATTCCAAGCCTAAACAATAATGGAAAGATAATCAATAACTTAAGATATGCTGATGATATTGTACTACTAGCAGAAAATCCTAAAGATCTACAACAATTACTTAATGAAATAAACATGACAAGCAAAAAAAAATATGGATTAGATATGAATATCAAGAAAACTACAACTATGATCATAAACAAAGAAAATACACAAAACGTTCAAGTGAATATCAAAATTGAAGGAGTAGACCTGGAGAAGGTTCAAAGCTACAACTACCGTGGCCATACCATAACCAGTGCTGGAAAATGTAAAACTGAAATAAACAAAAGAATAGGAATGGCAAAAAGTAATTTTAACGTAATGAAAAATATACTAACATCAAAACAAATAACTCCAGGGCTAAAACTAAGAATAGCAAAATGTTATACCTTCTCACCATTCCTATATGGTGCAAAAACATGGACATTAGACAAGAAAACAGAACAGAAAATTTAAACCTTTGAAATGTGGATTTATAGAAAAATAGGAAGAATTGGATGAAAAGAAAAGAAAACAAACGATGAAGTCTTAAAACAACTAAAAATGAAAAGAGAACTACTAAGCACAATTCAAACTAGACAAATGTTATTTTTGGGTCAAGTTAAAAGACACAACAGCCTACTAAAAGTAATCTTGGAAGGGAAAATACAATGTAAAAGAGACAGAGGCAGACCAAGACTAACATGGACGAGTAACATCAACAGATGAACATATCAGCCTATGATAACCTGCACCATCAAAGCAAGAGACAGAGCAGAATGGCGCTCCATGGTAGCCAACGTTCGTTGCGGAGATGGCACTCAATGATGATGATGAACTTGTGACTCCCTTTTATAATAACCAAGTAACCCGTGACTCCCCTTTATAATAGCCAAGTAACCTGTGACTCCACTTAAGAACAGTCAAGTAATTTGCGACTCCCTTTAATAATGACCTGCTGAGTCATCGAGTTATAAAAAAAAAATGTATTTAAAGAAATATTATTGGAATTTATTTAAAATTAATAGCTTTTAGAAATATCTTCAGCAACCCATTCCCCTGACTCAACTAACACATTTGGCGATCCCGGAAGCTGCTGGTGACCTATTTAAGTCAGTAACCTTGGCCGTTTTCGCCGCGAGACGATTGAACGATTCCAGAAATGGTAATCTGTCAAGTTAGCAAAAACCTACCACAAACGAGACAATTCTGTTGGGTTAATAAATGTTGACAATCTTTGGATTGCTTAATTATGGTCTACAGTCTAAATTAGTTGACTCAGTCTTAGTCTTTGACATGAAGGCAATTTTTAAAACAATGAAGAAAAAAGTGGTATGGTGACAGCTTTACGTGGTAACGGGCAAAACAAAAGTCGACGTTTCGGCTAAGTAGGCCTTCCCTTCTGCTGGAACAGGCCGAAACGTCGACTTTTGTTTCATCCATTACCACGTAAAGCTGTCACCATACCACTTTTTTCTTATTTTTTTAAATTGCCATTATCATCAGCTTCACAGCGGCTTCGCATCTCTACGCATCTTGATGCCTTTACTTCATTGACAGGAAGCATTGGTCATACTAACGCTAAACAACACAACTATTTGTTTTCAAATGAAAGTGACCTTTTAGTACTAATCTTAAATATTAAGCAACATTTGTGAATAAAGATGAGCTAATTCTTAGTTTACTATCCTAACTATTGATATTTTATATACATCTTTTAAATATGTGACACCAGATATTAAAAGTTATATTTCTAGCTAAAATCAATATTTATGTATCAATAACATTTGAGTGGCATAATGATAGTAACAAAAGGATCAAATATAGACAAATATAAAGGTTTCCGAGGATACAGTATACAATTGTTAATCCGAAAAATGTATATATTTTAAGATACAGCTTCTCCTAATCACGTCAAATGTTTCGTAGATGAGGCATTTCTACCTGGAAAGACACAACTGCGCAAATCAGTCAAAGTATCAATGACAAATCACTGATGTGTAAAGGTAAAGTACGAAACCTGAATCGATGTCTTAGCACGCGAATTTTCACCCAAATGTGCTCAGCCGCCTATCCAGAAGTGTCCGGAGATATCTGGATAGTGTCGCTTCAAGCATCGAAACGCGCGAGTAGTATACAATGTTCCGCACCAGTTTGGCACGCGCACCAGTTTGGCACATGCACCAATAGACATCCCCATACCAAAAAAAAATTTACTTAAAAATCACTTTTATGATTGTTACGCCCCTTACGAATGCTGATTGTTACGCCCCTTACGAATGCTGATTGTTACGCCCGAATGTGCATTGTGCCAAACTGGTGCGCGTGTCAAACTTGTGCATGTTTTTGCACGGTGCAAATCTCGTGCGGTTTTGGTGTAACTTTTAGATGAGTGTGGGAGTAGATTTTTATGGTTTTGAGGTCGACTTTTTTAATATGAGTCTATATTTATTTTGTTCTGTGGGTAAATTGTTAGTGATTTGGCCAAACTTTTTTTTTTTTTTGGCTTTAGAAATAACGAACGGTTCGATGTGTCTAACTAGTATGAGAATGAGAGTAGCTTTTTGAAGAAACACGTAGAGAATCTCACTAAGAAGGTAATACAAAGACTCCAAATAATGAAAATGTCTGACCTTGCCTCTTTGGTTTCTGCCCTCGCCTCCTTGTTTTCTAACACAGCTTCCTAGATTTCTGACCTTGCCTCTTTGGTTTCTGCCCTCGCCTCTTAGATTTCTGACCTTCCCTCCTTGTTTTCTCACCTTGCCTCCTAGGTTTCTGACCTCGCCTCCTAGGTTTCTGACCTCGCCTCCTAGGTTTCTGACCTCGCCTCCTAGGTTTCTGACCTTCCCTCCTAGGTTTCTGCCCTCGCCTCCTTGTTTTCTAACACAGCTTCCTAGATTTCTGACCATGCCTCTTTGGTTTCTGCCCTTCCCTCCTTGTTTTCTGACCTTGCCTCTTTGGTTTCTGCCCTTACCTCCTAGGTTTCTGCCCTTGCCTCCTAACTTTTATTTACCAGATTATATTTAAACTAGTCGGATGTGAGACTTCGTGTTATAAGCGCGCTTGATTCACGGACGTTTGTTTTCATAGTACTGTTCAGTCTAGCGGTCTGTGTTGTAGTGGAATATTTTACGGTTTTAGGTCGACTTTTTTAATATGAGCCTATTTTGGTTTGGTTTATCATGAATGTGAGAGAGAGACAGAGCGAGAGAGAGAGAGAGAAAGAGAGAGAGAGAGAGAGAATTTCGCTGGTTGATACTTTGTGTGGCTTGATGATAGGACATGGAGGGATGATGAGTTTGTCTCCAACTTTTTGAATTTTCGGTGTGTAGAATGACCCCTCTATCTCATCGCCCTTATCGTCTTTCAACACATATGTAACGGGGTTTGTTTCATTTACTCGACTGATGGAAAACAGTTCCTCCGTCCAAGCCGGAAGGTTTGATGTTGAGGGTGGCACATGATGATAGGACATGAAGGGCTGGTGTTGAGGGTGGCGCATGATGATGATAGTGATGAGGGTGGTACATGATGATAGTGTTGAGGGTGGCACATGATGATGATAGGAAGGGGTGATGAGGGTGGATGATGATGATGATGATAGTGTTGAGGGTGGCACATGGTGATGATGTGTCAATTTGTGTGGCTTGGTGATGATTTTTATTTGACTTGAGTTAGCTTGGATATGCGATAGAGAGAGAGAGAGAGTGAGGGTGGCACATGATGATGATAGGAAGGGGGTTTTGGAGTTTGGAAGTAATTATCTGTTTGATGTGTCTAACTTTTATGAGTTTGGAAGTAATTATCTGTTTGATGTGTCTAACTTTTATGAGTATGGGAGTAGATTTGTATGGTTTTAAGGTCGACTTTTTGAGTATGACCCTAAATTTTTGTGTTCTGGGGTAAAATGTTTGCGATTTGGATGTAACTATCTGATCGATGTGTCTAACTAGTATCAGTATGGAAGTAGATTTTTTTAGGAATACAACTAGACTGACAATTGAGCCTGAAGAAACACGTAGAGAATCTCACTAAGAAGGCAACACAAAGACTCCAACTAATGAAAATGTTAGAGAACGAGCAAGGGAATGTTAGAGAACGCTGGAGGCAATGTTAGAGAACGCTCGAGGTAATGTTAAAGAACGATCGAGGCAATGTTACAGAACGATCGAGGCAATGTTACAGAACGCTGGAGGCAATGTTACAGAACGCTGGAGGCAATGTTACAGAACGCTGGAGGCAATGTTACAGAACGCTGGAGGCAATGTTAAAGAACGCTGGAGGCAATGTTAAAGAACGATCGAGGCAATGTTAAAGAACGATCGAGGCGTGATTTGGTCTAACTTTTTTGGAGTTTGGAAGTAATTATTTGTTTGATGTGTCTAACTTTTATGAGTATGGGAGTAGATTTGTATGGTTTTAAGGTCGACTTTTTTTAATATGACCCTAAATTTGTGTGTTATGGTGGTAAAATCTTAGTGATTTATTTTGTTTTGGTTTACCATGAATGTGAGAGAGACAGAGAGAGAGAGAGAGAGAATTTCGCTGGTTGATACTTTGTGTGGTTTGATGATAGGACCTGAAGGGCTGATGATGGTGTTGAGGGTGGCACATGATGATGATAGGACATGAAGGGTGATGTTGAGGCACAAGATGCTAGTGTTGAGGGTGGCACATGATGCTAGTGTTGAGGGTGGCACATGATGATGATAGGACATGAAGGGATGATGGTGTTGAGGGTGGCACATGATGATGATAGGACATGAAGGGATGATGGTGTTGAGGGTGGTACATGATGATGATAGGACATGAAGGGATGATGGTGTTGAGGGTGGCACATGGCGTTAAGGCAGTCTCGAAAACGCTTATGGTAACATCAACTACACGCCCTTTTCTGTTAACCAAGGGGACCTCACTCTTGTTAATCAGACGACAGCTCCGGCAGCCAGTGTGGATGCCCAGGATGTTTCAGCAAAGTCACCGATTACCTATTCCAGCTTTGATCAAGGTTTTGTCAAAATGGAGGGCGGTTGTGTAGGAAACCCAGACGGTTAAAATTATCAGCATCCGGACAGTAATATATGATGTATTAATAAAATTGTGAAATATAGAATTTTGTTTTGCTTTACATTGAATGAGAAAGAGCGAGCGTCACTATTTAATATTAGCACACCTTACTAACCGACACATGATGATGTTGGTAGCGATAACACACACGACCAATAATCTTTCCCCAAGAACCGCTATCCTGGCACATGATGTTAGCGATACTACAATAACACACCTGTGTCAACCAACTCGTTTTACATGTTGCCTATTACCCGCCCCTCCACCTCACATGCCCACCGCCGGCGAATAATAATCGGTTTGAAACTTTGTGTGGTATGATGATGATGATAGGACATGAAGGGATGATGGTGTTGAGGGTGGCACTAAAAAAAATGTAGTGCAAGATCCGCGACCCAATCAGTTACGAGATCGCCTATAATTTTAAATTTTCCCTTCATTTTACGTTTTTTTTTAAATATTGATTTTTCATAATTATGCCTCTACCTAACTTTAACTCTAAACACGGAGTTTCAGTTACATGCCTAACAATGACCGTCAGCATATTTTCCTAACAATGACCACAATTCCTTGACAATAATAAGCGATTTTTCCTAACAATAGCATTCCTCAAGTACCACTAGCCCAGTCAACAAAAGCTGCCATGTCATTCCAGTTTCTTGACTTAACATACAGTTTTCCGTCAGTATGTTAACTTATTTTTTTCATAGTTTTTATTATTTCGCCTTTTTTAAAATCAGTTTTATCACATTTAACTATATTTCTTAACGTTTTGAAACATATTTTTTATTTATCACATACTCTTTTAAAATACTCTTTCACAAATTTCTAACACGAGCGAGGCGATCACCGGACACGGAGCGACGATCACCGGATTAGCACCGAGTCTCTATTGAATTTACCTGCGGTTAAGCTCTCAGAAACACAGGAGACCGTTCGACAAAACTAACCTTTCAATGTTATTGCTTGTCAGCATTTTTTTTACATGTTGCCTGTCACGTAGTAGACCCGTGTTCGAATCCTGAAGGGAGACTTTTTTTTTTTATTATTTTTAATAATTCTGAGTTTACTTTCACAAATACATATTTTTTAAATAATTCTGTTTACTTTCACAAATATACTCTTTTAAAATACCTGAATTTGCCTGAGTTAAGCTCTCAGTGAACCATTTCGACAAACTGACGAACACCAAAAAAAAATTCCCCCCAAAAAAAAATTCCCCCCAAAAAAAAAAATTATGAAGTTCGAAAAAATCGCGAATTCGAAAAAAAAAATTTTTTTTTTTTTTTTTGGCACCGTTTTGGTGCAAAGTCGGTGCAAAGTCGGTGCCAAATCTATTGTATTTCGGTGCATGTTATTCCACTTTTCTGTTGTGGTTAACTCCCCTTGTCTTTCGTGTACATTTCGCGCGAAAGGCGCGCCGCGCGCCGCTCTATATATCTTTGTTAATTTAGCGCCACAATAATGACCAGTTGGAACATTGTATACTACTCGCGCGATACGAGGCGGCATTTCTCACCTTCCCAGAGTACTATCCTGGTACCCATTTCTGTCAGCGGCTGGGTCGAACACGGGGATATTTTTTTTCCCCAACCACAAGTACAATTCACACTGCTCCCAGCGGGAATCGAACACGGGTTGTCCGAACGTCGGTAGTCTAGTCGGGTGGGTTTCCCAACTAGGCTACCGAGGACCCCAACTTAAGGTAAAAAAGTAGAGAATTAGAATAAATGTGAACGGTAAATAATGTTATAAGGAGAAATAACATAACTGGTAAAAAATTCAGCCGTATCTGGCTACATCATTTTATAAGAGGCAGACCAATGCTGTTCCTCGCTGTTAATATATTTTCAATTGAAAGATTACATATGCACTTTTTCAACTCAAGACTACCAATTTACATTTTCAACCCAACAGCACCTATGTATTTTTTTTTATTTCAAGAGTACTAATGCACTTTATCAACTAACGAGTATCAATCTACTTTTTAATTTCAAAAGTACCAATGTATTTTTTCAATCTAACAGTAAAAATGTACTTTTTCAACCCAAAAGTAACAATATACCTTTCCAACTCAAAATAGTATGTATACTTTTTCAACTCAAGAGTACAATGTACTATTTCAACTCCAGAGTACAATGTGCTATTTCAACTCAAGAGTACAAATGTACTGTTTCAACTCAAGAGTACAAATGTACTTTTTCATAACAAAGTACCAATGTACTTTTTCAACCTAACAGTAACAATGAACCTTTTCAGCTCAAAATTACCAATGTGCTTTTTCAACCTAAGAGTACCAATGTACTTTTCAACCTAAGAGTACCAATGTACTTTTTCAACCTAAGAGTACCAATGTACTTTTTCAACCTAAGAGTACCAATGTACTTTTTCAACCTAAGAGTACCAATGTACTTTTTCAACCTAAGAGTACCAATGTACTTTTTCAACCTAAGAGTACCAATGTACTTTTTCAACCTAAGAGTACCAATGTACTTTTTCAACCTAAGAGTACCAATGTACTTTTTCAACCTAAGAGTACCAATGTACTTTTTCAACCTAAGAGTACCAATGTACTTTTTCAACCTAAGAGTACCAATGTACTTTTTCAACCCAACAGTACCAACGTACTGTCTCAACTCAAGCGTACCAATGTACTTTTTCAACTCAACAGTAAAATGTACATTTCCAACCAAAAATTATTACCAATGTACTTTTTCAACTGGAGATACCAATTTACTTTTTTCAACTCAGAAGTACTTGATGAACTTTCTCAAACCAACAGTGCCTATGTATTTTTCCACCTCAAGAGTTATTTGGTTATTTGGTTATGGCCTTGGCCCCGATATCACTGCAAACGAATTAAAATCCATAATTGCTCAACCGCCCGTGCCAGTGTAATCATCCGAATTAATATCTCATCTCCCAAACAAAGAAAAGTAACTGTAGTCCCCATCGTAGTTGTCTCAGCACACGCCAAAAGACATAAGGCGAAACCGCGCAGAAAGTGAACACAGTCAACTGTTCCCTGTCATACGATATCATCATTCATCGTAAATAACTGGAATATCGAAACATGATCAAAACGGATGAGACACACAGCTCACACCTCAAGAGTATCGATGGGCAGATAGCACTGTCAAGCCGGAATTGAACCACAATCACTTCAAGAATAAAGTCAATGCACTAACCATGAGGCCCAATCAAAGACTTGGAAAATGAAAAAGAAAAATGGGTGATTTTACTTTAAAAAACTAAAATATTAATTTACAGAAAATTAAAGGAATGACAAAACTTTAATAAGAGTTTTGTTTATAAATGTTGAACAAATTGTGAACACATGTGAACAGTCTTGAGTCCCGTTACCGACTTATGAACGTAACTGATGCAATTATAAATTGGCGAGCAACAGAGAAGTAACACAGTTATCCAGAACAAAATTGCATGGCATTAGCCTTAACATAAAATCATACAGACTTCCAGAAAAAGGGAATGAAATGTTATAATAATATCAGTTTTAAAATAAAAAGAATACAAATATAAGTACTGAGTGCGGGGAAAAGAAAACAGATACACATGAAGACATATTAAAAAATTCCAGTTGATTTTTGTTACGAAAGTAACTTTTTAGTTGTGGAATCCGTAGGGGAAAAACAGATAGAAATACAGGAGGAGGAAATAATTGAATGATAATAGAAGTTAGGAATGAGTGGACCGAAAACTTGCGAACAACTTTAAAAATAATCAGCTAGCGCTCTATAGTTCTGTAATTATGTGAGAGGGGAAGTAAGAGAGTAACAGAGAGTGAGATGGAGAAAGAGAGATAGTAAGAGAGTAACAGAGAGTGAGATGGAGAAAGAGAGATAGTAAGAGAGTAACAGAGAGTGAGATGGAGAAAGAGAGATAGTAAGAGAGTAACAGAGAGTGAGATGGAGAAAGAGAGATAATAAGAGAGAGAGAGAGAGAGAGAGAGAGAGAGAGAGAGAGAGAGAGAGAGAGAGATTGAGATCTGTACGTATTGATATAAAGTATAAAAAGATGAGTCAAGACAGGGTCGCGTTCTATCTTCATGTTGTTCAAGCTATAACTTAGATCTTGAAAGACATCATGGACATGAAAGGTTGACACATTATTGGATGCACATTTCATAAACTAAAAGAAATGCCGATGTCTGTAAATCTGGCAAGACCCCAGAACAATAATACTTAGCTAAACAAAAAAATAAATAAATAAACAAGACAGACAAACTATATGGATTGGATATAAATTTTAGGATGATTAAAACTATGATAATAAACACACAAAACATAAAAGGCAATATCAGAATGGATGGAAGGAATCCAGGGAGAGTTAAAGATGAAGATATGTAATTGGTTATGCCATGATGAGTTAGCGAAATGCGAGACGGGAATAAACACAAGAAAAATAGCAAAAGTTAAACAGCATTTTGTAATAACATAAAAGGTATAATCACAGAACAGCGAATAACACCATAATTAAAACTGAAAATGATAACGTGATATATCTTCTCAACATTCCTATGTGGCAGAAACGTGGACACTAAATGAGAAAACAAAGAAGTAAACTGAAGAACTAGAAGAGAGTAGATTTGTAGAAGAATTGGGTGAACGGTGAGAAAACAGATAATGAAGTTTAAAAAAATGCTGAAAATGAGGAAAGAACTACATAGCACAATTTGGACAAGACAAATGAAATTGTTTGGACACGTCAAGAAATATAATAACATAGCGTACAGAAGGGAGATTTGAAGGGGGAAATGCAAGGTAAAAGAGACAGAAAAAGACTAAAGTAGAGAGACAGTATCAAGAGATGACGTGAGAAGCTATGAGAGAGTGCAAAGTAAGAGAAGCTATGACAGCGTGCAAGGCAAGAGAAGCTATGACAGCATGCAAGACAAGAGAAGCTATGACAGAATGCAAGGTAAGAGAAGCTATGACAGCATGCAAGACAAGAGAAGCTATGACAGCGTACAAGGTAAGAGAAGCTATGACAGCGTACAAGGTAACAGAAGCTATGACAACATGCAAGACAAGAGAATCTATGACAGAGTGCAGGGCGGCAAGAGAAGCTATGACAGGGTACAAGACAAGAGAAGCTATGACAGCGTGCAGGGCGGCAAGAGAAGCTATGACAGTGTGCAAGGCAAGAGAAGCTATGACAACGTGCAAGACGGCAAGAGAAGTTATGACAGCGTGCGTGCAAGACATCAAGAGAAGCTATGACAGTATGCAAGGCAAGAGACGTTTCTCTTTCTGGTGTTTACTCGGTGCCTATTAAAAGAAAATTTTAGAAATATGTAGTGGGTGTAGGTGCAATGCGTTGTGATTTATTGTCTCCTCTCGGCCCCATACATTCGACTTCAGCACGGACATTTTTAGTACCGGATTGCCTTCCCCATATATCTCTACTCGCTTGGTCAAACTAGACTGGTTGATATGTTACTAGAGGCACCGAGAAAAGGTGAGGGATTTGTCCCAGCTTTTGACCCTTAGCTTTGGTGATCCCTTGTCGCATTGCTATCATCAAAACAGCTCTTGAGGGTATAAGCACACAGGCTCCTCTACCACTTTGTGGTGAAGACACGTCAGAGAAGTAAATATTTGTGCAGGTGCTCTCCTGGTAAGGTTTTAATGCGCAAAGACTAATTTTATAGCAGAACATCTATTGAGTTATAATGTTGTATGGTGTCAGATCTGATCTATCATGGGGGAGGCCGTCATGAGTTATAATGTTGTATGGTGTCAGATCTGATCTGTCATGGGGGAGGCCGTCAGAGCTGGCTCATCCCAAAGAGTAGGTGTAAAACGGCGCTCCAAATCTGCGAAGACGGCACAAGATGATGATATTTATGAGACGTTGATGTGATAATGGGAATTATGTCACGGCAATCAATGTCTAACGTGAATCCAGACACACTCTCGGGGGAATTACGATATACAAATTATTTCACACAAAAAGATTGATTGTTGGAATATTAGAGACTATAGGAATCATAACTACAGGAGAGGTCCACATAAGAGCTTAATAACCACAGCTTCATCTCCTCTCGATACTGAAAAAAAATGAAGAGCGATATGAAAGAAAGAAACGTTATTCATAATTGTATTTCCTGTCTAATGATCATGTCTACATTATTGCTCTGCCTTCGTTAAATAAGAACAAAAAACCTGTATCCGCTTTAGTGTGGTGTTTTGGGAATATTGTATTCAAAAAGTAAAGGTTCATTCCATACCTTCCTAAGCGTATGGGGAGTATTATGTTAGTGACCTTTGTTTTTTATAACCACGGCCCATTTTTGGATGATATGGTCGGTATCACGCCAGGCCGCATTTACTTTCCTGAAAAATCTCAAGTACCAATTTTTAGGGCCTAGGTAAACCCCAGAGCCTTGTCGGTCCGGAAAAAAATATCCGCCACTTCAAGAAATTGAACACTCACCCTTCCGATCAAGAAGCGAGCACACTAACCACTCAGCCATCGAGGCTCCTCAGTTGTATTAATCCCCATTTAAAATACCACCTGCGCATTTTCTCATAGTGATAGTTTCGTGTAGGAAGAAACAATCATCATTTTTTGGCCATGTAATGAGAAGAGAACAACTGGAATATATTGTAACAACTGGAACAATTGAGTGACGAAGAGATAGAGGGAAGCAAAGAGAAAAAATACCAGACAGCTTAAGAGAATGGCTTGGCAGAAGGTCAACAGCAGAAATTATAAATAACTATCGAAATCGAATGTTGTGGAGAGACATGATCACCTACGCCAGCAGGCCCGGTACTTGATGATGATGGTGATAGTTTCGTCGGCATTACGCCAAGCCGACTGTAAAAGTCGTTCAAGAAAGTGTTGTCTCGTAATCTCCTTCCAATTTCCCTCGTTCCCCCGCCGCTCTCTTTAGACTATTCTGAGACCAAATATAACGACCTCTCATATTGGAGAAGTAAAGAGGTTTGTCGACAACCCATTAAAGTCTGCATGTTATCTTTTCTACAGCTCTTCAGCATCTAGATGCATTCAGTACCCCCACAAGTTTGCGGTTCTGTTTCGCCTTCTTCTGCTTCAGCGATCAGCTGTTGCTATGCAATTAGACCAGCTTGGGTCACGAACAAGAACGCACCTTTGGGGGTCTTACCCGGTTCCCCATAATTTGTCATTGCAGGGTTGTTTCAGTGGGCCATATTTGTGTTCTTTACGCGGTTTTGATTTATCTTTAGTTTTGCTTTTTGTACTCGGAGATTCTCCCAATGTTTCGAATGACAAAAACTACATTGATTATGAAGAACATTTTTTTTTACTCCGCTGGCGTCCTGATCTAATTTTAATATGATTCCAACATAACAGTTAAATTACTACATATTGATACAAGGAAGATTAAATAGTCAAATACTTCGACTTAATCTATACCCTTTTTTCATTCCTTCCACAATTGCCATGCCCAACACTACAAAAAATCCTTGTGGCTAAGAGGCATCTATTTTTCTAATGATAGCTCAGAAAAGGGAATATATATATATATATAGCTTGTTTATTTACTAGAATTATTTTCTACTCTTTTCGCCACATAGCCCTGCTGTTCTTATAACATATTTGTTGATTGTATCTAAGATTTTAACATTAAACGTCTTAGAATTAACTAGAACTGATCGAGGGATAAAGTTAAACCAATTGCTTAAAGCACAAACATATTCACACCAGGACACAAAAAAAACGACTCGCAAAATGCAGTAAAATTGATATAAGCCACCATCTTAACGCGTCAAATAAAAATGTATTAATTTTAGCGTTGATAGTTCAATATTTCTCTATGTCATATGCCTAACAGTCACCGTATGTAGGTTTTGCTACACTTATTTCTATAAAAAAAATTCTCTTCTATAAATGCTGCCAAACTTACAAGGCTGATTTTTAAAATATAAGTTTCTTTTTCATCTTCTTACTCTTCTGCGATCATGGCTCATTCAGACTAGGATCCCGGACTCTCTTATGAAGGCAGCTGTCTGTTTAAGTTATTCGGTTGCCCCATATAGTTTCTCTTCCAGGGAGGGGGGTGTGGACCACATTGTTCTCAGGTCTGTGTGCTGCGGGCAATCCTGTAGAACATTTTTTGTTGTCATGTTATCCAGTGTACAGTGGCATTGGCTGGTAGTTCCTTTCTTGAGTTTAGTGAACATGTGGTTTCTAATCCTTTGGTGGCCAGTGCGTAAGCGAAGTATGATGACTTGATCCCTCCTTGATAGTTGGAGGTATCCATCCCTCTCGTTATACTTTGGATGTTCTTGTTTCCATTTTTCATGGTATTGGCCTTTGATGATGGATTTGGCTTCATCGTAGCTGACCAAATGGTTCTCTTGTGGTAATCTTCCTCCCTCTTTAGCTAATTTGTCTGCGCGTTCGTTTCCGTGTATATTACAGTGTGATGGTATCCACTGGATGACCACTCTCTGGAAGTTATTGCACAGTTGGTCTAGGGTTGTTCTCAAGTCATCTAGCTCACTGTTCCTGTGGTTTTTTTTAGAGCTGTTAGGGCTGACAGTGCATTAGTCAGTATCACAAATGTCTTGTGCACGTTATTGTTGTGTTGGATAGCCAGTTTTGCAGAGTCTCTAAGGGCTTCAGTTTCTGCTTTAAAGTTGTTTGAGAATTTCCCAGTAACTATTGACTTGGTGATCTCTTCCTGGTTATTCTGCCTCAAGAACACACCTCCTCCTTCATTTCTGGTGGCGTTTGTAGCAGAGCCATCTGTGTATATGTGTGAAATATGTTTGTTATTACTATCATCATCAAGTACCGGGCCTACTGGCGTAGGTGATCATGTCTCTCCACAACTTTCGATCTCGGCAGCTATTTATCATGTCTGTTGTTGACCTTCTGCCAAGCCCTTCTCTTAAGCTGTCTGTTATTTTTTCTCTTTGCTTCTCTCTATCTCTTCGTTCCTCAATTTTATTTTTCCAGTTGTTACAATATATAACAGTTGTTCTCTTCTTATTACGTGGCCAAAAATGATGATTGTTTCTTCCTAATATTGGAAGATCTTCCAAATATGGTTATTACTACAACCCTGATTAATCGCGAGGTGTCCTTGTGTACCAGTGACACTTCAACGTTGATTAATTATCCACAAATTATACATTAATCTAGCGTAATCAACAACCATGATACAATACTTTTATACATGAATGAGATTACTATTGCTCCGATTTATAGTGCTGTGTCCTACAATGATATTACTATTGCCCCGTTTTATAGCGCGGTGTTCTTGAGTAATATTACCATTGTCCCGATTTCGAGCGTGGTGTCTTTTCAATGATAATACTATTGCCCCTATTATGGGACGCACCAAAATGGCAGCTTATTTATATTCGAGCTATGGACCAAGCAATGTTTACATTGAACAACACGATATTTGTTATTGCTGCGAGTTGGCAGATTTTTGAAAATGTTTTCAAGGCTTTGAACATAAATGTTTGTTCACAGTTCGTTAACCTTCACTGTAGATAAAGTCGTTAATTGAATGGCTTCGTTTTAGACGTTGGTAGCTAAGGACCTAACTTGTGCAAACGGATGGCATTGGCAAGGATCATTTTGAATCTATGAAGTGGGCTCATTGTGTGTTTAACTCAAAAGCATATGTGCTTTTTAACCAAAGACCTTTTTTGGAGACTCAATGAAGATATCCCCGATGGAAGAATAAATTGTACTATTAGTCCCATAAATGATTCGCTTCCAGAGGTTTATGATGTAAACAAAGCAGTTTTGTCATTGCAAGTGAATAATGTCCACACCTATAATTGGTCAGGATTGTGTAGCAGCAGCAGCTTTATAGCGAACACAGAAAACATCATAGGATTGTGCTGTTCTGAAACAGCTATGCCATGCTACCCTAGAATTGCCTTTAATGGGATTACTGTGACCACAAACCACTCTCCATGTGTGTGCCACATATTTACACCCCAGAAAGAAATACTGAATATAACAACATCATGTGCCGTCTGTGATATTAATGACCACAGACCAGGAGCCTCCAGTATGATTGATACAACTGTTGCACCAAGCATTTCATCAGCAGAGCCATATCTATGGAATGTTAATCTGACATTGTTCTTGAATGATGTCCAAGTTAATGAGACATCAGAATCGTGTGGCGGCAGCAACAAGAAGGGAGCGGAGAACATCAAGTTCTGCTGCTATAAAGGAGACTTGCCTTGCTATCCCAGAATTGCCTTAAATGGGATCACTGTAGTTGAAAACTTCTCCTCTTGTGTAAACTACACATTCACATCTAAGAGTGAATCAGTGAAGGTCACAAAATCATATTCTCTCTGTGGTTTTACTAACTACAGGTCATGTGGCTTCTGTTGGATTGGAAATGATAACTTACCATCACTGTGTGTCTATATGTTTGTAATTGGAGTCATCAATGACGGCCTAACATCATCAAGTGCTATGACGATCATCATTTTCGGGAGGACGTGAACTCCCATGGTATATGGTGGATAGGCGGCAGGAACCATTGAAGGCTATGTCTTAAAAGTGTTCCTTCTTGTAGTTTCCTCATATTCCAAGTCCGGCTTGTTGCAGGAGCTACTGAGTTAAGTGCTCTGTGCACACCGTGAGCTGTGTGTCTCATCCGTTTTGATCCTGCTTCGATATCCCGCTTGTTTACGATGAATGATGATATCGTAGAACAGGGAACAGTTGGCTGTGTTCACTTTCTGCGCGGTTTCGCCTTATGTCTTTTGGCGTGTGCTGAGACTGCTACGATGGGGACTACAGTTACCTTTCTTTGTTTGGGAGATGAGTTGGTAATTCGGATGACTCCACTGGCACGGGCGGTTGAGCAATTATGGATTTTAATTCGTTTGCTGTGATACCGAGGCCTTCCATAACCAATAATAATAATAATAATAATAACTATTGCCCCGGTTTATGACGCGCAGTGCTTTCTCGTGTTATTGCTATTGTCTCGATTTATAGCGGGTTGATCTCTCGTCAGGCAAAGAATGACATATAAATGGTGTGTCATAGATTGATGAGTACACGACAGTAGTAAACAGCAAACGTTTCGACTCAGATAATCATTATTAGTAATATGGCAAAGACAAGAACACTGTGAATTACATTAATAAAAGAGATTAAGCATCAGAGACGAAACAATTCATATCTCAACCTCTTTGAATTGGTCAACTTAAAGGACCTATTGTTTTTTCTTCTTTTTTTTTCGTCTCATACAAAAAGCAGTGTGGTTATGGGGACTCCACTGGCAGACTGGCAGACTATGTGAACCTTCTCCATCTTTAGTCATTCATTGAGACCGAAAAGTTAAGGTCTGTCCATTCTTTCATGTTATCTTTACATATCTGTCTCTGCCTACCTCTCACAGTTCCTTGCAGAATAGTCTTTGCTAGGCTGGACTATCCAGCCATGTGACCAAACTATCTCATTTAGCATTTCTTCACAATAAGCATTTAATTATAGCCTCATAATGTAACACTATTTTGTGTTAATTAATGTTAACAAATTCAACATTTAACATTTCAGTAACATTTTTGACCATGAAAGAAATCATAATAAAGAAAAAAATGGCTTTTATAGGATGCTTCACTTTAGTGAATGAACACTTCAATGTTGCGTTATTAATATAAAACATGGACACTAAAATTAAGAATAATTGATCAGATAAATGACATTATAGACCAGATGTATGAATATTGTCAGCTTGAAAAAAATGAAAAACTTAGAAGAAAATCATGAACAATTCTCTCAGTAGAATAGGTGAAGTTACCACTAATTACATTGACTTGACTGCCTGGCAACGTTAACAACTAACTTCGATCTACGCAGCTGTCAACAAAATGGCAGAACTAGCTATAGCATGGAGGATGGCTTAATGGCATACTCTATGCTCTTGGTAACGTGATAGAAGAAGATGGCTTCGAAATAATAAAATACAGCAGATTTTCTCTAAACTCGACGCTGGCAAACAATGAAGGAGTTATTGAGTTATTTGCGGGTCATCATCATTGCACTCCGAACATGTCCATAGGTGCTCAGATTCCCCTCCTCATCAATTCACGTAGATGTCCAGCGATTGACGACTCCGGTTCTATGTTGGTTGATAAGTCTTCTTACACGCCCACTGAGTTTCTCGTTTCTGACTGTGCCCATCTTAACTCCTATCTCTTTCATCCGAGGGAGTGACGTGGACTCATGGTTGTCGTCTTGTGCCCTTGCCACATCACGGAGGGCGTTGATGACGTCCGCCCGATTAATTGGTTGACCGTCTTCAACGATAGCATAGCTAGCCAACCTGTCCGCTCTTTCACTTCCTCGTACTCCAATATGTCCAGGGACATAGACAAAGGTGACCCTAAGTATTTTTGACATCTGAAATGACTCTACCATCTACTTTTCTTATCATGCTTATCGAATCACTTAGTATGCAGGCGTGGGTGTAGTCTTGTGACCCTAACTAGATGAATGGCCTGGTCACTGGTCAAATAAACAAGGAAGGAAAGAAGAAATAATGTTTTTATTTAAGAACGAATTTATTTTCTAATATACGTTAGTGTATGCAATAGTTGGCACAAATAGGCCTACATGTTTTCCTGTTAAAGCCATCTAACTAGGTCATAAGTTTGTATTGAGTTATACATTTGCATTATTGGTCTGCATACTTTCAGCTCAGTTGCCTCTTCTCAGTTATTCTTCTGCAATTTCGATATTAATGTTTTCGATAAAAAACAAAGTTATCGTTGTGGTGTTATTTTTTTTTTTCGTTCGCCAGCTTTTAATTCTGACGAAGTCCCTAGAGACTAGGAACTGAATTTTGCGTGTTAATCCATTTTTCCTTGGCAGCTGTGTGCACAGGGGCCCCTCGGCGCACAGGCAGATAACTGCGACTTCGGAGGTACTCATATTTTTTCCGTTGATGAGTAATTGACGTTTCAAGCCGAGCCTCGCTGCTGAGACCAGGGATGGTTGCCGTAGAGAGAAATCATAAACAAAAATTCCAACCAGTGTAGTCAAGATTTGAACCCACAACCTCCCTGTCTCAAGGCCGAATTAAATAGTTGTTAGGTGGGGGAGGGGGAGAAGTGGGGTTTGTAGCTTGTGGAGAATAAAGCTCAAATGCACAAGAACAGTCGTCACGTATCATCATCATTATCATGTGCCATACCTATTGGCGTAGGCGATCATGTCCTTGAGACCCACAGTAAGAAAAATAACCTCTACAGAGATGAAATGTGTTAGACGAATGACAGGAAACAGTCTGAGAGATAAGATCAGAAATGAAGAACTGAGAAAAAAGCTAGGAATAGTCCCCGCCATAGATTATATAATCAAACAACAGATAAAATGATTTGGCCACGTGACAAGGCAGAAAGAACAAAACACAACACAACGAGCTTTCAACAAATGTTGTGAGAACACCAGAACCGAGGGTCGACCACGAAAAAGATGGGTCGATAGAATATTAGAAGCACTAGGAAACATAACAGCTGCAGAGGCGAACAGAAGAGCAAAAGACCGCAAATTATATCTCCCCTCGACGCTGAAAGGCAAATGAGGAAGGAAAGGAGAAGAAGATCATGTCCTTCCAGAATCTTCTATCTACAGTGCATCGTATCAGTTCTGTTATTGACTGTTCTCCATGCCATGACACCAAGCTCTGCAGTATTTTCTCCCTTTGTCGTCCGCGATCTCTCTTTCCTTTTATTGTGCCCGTTTTTACCAAGTATTCCAACTTTCCTCAACTAATGATGTGCACCGAAAAATGTTGATTGTTTCTTTCTGATGTTTTTTAGGAGTTCCCTTGTTGTGTTGGCCTCTTTGAGAACTTCCTCATTGGTCTTTTTAGCTGTCCAGGGAACTTTCAACATTCTTCTGAGAAACCCCACCTCTGTGGCCTCTATTCGTCTTTTCATTTATTTGTCTACTGTCCATGATTCGCTTCCATAGGTCAGAATTAGTTCTATATAGCACCAATGAACTCTTTTTCTCACTCATAGATTTGTTGCATAAGATCATTTACTGAAATGCTATTTTGGACTGAGCTATTCTGCTTTTTATTTCTGTGGTGCATCTTCTACCATTAACGTCGTTAGCTGTAGATATTAAGTTGTGTTTTAACATGATTATTCTAGGCAGTATAAGAAGGTAGTTTACCATTCCTTTCCTTCTTGGCAGTGACTGTACTAGTCGCAGATCGCAGCCATTGTCTCTATACATGTGATTCTCTGCCTGCCATCGCCGAGTGGGGACCATAACCGGCACTACTTGTCGGCTGCTCCCACAACACCATCCACCACCTGCTCCAATGTTTTCACATAACCCTGATAACCCAGGGTGGAGGGGGACGGCTAAACGGGAGCTTCACATTGCCCAAAGGTGTCCCGAAGACTTGCGGGGAAAGGAGACGTGTTACTCCTCCTTTGGTAGGGCATAACTCTACCCAGCTAAACCATATAATACAGGTATCACGTATTATACAGGTCAGAATTGTTCTATTTCAGCCTAAACAAAGTACTTTTGACACCACCGTGGACTGAACCCTGCGCTCGCTTCTTTTTACAAAAACGTAATTTTGAACAAATACGGTAGCACTTGACAAATATCACTTGTAACTTAATATTAATCGGTGTTCGACTATTCCTTCTCCTTTTGTAAAGTAAAGTGCCCCCGTCACGTCAAGTGGCGTATAGGGAATATGGTGTTAGTGATCATAAATTTTACAGACCTTCGGCACGTGATTTTTGGGGTAATGTGGTCGGTATTACGCCAGTGCCGCTTTACTTTCCCAGAAAAATATCCGGTACTCATTAAAGGCTGGGTGAACCCGGAAGCCATCGGTTGGGATCGAACCCTACCTCTTGTCCTTTGTAGTCCAGTTCACTAACCACTGTGCTATTGAGGCTCCCTACTTCTCCTTGTGCTGATGTAATTTTCTCGATTCTTTCCTTCAGTTCAGACAATTGCCAGTCGCTGTAGAGCTAACATACACAGAGTGTATTCTTATTTCCCCACTTATAATTGTCAATAATATTGATGTTTCTTCTGTTTGCTAACCAATCATATATTTTTTCTTTAAACTGGACTGATTATATTTCTTTATAACTTACTAGTTCCAAAGAGATGGAGTAACACAAAGCGGTTTTCCTTTCTTGATCTTACAATTATGCCCGTCTGAACAAGGAGTTTCACATTTATTTACTTGACATTTTTTGTACTTAACATTTTTGAGCTACACATATGTGTACTTAACATTTTTGTACTTCACCTTTTTGTACTTCATTTATTTACTTCACATTTTTGTATTTCACGCTTATTTACTTCCCATTTGTGTACTTCACATTTAGTTACTTCACATTTATTTGCTTCACATTTTTGTATTTCACATTTATTTACTTCCCATTTGTGTACTTCACATTTATTTACTTCACATTTTTGTATTTCACATTTATTTACTTCACATTTTTGTATTTCACATTTATTTACTTCCCATTTGTGTACTTCACATTTATTTACTTCACATTTTTGTATTTCACATTTATTTACTTCCCATTTGTGTACTTCACATTTAGTTACTTCACATTTATTTACTTCACATTTAGTTACTTCACATTTAGTTACTTCACATTTTAGTATTTCACATTTATTTGCTTCTCATTAATTGTACTTAACGTTTATTTACTTGACATTTTTGTACTTAACGTTTATTTACTTGACATTTTTGTACTTGACATTTTTGTACTTGAC
Organism: Megaustenia siamemsis; assembly: GCA_032433765.1. Classification (NCBI taxonomy): domain Eukaryota; kingdom Metazoa; phylum Mollusca; class Gastropoda; order Stylommatophora; family Ariophantidae; genus Megaustenia; species Megaustenia siamemsis. The sequence goes on from JAVIAB010000001.1 coordinate 61,475,895, forward strand.
ATTTATTTCTTTCACATTTTTGTACTTTACATTATTTATTTCACATTTTTGTACTTTACATTTATTTATTTCACATTTTTGTACTTCACATTTATTTATTTCACATTTTTGTACTTCACATTTATATATTTCACATTTTTGTACTTTACATTTATTTACTTCACATTTGTGTACTTTACATTTATTTATTTCACATTTTTGTACTTCACATTTATTTACTTCACATTTATTTACTTCACATTTGTGTACTTTACATTTATTTACTTCACGTTTTTGTACTTCACATTTATTTACTTCACATTTGTGCACTTCCCATTATTTACTTCACATTTTTTTACTTCACATTTATTTACTTCACATTAATGTACTTCACCTTTTTTGCGTGATTTTATCTGCAGACAAGAAAATCACTAGAGGCTGTAGAAATGTGGTTTTACAGAAGAATATTGAGGATACCATGGGCAGCTAAGAAGAGTAATAAAAACGTTCTGAAAAGAGTCCAAAGCAAAATGAGAGCTAACTTCCAATATTAGGAAGAAACAATCATCATTTTCTGGCCATGTAATGAGAAGGGAACAGCTGGAATATATTATAACAACTGGGAAAATTGAGGGACGAAGAGATAGAGGAAAGCAAAGTGAAAAGATACCAGACAGCTTAAGAGAATGGCTTGGCAGAAGGTCAACAACAGAAATGATAAATAACTGTCGCGATCGAAAGTTATGGAGAGACATGATCACCTACTCCAGCAGGCTTAGTACTTGATGATGATGTTATCTGCAGAATCAAATGTGGTTGCCATTCCTTCATACTCTGGGTCTACCTTGCACTCTGCGTCCTTCTCTTCTTCGTGTTCACTGTACGTGCAAACAGTTCAGTTGAGAAAATCATTTCATTAGTTGTCTGTGTCTGAAGTTCAAGATTGGTTCTATGCTGACTCATGTCTCTGTAGTTTCATTTCACATTTTGCCTCGTTTAACCAATGAGCTATAGGCAGTTTCTTTCTTTCTTTCCGGCGTTCAAACCCCGATTACTACTACAGGTGTATGATTTCTCTCTTCGTCATCTGTCCTGGAAAGGATGCTAATTGGGAGTAGATGTGTTGTATTGAGGTTTGCAGTAGAACTGTGATAATTACGCCTCTCGGCCCGGCATTATTGAGTACCCAATCGCTCGACCAGACCAGACAACACAGTCTGTTTATGAGGCACCACGAATAGGTGGGGTAGGATCTGGATGGTTCTGGTTCATCACTTCTGCTATGAGTCGCTGACAGCATCCACCTATGTTGCCGTCTCGCGCCTCGCCTCCCACTGACAGGAACAGTCTGTATACGAACACTTCGATAATAGCTGAAAAGGGTGCAAGAACGCATATGGAATTCCCCCCCCCCCCCCCATTGCTGTGACGCCAATGCGAAATAAAGATTAAAGATATGAGTCATTCCAGCAGCTATTCTGAAAACAAGAACATCCACACTCATTTATCCTTCTTCAAGATCTCAAAAGATGAAAGTCTTAGTTATTCTTTTCTTCTTTTTGACTCTCCCTACAGACTATTGAATTCTTTTAACTTGAAGAGTCTTTATAAGGAACGCTAAAGATCCACCTTTCATCAACTAATTTCTTTGTAAAAGCAAGAGAATGATGAATGCTAGACGTCTGTGTTAGGGACAAACTGAAACACGCAATGCTGGAGCAATTCATTTGAGTCAAGACATTTTATTCTGAACTCGGTTGTAGCAGACATAATCATTGGATTGGTTTAATTTCTATGCACAATTCTGTTTCATGCTTTCTAAATAATTGTTGCAGTATTATGAGGTTTGTTCTTTGATAACATTAATTTAGGTATATCAATTGTGCATAGAAAACACTGCTAATAGTTCATTGTTATGGGTTTCGTATATAAGTTGAAACAAAAAGTAAAGACCATAGTCACGCCAAGCAGCGTACGGAGATGATGGCGTTAGTGGCCATAGTTTTTATAGACTTTCAGCACATGATTTTTGGGGTAATGTGGTCGGTATTACGCCTGTCCCGTTTTACTTCACTGAAAAAATTCTGGTACCCATTTAATGTTGGGTGAAACCGGAAGTCGGGATCGGGAGGGATCGAACCCGACCTCTTATCCTTTGTGGTCCGGTGCACTAAACACTGAGCTATAGCGACTCCCGGTTTCCTATATGAAGGTCATAATTTATGCATTCAGACAGTGTCCATTAGTACTTCAGACTTTAAAAAAAAATAATACATAATGCTAATATATGGAGAGTATAGATTTATTTAGCAATAACTATATATTGATATTGCATATAAGGTACTGTTACATCAGTTCAATGAATTGAGATGTCTAGGAAAGATGTTACATTCACATGGCAGATGTACAACAAAGGTTGAAATGTAGCATAATTCAGGCAAAGGTGGCACCTCAAATGAGAGGAAAATATATTGCAGCTCATTTTTGTTACTCGAAATAAGAAGAGTTCTTCAGTAGCTAGTCTACACTATCATCATCATCATTGAGTGCCGTCTCCGCAACGAAGGTTGGCTACCATGGAGCGCCATTTTGCTCTATCTCTTGCTTTGATGGTGCAGGTTGTCATCGGTTGATTTGTCCATCTTTTGATGTTGCTCGTCCATGTTAATCTTGGTCTGCCTCTGCCTCTTTTACCTTGTATTTTCCCCTCCAGGATCACTTTCAGTAGGCTGTTGTGTCTTTTAACATGGCCTAAGACTCGCATTTGTCTTGTTCTAATTGTGTTCAGAAGTTATCTTTTCATTTTTAGTTGTTTTAAGACTTTGTCATTTGTTTTCTTTTCCTTCCATCCAATTCTACATATTCTTCTATATATCCACATTTCAAAGGCTTCAATTCTCTGTTCTGTTTTCTTGTCTAATGTCCATGTTTCAGCACCATATAGGAATATTGAGAAGATGTAACATTTTGCTATTCTTAGTTTTAGCTCTGGTGTTATTTGTTTTGATGTTAGTATGTCCTTCATGACATTAAAATTACTTTTTGCCATTCCTATTCTTTTGTTTATTTCAGTTGTACATTTTCCATCACTGGTTATAGTATGTCCAAGGTAGTTATAGTTCTGAACTGTCTCAAGGTCTATTCCTTCAATTTTGATATCCACTTGTGGGTTTTGGGTATTTTCTTTGTTTATGATCATAGTTTTAGTCTTTTTGATATTCATATCTAGTCCATATTTTTTGCTTGTCGTGTTTATTTCATTAAGTAATTGTTGTAGGTCTTTAGGATTTTCTGCTAGTAGTACAGTCTACACTATGCAAACTGAATATCCTCAAATATAAAGACAAGAATATAGTTGAGTCGATAGAAATTTAATTTATGCAATGAAGTGTTGATAATACTACGGACCGCTGAAATGAGTAATGAGGTAAAAAGGTGTTCTAAAGGAGGTCAGAACAAAAAGACAGCTCATTTCCAACATTAGGAAGAAACAATCATCGTGTTTGGACCTGTTATGAAAAAATGATGACCTGAAATATATTGTGACAACAGTAAAAATGGAGGCAATAAGAGAAAGGGAAGTAGAGAGCAAATATACGAGATAGTTTAAAAGAGTGGTAATATAGAAAGTCAATAACAGAATTTATAACCGATAAACTTTAAAGCTGTGGAGAGACATGATCGTCAACGCCAGCTGACACAACACTTGACGATTATCTTGAGCTATAATTTATTGGTTTTTCTCCATTAAAACTATTTCCTGATCACAACAGGAATATCTCAGTATAAGGAACGAGCTTTCTAGCACCGGGAGGTGCCTTCAAGTAATTTCAGTCGCTGTTAATTTCATTCCCTGTTAATCTCAGTCATTGTTAATTTCAGCCATTCAAAAATGGTAGGGATTTTGGTATTTAAATATAAACACAGGAAATATCACACAGTCGATGTTCTGTTATCTAGTTTATGTGCTGATCGCAGGACTTACGTTTTATCGTCTCAATCGATTGATTGATTGACTGATTGATTGATATGGAATAATTGAGTCAACATGAAATGTTTGCGTTTAAACCCGTAGCGTTGCAGGTTAAAGAGCTTTCTTGATTTCGCGAGTTCAGCTGGAGAAGCTGCAGGTTGTCTACCTTAGAGTTATAGCACACTTGCTATTTTTGACCAACAGGTGTCAAAGGTCTCGAAAGAATTCAGACCGTCTTCAGGGGACTCGAACAGTAGTAGTTTTAGACCTAACCTCGACATTACAATTATTTTCACATGTTGGCAGACAAATGCACCTATGGCAGACATATAGGTGACGAGTTTTCAATGCCAGGTGTATGGAAGGAAATCATTTCCGTGTCAAAGTACAGGCAACTGACCGCAGCAGAAGAATCCAGACCGGCAGAGTATCTAGATGGACACACTAGATGGACGCACTAGATGGACGCACTAGATGGACGCACTAGATGGACACACTAGATGGACGCACTAGATGGACGCACTAGATGGACGCACTAGATGGACGCACTAGATGGACGCACTAGATGGATGCACTAGATGGACGCACTAGATGAATGCCCTAGATGGACGCACTAGATGGACACACTAGATGGACGCACTAGATGGATGCACTAGATGGACGCACTAGATGGACGCCCTAGATGGACGCCCTAGATGGACGCACTAGATGGACGCACTAGATGGACGCACTAGATGGACGCCCTAGATGGACGCACTAGATGGACGCACTAGATGGACGCACTAGATGGACGCACTAGATGGACGCCCTAGATGGACGCCCTAGATGGACGCACTAGATGGACGCACTAGATGGACGCCCTAGATGGACGCCCTAGATGGACGCACTAGATGGACGCACTAGATGGATGCACTAGATGGACGCACTAGATGGACGCCCTAGATGGACACACTAGATGGACGCACTAGATGGACGCACTAGATGGACGCACTAGATGGACGCCCTAGATGGACGCCCTAGATGGACGCACTAGATGGACACACTAGATGGACACACTAGATGGACGCACTAGATGGACGCCCTAGATGGACACACTAGATGGACACACTAGATGGAAGCCCTAGATGGACGCCCTAGATGGACACACTAGATGGACACACTAGATGGACGCCTTAGATGGACGCCCTAGATGGACGCCCTAGATGGACGCACTAGATGGACACACTAGATGGACACACTAGATGGACGCCCTAGATGGACGCCCTAGATGGACGCACTAGATGGACACACTAGATGGACACACTAGATGGACGCACTAGATGGACGCCCTAGATGGACACACTAGATGGACACACTAGATGGACGCCCTAGATGGACACACTAGATGGACGCCCTAGATAGACACACTAGATGGACGCCCTAGATGGACACACTAGTTGGACGCACTAGATGGACACACTAGATGGACACACTAGATGGACGCCCTAGATGGACACACTAGATGGACGCCCTAGATGGACACACTAGATGGACGCCCTAGATGGACACACTAGATGGTCACACTAGATGGACGCCCTAGATGGACACACTAGATGGACGCCCTAGATGGACACACTAGATGGACGCACTAGATGGACACACTAGATGGACACACTAGATGGACGCCCTAGATGGACACACTAGATGGACGCCCTAGATGGACACACTAGATGGACACACTAGATGGACACACTAGATGGACACACTAGATGGACGCCCTAGATGGACACACTAGATGGACGCCCTAGATGGACACACTAGATGGACACACTAGATGGACACACTAGATGGACGCCCTAGATGGACACACTAGATGGACGCCCTAGATGGACACACTAGATGGACGCCCTAGATGGACACACTAGATGGACACACTAGATGGACACACTAGATGGACACACTAGATGGACACACTAGATGGACACACTAGATGGACACACTAGATGGACGCCCTAGATGGACACACTAGATGGACGCCCTAGATGGACACACTAGATGGACGCCCTAGATGGACACACTAGATGGACGCCCTAGATGGACACACTAGATGGACGCCCTAGATGGACACACTAGATGGACACACTAGATGGACGCCCTAGATGGACACACTAGATGGACGCCCTAGATGGACACACTAGATGGACGCACTAGATGGACACACTAGATGGACGCCCTAGATGGACACACTAGATGGACGCCCTAGATGGACACACTAGATGGACGCCCTAGATGGACACACTAGATGGACGCCCTAGATGGACACACTAGATGGACGCACTAGATGGACGCACTAGATGGACACACTAGATGGACGCACTAGATGGACGCACTAGATGGACACACTAGATGGACGCCCTAGATGGACACACTAGATGGACGCACTAGATGGACGCACTAGATGGAAGCACTAGATGGACACACTAGATGGACGCACTAGATGGACGCACTAGATGGACGCACTAGATGGACGCCCTAGATGGACGCACTAGATGGACGCACTAGATGGACGCACTAGATGGACGCACTAGATGGACGCACTAGATGGACACACTAGATGGACGCACTAGATGGACGCACTAGATGGACGCACTAGATGGACGCACTAGATGGACACACTAGATGGACGCACTAGATGGACACACTAGATGGACGCCCTAGATGGACACACTAGATGGACGCCCTAGATGGACACACTAGATGGACGCCCTAGATGGACACACTAGATGGACGCCCTAGATGGACACACTAGATGGACGCCCTAGATGGACACACTAGATGGACGCCCTAGATGGACACACTAGATGGACGCCCTAGATGGACACACTAGATGGACGCCCTAGATGGACACACTAGATGGACACATACTAGATGGACGCCCTAGATGGACACACTAGATGGACGCCCTAGATGGACACACTAGATGGACGCACTAGATGGACACACTAGATGGACGCCCTAGATGGACACACTAGATGGACACACTAGATGGACGCCCTAGATGGACGCCCTAGATGGACGCACTAGATGGACACACTAGATGGACACACTAGATGGACGCCCTAGATGGACGCCCTAGATGGACGAACTAGATGGACACACTAGATGGACACACTAGATGGACGCACTAGATGGACGCCCTAGATGGACGCCCTAGATGGACGCCCTAGATGGACACACTAGATGGACACACTAGATGGACACACTAGATGGACGCCCTAGATGGACGCCCTAGATGGACGCACTAGATGGACACACTAGATGGACACACTAGATGGACACACTAGATGGACACACTAGATGGACGCCTTAGATGGACGCCCTAGATGGACGCCCTAGATGGACACACTAGATGGACACACTAGATGGACGCCCTAGATGGACGCCCTAGATGGATACACTAGATGGACGCCTTAGATGGACGCCCTAGATGGACGCACTAGATGGACGCCCTAGATGGACGCCCTAGATGGACTCACTAGATAGACACACTAGATGTACGCACTAGATGGACGCACTAGATGGATGCACTAGATGGACGCACTAGATGGACACACTAGATGGACACACTAGATGGATGCACTAGATGGACGCCCTAGATGGACGCCCTAGATGGACGCACTAGATGGACGCACTAGATGGACACACTAGATGGACACACTAGATGGACACACTAGATGGACGCACTAGATGGACGCACTAGATAGACGCACTAGATGGACGCCCTAGATGGACGCACTAGATGGACGCACTAGATAGACGCACAAGATGGACACACTAGATGGACACACTAGATGGACACACTAGATGGACGCACTAGATGGACGCCTTAGATGGACGCCCTAGATGGACGCCCTAGATGGACGCACTAGATGGACACACTAGATGGACACACTAGATGGACTCACTAGATAGACACACTAGATGGACGCACTAGATGGACGCACTAGATGGATGCACTAGATGGACGCACTAGATGGACACACTAGATGGACACACTAGATGGATGCACTAGATGGACGCCCTAGATGGACGCCCTAGATGGACACACTAGATGGACGCACTAGATAGACGCACTAGATGGACACACTAGATGGACACACTAGATGGACACACTAGATGGACGCACTAGATGGACGCACTAGATAGACGCACTAGATGGACGCCCTAGATGGACGCACTAGATGGACGCACTAGATAGACGCACTAGATGGACACACTAGATGGACACACTAGATGGACGCCCTAGATGGACGCACTAGATGGACGCCCTAGATGGACGCCCTAGATGGACGCCCTAGATGGACGCACTAGATGGACACACTAGATGGACGCCCTAGATGGACGCACTAGATGGACGCCCTAGATGGACGCCCTAGATGGACCCACTAGATGGACGCACTAGATGGACGCACTAGATGGACACACTAGATGGACGCACTAGATGGACGCCCTAGATGGACGCCCTAGATGGACGCCCTAGATGGACACACTAGATGGACGCACTAGATGGACGAACTAGATGGACGCACTAGATGGACGCACTAGATGGACGCCCTAGATGGACACACTAGATGGACGCACTAGATGGACGCACTAGATGGACGCCTTAGATATACACACTAGATGGACGCACTAGATGGACGCCCTAGATGGACGCACTAGATGGACACACTAGATGGACGCCCTAGATGGACGCACTAGATGGACGCACTAGATGGACACACTAGATGGACGCCCTAGATGGACGCACTAGATGGACACACTAGATGGACACACTAGATGGACGCACTAGATGGACGCCCTAGATGGACGCACTAGATGGACGCCCTAGATGGACGCACTAGATGAACGCACTAGATGGACGCCTTAGATGGACACACTAGATGGACGCACTAGATGGACGCACTAGATGGACGCACTAGATGGACAAACTACATGGCCACACTAGATGGACAAACTACATGGCCACACTAGATGGACGCCCTAGATGGACGCACTAGATGAACGCACTAGATGGACGCCTTAGATGGACACACTAGATGGACGCACTAGATGGACGCACTAGATGGACGCCCTAGATGGACGCACTAGATGGACGCACTAGATGGACGCCTTAGATGGACACACTAGATGGACGCACTAGATGGACGCCCTAGATGGACGCACTAGATGAACGCACTAGATGGACAAACTACATGGCCACACTAAATGGACAAACTACATGGCCACACTAGATGGACACACTAGATGGACACACTAGATGGACGCACTAGATGGACGCACTAGATGGACGCCCTAGATGGACGCACTAGATGAATGCACTAGATGGACAAACTATATGGCCACACTAGATGGACAAACTACATGGCCACACTAGATGGACACACTAGATGGACACACTAGATGGACACACTAGATGGACACACTAGATGGACAAACTACATGGCCACACTAGATGGACACACTATATGGACGCACTAGATGGACGCACTAGATGGATGCCCTAGATGGACGCACTAGATGGACAAACTACATGGCCACACTAGATGGACACACTAGATGGACGCACTAGATGGACGCACTAGATGGATGCCCTAGATGGACACACTAGATGGACGCACTAGATGGACGCACTTGATGGACGCCCTAGATGGACGCACTTGATGGACACACTAGATGGACGCACTAGATGAATGCACTTGATGGACGCACTAGATGGACACACTAGATGAACGCACTAGATGGATGCCCTAGATGGACACACTAGATGGACGCACTAGATGGACGCACTTGATGGAGACCCTAGATGGACACTCTAGATGGACACACTAGATGGACGCACAAGATGGGCGCCCTAGATGGACATTCTAGATGGACACACTAGTTGGACGCACTAGATGAATGCACTAGATGGACGCACTAGATGGACACACTAGATGGACACTCTAGATGGACACACTAGATGGACACACTAGATGGACGCACTAGATGGACGCACTAGATGGACGCACTAGATTAACGCACTTGATGGACGCACTTGTTGGACGCACTAGATAGACGCACTTGATGAACGCACTTGATGGATGCACTAGATGGACGCACTAGATGGACGCACTAGATGAACGCGCTTGATGAACGCACTTGATGGACACACTAGATGGACACACTACATGGACGCACTAGATGGACGCACTTGATGGACACACTAGATGGACGCACTAGATGAACGCACTTGATGAACGCACTGATGGACACACTAGATGGACGCACTAGATGAACGCACTTGATGGACGCACTAGATGAACGCACTAGATGGACGCACTAGATGAACGCACTTGATGAACGCACTGATGGACACACTAGATGGACGCACTAGATAAACGCACTTGATGGACGCACTAGATGGGCACACTTGATGGACACACTAGATGGACGCACTAGATGGACACACTAGATGGACACACTATATGGACGCACTAGATGGACGCACTTGATGGACACGCTAGATGGACACACTAGATGGACGCACTAGATGGACACACTAGATGGACGCACTAGATGGACACACTAGATGGACACACTAGATGGACGCACTAGATGAACGCGCTTGATGAACGCACTTGATGGACACAATAGATGGACACACTACATGGACGCACTAGATGGACGCACTTGATGGACACACTAGATGGACGCACTAGATGAACGCACTTGATGAACGCACTGATGGACACACTAGATGGACGCACTAGATGAACGCACTTGATGGACGCACTAGATGGGCACACTTGATGGACACACTAGATGGACGCACTAGATGGACACACTAGATGGACACACTATATGGACGCACTAGATGGACGCACTTGATGGACACGCTAGATGGACACACTAGATGGACGCACTAGATGGACACACTAGATGGACGCACTAGATGGACACACTAGATGGACACACTAGATGGACACACTAGATGGACACGCTAGATGGACACACTAGATGGACGCACTAGATGGACACACTGGATGGACGCACTAGATGGACACATTAGATGGACGCGCTAGATGGACAAACTTGATGGACACATTAGATGGACGTACTGGATGGACACATTAGATGGACGCGCTAGATGGACACATTTGATGTACACACTAGATGGACAAACTTGATGGACACATTAGATGGACACACTAGATGGACACATTAGATGGACACACTAGATAGACACATTAGATAGACACTCTAGATGGACACATTAGATGGACGCACTTGATAGACACACTAGATGGACACATTAGATAGACACATTAGATAGACACTCTAGATGGACACACTAGATGGACACACTAGATAGACACATTAGATAGACACATTAGATAGACACTCTAGATGGACACTCTAGATAGACACACTAGATGGACACACTAGATAGACACATTAGATAGACACATTAGTTAGGCACTCTAGATGGACACTCTAGATAGACACACTAGATGGACACACTAGATAGACACATTAGATAGACACTCTAGATGGACACATTAGATGGACACACTAGATAGACACTCTAGATGGACACATTAGATGGACGCACTTGATAGACACACTAGATGGACGCACTAGTTTGACACATTAGATGGACACTCTAGATGGACACATTTGATGGACACACTATAGGTGGTTTCAAAATATTTTGAAGGTGTTTAAAATTCCATATCTCTGCAACCAATTGATTGATAATGCTGAAATTTTGCATATGGTCTTGTGATTTTTTGGTCCCAAGAAGTACATTCATTTCCTCACCAACAAACGTATAGTTTTAAATATTCTTTATTTGAAGTATACAAATTTAAGGCATTTTGGTCAAACCATATATTTGGAGGAATTACCGCTTCATATGAGTGAGCACCCACGGACTTGTCATCTTGAACGTAATGCGCGCCAATTTCCCTGTTTTAAGCACTAAAAAACACATAAAACGCGTCATAGTTATAATTTTATATCCGGTGCATCCCATTTCCTGTCGTTTTGTTGTGATTTATGTGCAACGGCGTATCCTAGTTATTGGGTAATTTCGTTAAATTTGTGATCTGTTAGTCAATGGGTATAAAAGTAAAGTTCCTTACATTGCAATCAGTGGCAATAAAGGTGTATAAATATTTTTGCATAGAAGCTAAGCGTGGAAAACTGTATCGAAGCATCTCAAAGCCAGAAAAGAGAACTATTCACGCATTGGGTATAAGCAAACACTTTTTCAAACAAGTGCTTAAAGCTAACGGAGTGTCCAGTTCAATCAAGACTAGGACGCTAGGAAGAAAGAAAGTAGTAGATAGTTTTGACAAGGAAGTGATTAGAAGAGCAATTTGTAAAATGTTCGATTCCAAAGAAACTGTGACTTTAAGAAAACTGAAAATTCGACTGAGAGCAGAAAATGACATTGTTGTGTCGAAAACAACATTATGGAGAACTGTTAGAAGCATCGGTTTTACGTTTAGAAAGTACGATAGTGGTAGAAATGTCATCTGCGAGAAGCCGCACTTAGTTTCTATGAGGAGTAAATATTTACGTGAAGTACGGGAAATGCGTAACCAAGGTTATGATATTGTATTTCTAGATGAATCTTGGATAAATTCTCACCACACAAGTGCAAAGGAATGGCAGTTATCAGATGGAAGTATTAAAAGATGTGTACCCACTGGAAAAGGACAGCGTATTATAATGGCACATGCAGGCAGCCGAAAAGAAGGGTTGGTGAAAAATGCAGAACTTATATTCACCTCTAATTATACTGACAACAGGGACTATCACACCGAGATGAATGGCCATATATTTAGAGAGTGGATTGAAAATACTCTTCTTCCAATTCTAGACAGACCATCCTGTCTGGTAATGGACAACGCGTCGTACCACAACGCTGTGGCAGAAGAAGACAAAATTCCTACATCTACCAGTACAAAAGATGTTATAAAGATTTGGCTAAGAAAGGAAGGGATTCCATTTAACGAGGGATTTTTGAAACCTGAATTACTGTCACTTGTTAAGAAATCGCAAAAGACCAAAGTATTCCAAATAGACAAAATCATTCAACAGCATGGTCATACGTGCTTGAGACTGCCCCCTTATCATCCACAATTAAACCCCATTGAACTCGTTTGGGCAAAAATTAAAGGGTAGGTGGCAGCTGAGAATACAAGTTTTAAACTATGCGATATAAAAGGACTGACATATGCTGCTCTATCACAGATTGACAAAGATTTTTGGTGCAAATGTGAAGATCATGTCTTAAAAGAAGAAAATGACTATTGGAAAAAAGATGGACTATCGTTCGTTCAGCCCAGATTAGTAATCAATATGTTAGACTCCTCTGATTCAGAATAAATGAAATAATAATGGACGTTTTTATATGTCCGCATGATCAATTTTTAGCTAAAGTTGATAACGTTTTGAAAATGTAAAGATTCTTGATATGTGTACTGCAGGCATGCAAAGAAACTAAATCACTTTCATATGTCTTGTTTACGTAAAATAATGAAAGTCACATGGAAAGACATAAAACGAACAATGTAGCTCTTTACAGTGAAGAGGATCCCGTGCTTACATCGGACTCTTTAGTCACATGCGTACCCATAAACAATAACTTTGCTTGATATGTCATGCTCGTTATCGCTCGCAACGGATAATTAATTTTTTTAAATGTATTCTTTGTTGTATATTGTTTAAATAGTTTTCATTAATGGAACTGTTTATACGCTGATTTGTTTTAGACCGTCTGTAAAGGCTATAACATTGACATTCTCATAGTATTTTAAAGAAAGTAAACAATAGAAAGTAAACAGTTGATAAACGCCTCCAACTTTCAAGTTGTGTAGAGACGCCTATGTCGAGAAGCTGATTTCCATTAATGTACGGTAAATTATTTTCTCCAGGAGCAAAAAGATCCGTAAATTCACTGAGATCAAAGGAAAGTGCTGCTTCATGATGAAGCATACTTCCTACATCATTAAATTTTGTGAAATCGGTGGGACCTTGGAAAAACAAGGCCAGATGCAAAAAATCAAGTTTGTAAGTGCAGGGAAAGAGGAGATATTTCAAGTTAATCGTGAACACTTAGATTTGAAACGACCAATAGATGGACGACCTTTATGGACGCGCTAGATGGACACATTTGATGGACACACTAGATGGACACACTAGATGGACACACTATTGGTCGTTTCAAAATATTTTGAAGGTGTTTAAAATTCCATATCTCTGCAACCAATTGATTGATAATGCTGAAATTTTGCATATGGTCTTGTGATTTTTTGGTCCCAAGAAGTACATTCATTTCCTCACCAACAAACGTATAGTTTTAAATATTCTTTATTTGAAGTATACAAATTTAAGGCATTTTGGTCAAACCATATATTTGGAGGAATTACCGCTTCATATGAGTGAGCACCCACGGACTTGTCATCTTGAACGTAATGCGCGCCAATTTCCCTGTTTTAAGCACTAAAAAACACATAAAACGCGTCATAGTTATAATTTTATATCCGGTGCATCCCATTTCCTGTCGTTTTGTTGTGATTTATGTGCAACGGCGTATCCTAATTATTGGGTAATTTCGTTAAATTTGTGATCTGTTAGTCAATGGGTATAAAAGTAAAGTTCCTTACATTGCAATCAGTGGCAATAAAGGTGTATAAATATTTTTGCATAGAAGCTAAGCGTGGAAAACTGTATCGAAGCATCTCAAAGCCAGAAAAGAGAACTATTCACGCATTGGGTATAAGCAAACGCTTTTTCAAACAAGTGCTTAAAGCTAACGGAGTGTCCAGTTCAATCAAGACTAGGACGCTAGGAAGAAAGAAAGTAGTAGATAGTTTTGACAAGGAAGTGATTAGAAGAGCAATTTGTAAAATGTTCGATTCCAAAGAAACTGTGACTTTAAGAAAACTGAAAATTCGACTGAGAGCAGAAAATGACATTGTTGTGTCGAAAACAACATTATGGAGAACTGTTAGAAGCATCGGTTTTACGTTTAGAAAGTACGATAGTGGTAGAAATGTCATCTGCGAGAAGCCGCACTTAGTTTCTATGAGGAGTAAATATTTACGTGAAGTACGGGAAATGCGTAACCAAGGTTATGATATTGTATTTCTAGATGAATCTTGGATAAATTCTCACCACACAAGTGCAAAGGAATGGCAGTTATCAGATGGAAGTATTAAAAGACGTGTACCCACTGGAAAAGGACAGCGTATTATAATGGCACATGCAGGCAGCCGAAAAGAAGGGTTGGTGAAAAATGCAGAACTTATATTCACCTCTAATTATACTGACAACAGGGACTATCACACCGAGATGAATGGCCATATATTTAGAGAGTGGATTGAAAATACTCTTCTTCCAATTCTAGACAGACCATCCTGTCTGGTAATGGACAACGCGTCGTACCACAACGCTGTGGCAGAAGAAGACAAAATTCCTACATCTACCAGTACAAAAGATGTTATAAAGATTTGGCTAAGAAAGGAAGGAATTCCATTTAACGAGGGATTTTTGAAACCTGAATTACTGTCACTTGTTAAGAAATCGCAAAAGACCAAAGTATTCCAAATAGACAAAATCATTCAACAGCATGGTCATACGTGCTTGAGACTGCCCCCTTATCATCCACAATTAAACCCCATTGAACTCGTTTGGGCAAAAATTAAAGGGCAGGTGGCAGCTGAGAATACAAGTTTTAAACTATGCGATATAAAAGGACTGACATATGCTGCTCTATCACAGATTGACAAAGATTTTTGGTGCAAATGTGAAGATCATGTCTTAAAAGAAGAAAATGACTATTGGAAAAAAGATGGACTATCGTTCGTTCAGCCCAGATTAGTAATCAATATGTTAGACTCCTCTGATTCAGAATAAATGAAATAATAATGGACGTTTTTATATGTCCGCATGATCAATCTTTAGCTAAAGTTGATAACGTTTTGAAAATGTAAAGATTCTTGATATGTGTACTGCAGGCATGCAAAGAAACTAAATCACTTTCATATGTCTTGTTTACGTAAAATAATGAAAGTCACATGGAAAGACATAAAACGAACAATGTAGCTCTTTACAGTGAAGAGGATCCCGTGCTTACATCGGACTCTTTAGTCACATGCGTACCCATAAACAATAACTTTGCTTGATATGTCATGCTCGTTATCGCTCGCAACGGATAATTAATTTTTTTAAATGTATTCTTTGTTGTATATTGTTTAAATAGTTTTCATTAATGGAACTGTTTATACGCTGATTTGTTTTAGACCGTCTGTAAAGGCTATAACATTGACATTCTCATAGTATTTTAAAGAAAGTAAACAATAGAAAGTAAACAGTTGATAAACGCCTCCAACTTTCAAGTTGTGTAGAGACGCCTATGTCGAGAAGCTGATTTCCATTAATGTACGGTAAATTATTTTCTCCAGGAGCAAAAAGATCCGTAAATTCACTGAGATCAAAGGAAAGTGCTGCTTCATGATGAAGCATACTTCCTACATCATTAAATTTTGTGAAATCGGTGGGACCTTGGAAAAACAAGGCCAGATGCAAAAAATCAAGTTTGTAAGTGCAGGGAAAGAGGAGATATTTCAAGTTAATCGTGAACACTTAGATTTGAAACGACCAATAGATGGACGACCTTTATGGACGCGCTAGATGGACACATTTGATGGACACACTAGATGGACACACTAGATGGACACACTATTGGTCGTTTCAAAATATTTTGAAGGTGTTTAAAATTCCATATCTCTGCAACCAATTGATTGATAATGCTGAAATTTTGCATATGGTCTTGTGATTTTTTGGTCCCAAGAAGTACATTCATTTCCTCACCAACAAACGTATAGTTTTAAATATTCTTTATTTGAAGTATACAAATTTAAGGCATTTTGGTCAAACCATATATTTGGAGGAATTACCGCTTCATATGAGTGAGCACCCACGGACTTGTCATCTTGAACGTAATGCGCGCCAATTTCCCTGTTTTAAGCACTAAAAAACACATAAAACGCGTCATAGTTATAATTTTATATCCGGTGCATCCCATTTCCTGTCGTTTTGTTGTGATTTATGTGCAACGGCGTATCCTAATTATTGGGTAATTTCGTTAAATTTGTGATCTGTTAGTCAATGGGTATAAAAGTAAAGTTCCTTACATTGCAATCAGTGGCAATAAAGGTGTATAAATATTTTTGCATAGAAGCTAAGCGTGGAAAACTGTATCGAAGCATCTCAAAGCCAGAAAAGAGAACTATTCACGCATTGGGTATAAGCAAACGCTTTTTCAAACAAGTGCTTAAAGCTAACGGAGTGTCCAGTTCAATCAAGACTAGGACGCTAGGAAGAAAGAAAGTAGTAGATAGTTTTGACAAGGAAGTGATTAGAAGAGCAATTTGTAAAATGTTCGATTCCAAAGAAACTGTGACTTTAAGAAAACTGAAAATTCGACTGAGAGCAGAAAATGACATTGTTGTGTCGAAAACAACATTATGGAGAACTGTTAGAAGCATCGGTTTTACGTTTAGAAAGTACGATAGTGGTAGAAATGTCATCTGCGAGAAGCCGCACTTAGTTTCTATGAGGAGTAAATATTTACGTGAAGTACGGGAAATGCGTAACCAAGGTTATGATATTGTATTTCTAGATGAATCTTGGATAAATTCTCACCACACAAGTGCAAAGGAATGGCAGTTATCAGATGGAAGTATTAAAAGACGTGTACCCACTGGAAAAGGACAGCGTATTATAATGGCACATGCAGGCAGCCGAAAAGAAGGGTTGGTGAAAAATGCAGAACTTATATTCACCTCTAATTATACTGACAACAGGGACTATCACACCGAGATGAATGGCCATATATTTAGAGAGTGGATTGAAAATACTCTTCTTCCAATTCTAGACAGACCATCCTGTCTGGTAATGGACAACGCGTCGTACCACAACGCTGTGGCAGAAGAAGACAAAATTCCTACATCTACCAGTACAAAAGATGTTATAAAGATTTGGCTAAGAAAGGAAGGAATTCCATTTAACGAGGGATTTTTGAAACCTGAATTACTGTCACTTGTTAAGAAATCGCAAAAGACCAAAGTATTCCAAATAGACAAAATCATTCAACAGCATGGTCATACGTGCTTGAGACTGCCCCCTTATCATCCACAATTAAACCCCATTGAACTCGTTTGGGCAAAAATTAAAGGGCAGGTGGCAGCTGAGAATACAAGTTTTAAACTATGCGATATAAAAGGACTGACATATGCTGCTCTATCACAGATTGACAAAGATTTTTGGTGCAAATGTGAAGATCATGTCTTAAAAGAAGAAAATGACTATTGGAAAAAAGATGGACTATCGTTCGTTCAGCCCAGATTAGTAATCAATATGTTAGACTCCTCTGATTCAGAATAAATGAAATAATAATGGACGTTTTTATATGTCCGCATGATCAATCTTTAGCTAAAGTTGATAACGTTTTGAAAATGTAAAGATTCTTGATATGTGTACTGCAGGCATGCAAAGAAACTAAATCACTTTCATATGTCTTGTTTACGTAAAATAATGAAAGTCACATGGAAAGACATAAAACGAACAATGTAGCTCTTTACAGTGAAGAGGATCCCGTGCTTACATCGGACTCTTTAGTCACATGCGTACCCATAAACAATAACTTTGCTTGATATGTCATGCTCGTTATCGCTCGCAACGGATAATTAATTTTTTTAAATGTATTCTTTGTTGTATATTGTTTAAATAGTTTTCATTAATGGAACTGTTTATACGCTGATTTGTTTTAGACCGTCTGTAAAGGCTATAACATTGACATTCTCATAGTATTTTAAAGAAAGTAAACAATAGAAAGTAAACAGTTGATAAACGCCTCCAACTTTCAAGTTGTGTAGAGACGCCTATGTCGAGAAGCTGATTTCCATTAATGTACGGTAAATTATTTTCTCCAGGAGCAAAAAGATCCGTAAATTCACTGAGATCAAAGGAAAGTGCTGCTTCATGATGAAGCATACTTCCTACATCATTAAATTTTGTGAAATCGGTGGGACCTTGGAAAAACAAGACCAGATGCAAAAAATCAAGTTTGTAAGTGCAGGGAAAGAGGAGATATTTCATGTTAATCGTGAACATTTAGATTTGAAACGACCAATAGATGGACACACTAGATGGACACACTAAATGGACGCACTAGATGGACGCACTAGATGGACGTACTTAATGGACACTTTAGATGGACACACTAGATGGACGCACTAGATGGACGCACTAGATGGACGCACTAGATGGACGCACTAGATAGACACACTATATGGACGCACTATATGGACGCACTAGATGGACAATTTAGATTGACACACTAGATGGTCGCACTAGATGGACGCACTTGATGGACGCACTAGATGGACGCACTAGATGGACGCATTAGATTGACGCACTAGATGGATACACTAGATGGACGCACTAGATAGACACACTAGATGGACACACTAGATGGACACATTAGATGGACACATTAGATGGACACACTAGATGGACACACTAGATGGACACACTAGATGGACACATTAGATGGACACATTATATAAACAATAATGAAATAGTGATATTAAAGCAACATTTAAAAATATATTATCAGGAAATCTCACCGGTGCAGAAAAGTTCCGGCAAGATATCGGAGCATTAATGACATTGTCTGAGCAGAAAAAATAACGGCTCTAAATGCATGAACTTGAAGGCAACATAAATGAGCTCTGTGAAATGAGTAGTTCGCTTTTGTATGGATTGTGTTGTGAAGCTCATTAGTCTCCCCGATAAACGAACATCGTTTCCTCTCTCTAAGTCATAATGGGAATATTTCTACCCCGTTGTTATTATTTTTATTACGCGTGCAATAGCTAGTTTTGATGACTGTTGTCACCAATTTCGAAAATTAATAAAATGAACAAATTTGTTATTTCGAAAGCTCTGGTTACGAAGTACCTTGCCTGGACTTCCGGTAAATATGGCGGATAGGCGGCAGGAACCATTGAGGCTCAGTCTGAAAAGTGTTGTTTGTTACAGTTTCCTCATATTCCAAGTCCGGCTTCTGGACGGAGCTACTGAGTTTAGTTCTCTGTGCACACCGAGAGCTGTGTTTTTCATTCGGATCGTGTTTTGATATTCCGATTGCTTACGATGAATGATGATATCGTATGACGAAGAACAGTTCAGCTGCGTTCACTTTCGGTGCCGCTTGGCCATATATCTTTTGACGTGTGCTGTAGCTGATATGATGGGAACTGCAGCTGCCTTTCTTTGTTTGGATCCTTCAATGAAATGAGTTTTAATTCAGATGATTCCACTGGAACATGCGGTTGAGCAAATATGGATTTTAATTCGTTTGCTGGGGCCTTCGACTAACCATTACCATAACACTGCCGTGCATTTTAATATAAACATGCTAATTGAACAAGTAAAAAAATACATTTTCCAAGATTTGTGCCAAATTAACTCTTTCCGTACGTTTCACGGCACAGTGCGTCACCCTAAACCTGAATAGTGTGAACCGTCATCAAACCATATACTTTTTACATATCTTGTATCATCTTGGTATTGGTGAAATCTAATACCTTGTTAAATTATCTAAAAGTTCATATATAATATGTTAGATAGTAAAAAAGTAAGTAAAGTACCCCCGTCACTCCAAGTGGCGTATAGGGAAATATGGTGTTAGTGACCCTATATTTTACAGACCTTCAGCACATGATTTTTGGGGTAATGTGGTCAGTATTACGGCCATGCTGCTTTACTTTCCCCCCAAAAAAAACCGGTACCCATTTAAGGCTGGGTGAACCCGGAAGCCGTCGGTTGGGATCGAACCCTACCCCTTGTCCGTGGTAGTCTAGTTCACTAACCACTGAGCTATCGCGGCTCCCCATGTTAGGTAGTAGATAAATATAAATATGCAATTTGATTCTTAAAATTATGACAAATTGTGTCTCTGAAATCTCCTTTGTTGCAATGATAAAAAGCTTCCGTTTGGAAAGAGTTAAAGGCCCACAAGAGAAATAGGACTATTTGCCCATAAAAATTGGTTTGTAACGTAGGAAACGGAGGTATCTCTGGACTGGTGCTGCATCTAGCACGGTTACTGTCAAATAAAGATCAAAGAGTAATTTTGTTCTGGAAAGAACGAGTGTCTGGAAATAGGAAAGAAAAGAGAGCCAGTTTGAGGAATGACCTCATGGCTGTCGTAAACTTAACTGACAGACACAGATAGAACGATTTGGTGAGCAGACCGACTTGTTTAGATTGTCTGTCGATTTCTTTCTTTCTTTCTTTCTTTCATTCTTTTTTTCTTTCCTTCTTTCTCTCTTTTTTTTTCTTTCAATGTCTTTCGTTTCCTTTCTTTGTAGCTTTCATTTTCTCTCCTTCTGTCCATTTCTTTCTTTCCTTCCTTCTTTCTTTCTTTTTTTCTTTTCCATTCTTTATGTTTTTAATTTTCTTTCTTCTTAAGTCTTTTATTTTCTTTCTTTCTTTCTTTTTTCTTTCATTCTTTCTTTCTTTCTTTCTCTTTCTTTCAATTTTTTTCATTTTCCTTGTTTATAGCTTTCATTTTCGTTTCTTTTCTTTTCTTTCCTTTTTCTTTTTTCTTTTCTTTCCTTTTCTTTCTTTCTTTCTTTCTTTCTTTCTTTCTTTCTTTCTTTCTTTCTTTCTTTCTTTCTTTCTTTCAATGTTTTTCATTTCCTTTCTTTATTTCTTCAATTATATATCTTTCAGTATCCGTCATTTTCTTTCTTTCAGAATTCATTTATTTTACACATAGATTGTCCTTTCCTTTTCGAGCCACCTCCACAAGCCATCTCCACAAGCCACCTCCACGAGCCACCTCCTTCTCCTTTATCCCTAGGCCGTCTATCACAACAACTTATGGTGTCATTCTAAACAAGACATTTGATTAACCTGTCAAATGGAAGGCCATGATGCGAAATTGGTTACATCCCTTTGGGGATCGGACCCTAGTCGAGGCCACTGTGTGCTGGACTGATATCTTCATTGTAGAATCAATGATCCAGCAACTGCTATGCCTCTGGTGCGTTCCAAGAAAATAAGATGAATGGTTATCCATTTTTACATAATAGGTGTCAGATTTATATTTTTTGTACATTCTCAAATTATGGTATGAGTTTCTTTATTATACTTTATTCGTTTTTATTTCGGTTAAATATGTCTGTATGGTCAGTCGAATTGATTGTTTTGTCAGTCATCTTGTTCTTATTCCGTGTGTTTGTTCGTTGCTTTATTTTTATTTTTCGTTAAGTGGTGTATGTTTTTCTAGTTTAAATTTATTTTATTAATCTGTGGATTATTGTCTTTTTTTTCTGTTCCTCCCTCTTTATCTATATTACTGAATAAAGGGATGGAAATGGCAGGACAAAGTCACTAACGTGGAATTATGGAAATGTACCGGTCAAATACCAGTGGATAAAGAGATACAGCGAATACGATGGCGATGGATAGGACACACACTAAGGAAGCCAACTGAGAGTATTACACAACAGGCCCTTTTTTGGAATCCCCAGGGGAAAAGACAAAGAGGAAGACCAAGGAATTCTTGGAGAAGACAGATCGAAGCAGAGATGAAGATGATGGGGAAGACATGGAATGATCTTAAAAGAATTGCAAAAAACAGAACGACTTGGAAAGTGTTTGTTGAAGACCTATGCTCCACAGGGAGCTAAAAGGTAGAAGAAGATTGTCTTTTTTTGTCTAATAAATGTTGCCTTTCTGCCTTATTAATCTGCCTGCCTGTAAGATCTATTTAATGCATGGATCAATTAATTTTCATACTTCTTATTGTCACGTTTATTTAATTTATCTATCTGTCTATCCAGTATATCTGTCATATCCGTCCGCATGTCAGATTATAATGACATGTATTACCTAATAGTATAGAAACCTGTCTATTCTAGGTTACTTGTTTGTCTAGGGTTGGTCGATATGTGTAATTGTGTCTGTCTGTGTGGCCGTTAATATATCTAATTTAAGCCGCTTGTTTATTTTTGGCCAATCGATCTATATTTTAATCCGTCTAACAATAGATTTCGCTTGTCTATTCGTCATATCAAATTGACTGCGCAAATGTCATCAGTACGTCTAGACCACTTTATTCATTCGTTTTTGTTAGAGGATTGCTTATGTTCTGCTTCTTTCTTTCTTTCTTCCTTTCTTCCTTTCTTTCTTTCTTTCTTTCTTTCTTATTTATTTCTTCCGTCTTTCTTTCTTTATTTCTTTCTTTCTTATTTCTTTTTTCTTTCTTTCTTCTTTTCGCTCTTTCTTTCTTTCGCTCCTTCTTTCTTTCGCTCTTTCATTTCTTTCTTTTTTCTTTCGTTCTTTCTTTCGCTCTTTCATTTCTTTCTTTCTTTCGCTCTTTCTTTCTTTTTTTTTTCTTCATTTATAAATATGAAAAAGATACTTCATACCCACATACCCTGAATGGAGAACACTTCATATCGTCAGTGAAGGGTTACATTTCTGAGTCTCTTTTATATTTTTCAACTAATACTTTTATTAATTAGTTTACTTTCTTCCTAGATAATACCTTTGGTTGTATGAAAGGTACAAACCGAAAAAACGAAACCACAGACCTCAAGTTTCTCGTCCTGCACGAGAACAGTGTCCGCCTAACTAAACTTGCAGGAAAGGTTGATCGCTATGGAAGCTATATCAGAAGTAGAAGAAGCGGAAGTAGATGATGAACAAAAAAAAAAAAACGCAAGAAAAAAACTAAACATCATCATGGTTGGATGTTCTTGGCAGAGCGTTCAATTCTCCACAGCTTGTCTGAAAGAATCTCTGTATCTAGCCAGATCTCCCACAGAGTGTTGAATTCTCCACAGCTTGTCTAAAAGAATCTCTGTATCTAGCCAGATCTCCCACAGAGTGTTGAATTCTCCACAGCTTGTCTAAAAGAATTTCTGTATCTAGCCAGATCTCCCACAGAGCGTTGAATTCTCCACAGCTTGTCTAAAAGAATCTCTGTATCTAGCCAGATCTCCCACAGAGTGTTTAATTCTTCACAGCTTGTCTAAAAGAATTTCTGTATCTAGCCAGTTATCCCACAGAGCGTTGAATTCTCCACAGCTTGTCTAAAAGAATCTCTGTATCTAGCCAGATCTCCCACAGAGTGTTTAATTCTTCACAGCTTGTCTAAAAGAATTTCTGTATCTAGCCAGTTATCCCACAGAGCGTTGAATTCTCCAAAGCTTGTCTAAAAGAATCTCTGTATCTAGCCAGATCTCCCACAGAGTGTTTAATTCTTCACAGCTTGTCTAAAAGAATTTCTGTATCTAGCCAGTTATCCCACAGAGCGTTGAATTCTCCAAAGCTTGTCTAAAAGAATCTCTGTATCTAGCCAGATCTCCCACAGAGTGTTTAATTCTTCACAGCTTGTCTAAAAGAATTTCTGTATCTAGCCAGTTATCCCACAGAGCGTTGAATTCTCCACAGCTTGTCTAAAAGAATCTCTGTATCTAGCCAGATCTCCCACAGAGTGTTTAATTCTTCACAGCTTGTCTAAAAGAATTTCTGTATCTAGCCAGTTATCCCACAGAGCGTTGAATTCTCCAAAGCTTGTCTAAAAGAATCTCTGTATCTAGCCAGATCTCCCACAGAGCGTTGAATTCTCCACAGCTTGTCTAAAAGAATCTCTGTATCTAGCCAGATCTCCCACAGAGTGTTGAATTCTCCACAGCTTGTCTAAAAGAATTTCTGTATCTAGCCAGATCTCCCACAGAGCGTTGAATTCTCCACAGCTTGTCTAAAAGAATTTCTGTATCTAGCCAGTTATCCCACAGAGCGTTGAATTCTCCACAGCTTGTCTAAAAGAATCTCTGTATCTAGCCAGATCTCCCACAGAGTGTTGAATTCTCCACAGCTTGTCTAAAAGAATTTCTGTATCTAGCCAGATCTCCCACAGAGCGTTGAATTCTCCACAGCTTGTCTAAAAGAATTTCTGTATCTAGCCAGTTATCCCACAGAGCGTTGAATTCTCCAAAGCTTGTCTAAAAGAATCTCTGTTTCTAGCCAGATCTCCCACAGAGCGTTGAATTCTCCACAGCTTGTCTAAAAGAATTTCTGTATCTTACCAATTATCCCACAGAGCGTTGAATTCTCCACAGCTTGTCTAAAAAAATTTCTGTATCTAACCAATTATCCCACAGAGCGTTGAATTCTCCACAGCTTGTCTAAAAGAATTTCTGTATATAGCCAGATCTCCCACAGAGCGTTGAATTCTCCACAGCTTATGTAAAAGAATTTCTGTATCTAACCAATTATCCCACAGAGCGTTGAATTCTCCACAGCTTGTCTAAAAGAATTTCTGTATCTAGCCAGATCTCCCACAGAACGTTGAATTCTCCACAGCTTGTCTTAAAGAATCTCTGAATCTAGCAAGATCTCCCAAAGAAAGTTGAATTCTCCACAGCTTGTCTAGAAGAATATCTATCTCTAGCCAGATCTCCCACAGAACGTTGAATTCACCACATCCGAATAACTATAACTATCGTCTCAGACCTGTCTGTACCTGTGGTCCATTTATTTTCTCCGCCTTTATCTCCTCAGACCCGCCTACATCTATGGTCCAGTTATTTTCTCCCCCACTATCGTCTCAGACCTGCCTACTTATGCGGTCCAGTTAGTTTCTCCGCCTTTATCACTTCAGACCTGCCTACATCTGTGGTCCAGATATTTTCTCCGCCTTTATCGTCTCAGTCCTGCCTACATCTGTGGTCCAGATATTTTCTCCGCCTTTATCGTCTCAGTCCTGCCTACATCTGTGGTCCAGTTATTTTCTCCGCCTTACCCGCCTCAGTCCTGCCTACATCTGTGGTCCAGATATTTGTTCCGTCTTACCCGTCTCAGTCCTGCCTACATCTGTGGTCCAGATATTTTCTCCGCCTTACCCGCCTCAGTCCTGCCTACATCTGTGGTCCAGATATTTTCTCCGCCTTTATCGTCTCAGTCCTGCCTACATCTGTGGTCCAGTTATTTTCTCCGCCTTTATCGTCTCAGTCCTGCCTACATCTGTGGTCCAGATATTTTCTCCGCCTTACCCGCCTCAGTCCTGCCTACATCTGTGGTCCAGATATTTTCTCCGCCTTTATCGACTCAGTCCTGCCTACATCTGTGGTCCAGTTATTTTCTCCGCCTTTATCGTCTCAGTCCTGCCTACATCTGTGGTCCAGATATTTTCTCCGCCTTACCCGCCTCAGTCCTGCCTACATCTGTGGTCCAGTTATTTTCTCCGCCTTACCCGCCTCAGACCTGCCTACATCTGTGGTCCAGTTAGTTCCTTCGTCTGTTTTGCTCATAGCCTTCTTTAGATAGGCCAGAGCATGTCATGGAAACCCCGGAAAACTCCACTGGCGTGACGTTTTCAGCTTTGCGAGCAGCTGCGGTTATGTATCTGCCGTCTGTAGCTCACATAGCTGACTACGTCAAGCTAGTGGAGATTTTCTAAGGTTTCCCTTTCTGCACTCAGGTCTATAGATAGAGTTTTGCCTTAGAGGCAGCTGGAATATAATGGTGCCTAATTTATCACGCATGAACAGTTTTGTGATTGGCTTCATCATAAAATTGTGACCTCGGTTCTCTCTTTCTTTTCCGTTTAAATTTCAGTGGAATTTTTAAAACTGTTTTTTTTCCTCTCTTCTTTTATCATTATCATTCTCTGCCTGAAATACTCGTGTGGAAGAGCTACACTTTCTTTGACGAGCCAGACTTTTTCTTCATTACACGGGATTTCACTGTCAAGTTTTGAGAGCACTGTCAAGTTTTGAGAGCACTGTCAAGTTTTGAGAGCACGTGACTTGACTTTTCTGGTACATGCGTTCCATAAATATAATTCTTCTTTTACTTCTATTATTACTATTACTATTGCTATAAGTACTGCTATTGCTGCTACTCCTACTACAACTATTACCACTAATGATACTACTACTATTACAATTATTATTACTATTAATAATACCATTATTACTATTACACTTTTTTACTACTACTTTAACTACCATTACTGCTTTTACTACTACTACTACTACAATTACTACTACTATTACTACTAATAATACCGTTATTACTATTACAACATTTACTATTGCAACTACTATTACTGCTATTACTACTGTTAAAACTACAACTACTACTAATACTACTACTATTACCACTAATGCTACTATAACTATAATTACTATTGTTACTACTACTACTACCACTATTACTACTACCACTACTACTACTACACATATTACTTCTATTACTACTATAACTAATATTACTGCTTCTTTTCTCTTCTTATCTGTGTTTTTTCTTCTGCTTCTCTACCTCCCCCTACTTATTGTCTTAACCATAGACTGATAAAAGAAGTCAGTGTCTGATAAGTCTTGTAGCATATATTATCTATGGCCCTTTCGTCTTGTCAGACGGTCTAGTGGAGGATATTGTGTATTTTGTGAGGTTTTGTTTTTGTCAAACAGCTTCTCTCGTGGCTAATTCTACCAATGTTTGACAAACACACACGGTCACAGAATGAACAAGTCAGGCTCGCTGATCCACAGGGTTTTCCATCCTTTTTCATGAGTCTTTTCTCTTCTAAGTTTTGCCTTAGCACAGTCTCAAATGATGTTATACCGTTCCTTATACAAGTTCTCGATGATGTGCGATTACTTGCCAGATGTTCCCAGTCATTTTCATATATTATACGGCAACAATAATTTACCTTTCATTATCTCAGTCAGCAGCCTTCAGAGATACCCAGAGTCTGGCACACATTTTTAAAGGTTGTCAACTCTTCTCATCCAGGTCGTTTACTTGAGTCTTTCTGTGTATAAAAAGTTCCTCTATTTTTACTGAGATAAAGTTGCCTAGCCCTAGACTAAGACTTCCAAAGTGGAGGGCCAGGATCAACACTGGATTTACCTATCATTTAAATAAGCTGTAGCTAGGGCGACATAATCAGAGGGGCGTAACTTTTTTTTCAAAGTTAGCTTTCGGACTACTTTTGTTTCATACCAGCGTATGATTTCGAGTATTGCGAGACCCTATAATGTTAATTTTTAAGGATGGTGGGGGGAGGGGGGGGGGCGCTCAAAGTTTCATTTAGTTTAGAGACTCACCAAGTCTAAATCCGACACTGACCAGGAAACTCCCTTTCATCAACCCTACCCTTTTATCAGCCTTAACCTTTTATCAGCCCCACTCTTTTATCAACCCTACCCTTTTATCAGCCCTAACCTTTTATCAGCCCGACTTTTTTTATCAACCCTACCCTTTTATCAGCCCTAACCTTTTATCAACCCCACTCTTTTATCAACCCTACCCTTTTATCAGCCCTAACCTTTTATCAACCCCACTCTTTTATCAACCCTACCCTTTATTCAATTCTGTGGTGCTATGTAGATCCTGCTAGGAACATTGCCACTAGCATAGCTTGAGGAGTGGCACATGTGCTCGTTCTAACAAACCTCATCATCATAAATGCAGCTTCAATCTTCTGCTTCTTCTATCTTTCCTCTATTGCCGTTGGCGTCGAGGGGAGATACAAACTGCGGTTCTTTGCTATTATGTTGACCTCTTCTGGTGTTATCCCTCCTAGTGACTCTAGTATTCCCTTTATCCATCTCTTTCTCGGTCTTCCTCTTAATCTGGCGTTTTCGTAGCGTTTGTTTATGGCTCTTTGAGTCATTGTTAGTTCTTCTTGTCTTGTTATGTGGCCGAACCAATTTATCTGTTGTTTCTTTTTGTATTCGATGGCAGGTTCAATTTCGAGTTTCTTCCTCAGGTCAGTGTTTCTTACTCTGTTCCTTAAGCTGTTTCCTGTCATTCTTCTGACACATTTCATTTCGGTGGTCGTTATCTTTCTTATTGTTCTAGAGTCCAGCATCCAATTCTGGCACTGATAGCACAGAGTTGGTAGAAAAATTGATTTGTATATTGCCCTTTTTGCTTCCGTAGTTATTGCTTTGTTTTTCAATAAAGCAGCTTCAATACAGGTATAAATATAGTAGGAGTTGGGTAGTCTAAAGGTGTGGCGTCGGCTTCTGGACAGGAATGACACGGGTTCAAAGCCCAGCACACGCGGTGATGATTTTGTAAAAAAAAAAAAAAAATAGATAAAGAAATAAAGAAATAAAGAAAAAAAAGCAGGAAAAATTAATCTGTGGATTCTTTGTGTAGGTTTACCATTACCTGGTTTTTGGGAAGTGAGATCCGATGTCTAGCCCTTTCGAATAACGGCAATAAACAGGTGTCCCAGTGTGCACATGCGCACGTTAAAGAATCCTTAGCAGTTAAAATCGAAAAGAGCAGGTCATACATTTGGTCGCTGCTCCGGTACAATTCTCAACAAAAACCTGGCGTCGGTGTGGAACCCAGGTCGTAATGATAGTGTACATGGGGCGGTGTTGTCCTCGAATTTTCTCGACATTCTTGAATGGGATCGTTATCGAAGCACCTATGAATTCGTTCGGTGTGCAGTGATAACGATTCTAGTACAAATCAACATTCATTCGCTCATTTTACTTTCGGGCTGAAGACGGCACATATAGCGGAAGTTGTAATTCTGACGATTGACGATTTGCTGTAAGCTTTTTATAGGTTTGGGTTTTTTTTTAGGCCCATGGTTGAGCCTTTCCTAGTAATTGTTCTGCGCAGGGATTCTCTTGGTCTGCCTTGTTTTCTCTTACTAGATGTTTTCCACATGGATATTGTGGGGAAGTCCTTTTCCAATCATTCTCAGAACATAAATGATGCCTTCTTCTTATAAAGCTCGACACGCATCCTTGTTTAGAATCGCCTCTTAATTGTTTGTTAGAAATACTTTCTTTCCAACTTATATATGAGATTCTATAAAGACATTTGTCTTCAAAGTCATTTAATCTGATATCGAAAGTGTTAGAGAATTTCCAACTTTCACAAAACAATCTTATTAGACAAGAAATATGGTACAGCAATAGTGTATGAGAATACGACACACTATTCTACGTTTTCACCAATGAATGGCCTTTTGCAGGGAACAGAAATACAATAGTTCAGACGAAGAATATATATATATATATCATCATCATCATCAAGTACCGGGCATGCTGGCGTAGGTGATCATGTCTCTCCACAACGTTCGATCTCGACAGTTATTTATCATTTCTGTTGTTAACCTTCAGCCAAGCCATTCTCTTAAGCTGTCTGGTATTTTTTTCTCTTTGCTTCCCTCTATCTCTTCGTCCCTCAATTTTTCCAGTTGTTACAATATATTCCAGTTGTTCTCTTCTCATTACATGGCCAAAAAATGATGATTGTTTCTTCCTAATATTGGAAATTAGTTCTTTTTTTGTATTGACTTCTTTCAGAACATTTTCATTACTCTTCTTAGCTGTCCATTGTATTATCATCAGTCTTCTGTAAAACCACATTTCTACAGACTCCAGCGATTTTCTTGTCTGTTGTCCTATTGTCCATGATTCACATCCATATGTTAAGACTGGCTATACATAACATTTAAGAACTATATATATATATATATATATATATTTATATATATATATATATATATATAAACCTATCATGTTGGCTTGGTCAGGTGGTAATAGGGTTGGGAAACGGAGTATATATACCAATAACCAATGTAGAGAGATTTGCGCTACACCACGGCATCGCAGGTCATATGTATTGTTCGCATAAAGTCTTACTTTAAAGATCTGTGGTTTGCCTGGGATTTCTTTAAGGATAAAGAATAAAGACAACATGCCCAGTGCAGTCGCTACGAGGTGGTTAGTCAGAATTTTTGTTTCATCGTTTGAAAAAAAAAGATCTACTTTTAATCCCTCCGTGGATCGACCCCCAACATATTTAGAGAATCATAACGGAAGCCACATTTCTGTATAATTCCTCTGGCTTTACTCTTCCTATTTCCAGTTCCACTGTAATCCCGGCATATTTCCACATCTACCTGCACCACAATGAAACGTCTTTGTTTTAGATCAGTTAGCTCTTTATCATTCACGGTTATAATGTTATTGTTTTTATCTCACAATAACATCCTGAATTGGCCTCGTTAACATTTATCATTGAACCCATCGTATTAAGTGCTCAGACTAATCAACCTTTTAGCCTGAAATAAATGTTTTCTTATTTCATAAAAACTGATAATTTGAAGTATTATTGAATTTCCCATGGGTTTTTAGGGATTATTTGTTACTATTGTTATTTTGAGAAATAGTACAGGTCTATTCGGCCATGCAGTGCGGATTTGTAACAATGAAAAAAAAAAGGAGTGATTATCCAAGAAGGATTGAGGACTGTATAAGAATGGTTTTATGTGGATACACAGAACGTGATGTCAAGGAATTGAGATGACAAAAGATCTGACATTCTGACTTCACATTCGCGTAAACTAAGGGCAAAAGAGTGCGCTAGACTCGAACAAGGTAACTGTAATGAAGCCAATCAATAACGGACTCTCAGATGATGACACAACGATCGATGAGGTAATAATCCTGTACCTGCAGAAAATTTGATATTCGCGTAATTTGTCATATACAATGGTTATTCACCTTTTTACGTATTTCACTTGCAAAATACCTTCATTGTACGATACAGTCTTACTGTTCGCTCGATATCCATTGCGCCACATGCGATTTTACTAAGAGATGTGTTTAGTGCACGAAATATCTTACTTGTGTTTTAGATGCCTTTGTGTAGCTAGCGCTTATTGTGGACACATATTTGTATATCTTTTGTGCTATATGTGTTTAGTGCACAACGTATCTTTCTTGTGCTTTAGATATTATGTTGGGACTTTCCATCATCACTGCACACCAGACAAATCCATAGGTGTTCCGATGTTGTCATCGAAATATAGATAATCTCAGAAGGGAACTCTGACCCTTGTGCACGAACTCCGCCGTGCAGCCTGGGATCCATCAATGTGGATAGATTTTGCTGATATTTTTGCCCAGGCAGCCACCATTTTTTTTGCCTACTCTTTTTTATTTGAAACTACTAAGGGTTCTTTAACATTCCGGAATGCACACAGAACCTCCTGTTTTTCGCCATTGTCCGAGATGGCTAGACATCGGATCTCAGAATACAGATACCAAGAACGGGTAAAGCAGCGAAGATTCAATTTTTCTTTCTTTCAAAATATATTTCCACTTTTGGAATTGAACCCGTGACCTTCCTGTCTAGAGGCCGACGTCCTATCTCTAGACCACTAAGCCCAGTGTTTTATATTTCTTTATGTTACATGTACTTGTAAAAAAGTAAAGTAAAAAGTAAAGAGCCACCGTCACGTCAAGTGGCGTATGGGGAATATGGTGTTAGTGACCATATATTTTACAGACCTTCGGCACATGATTTTTGGGGTAATGTGGTCGGTATTACGCCCGTGCCGATTTACTTTCCCATAAAAAATCCGGTACCCATTTAAGGCTGGGTGAACCCGGAAGCCGTTGGTTGGGATCGAACCCTACCTCTTGTCCTTTGTAGTCCAGTTCACTAACCACTGAGCTATCGCGGCTCCCTACATGTGCTTGTAGTCCACATGTATTTCTGTACTTTATCTCTTATGTACCATATATGTTTATTATGCAAGTTGTCTTTTCCTGCACGCATGTCTACTTTTAGCATAACATCGTTATTTTGTAATAGTATTTAATGAGCAACACCCTAAGAGCACAAATATTACCCACAGAAACAATAACCAGCATGACGAACTATGGAGAACCATTGATGACCTCACGACACGCAGTGATTTGTTAGCCACCCAAGCTGGTCTAAATGTCTTAATGTCTAAATGCATAACAACAGCTTATCCTTAAAAATAAGTTCTACTGTGATGAAATGTATCAGACGATTGAAAGGAAATAGCCTGAGAGACAAGATCACACATAAAACACTGAGAAAAAAGCTAGGAATAGCCCACGTCATAGAATATTTAACGAAACAACAGATAAAATGGTTTGGTCACGTGACAAGGCAGAGTGATCAAAACACAACACAACGAGCCCTCAATAAACGTTGCTTGAATACCAGACCCAAGGGTCGACCACGAAAAGATGGATCGATGGAATAGTAGAAGCACTAGGAAACATAACAGCAGAAGCGAAAAGAAGAGCAGAAGACCGCAAATTATATCTACCTTTGACGTTGGAAGGCAAATGAGGAAGGGAAGAAGAACAGCTTATCGCTGAAGAGGAAGAAGAGGAAGAACAACAACAAAACAACAGCAAAAAGAAGAACAATATATATCCAAAGACCAAAAGCTATTTCTTGTTAAACAAGATCTTAAGTTTACAACACATTTAGGTATCTTTGTTATGTTTTATAAATTAATAATCGGGGTGATTGAAACAATTGGGTAGCTCTTTTTACAATGTAATGAAGTCGATCTGATTCCAGGAATGCTCACACAAAGTTTCTGGTCTTTTCTTTCACGAGGAAAAAAAGTTCTAATGAGCGCGTTTTATTAGCGCCTGCATTTGACATCATTCCTAGTTTGTGAATTAGCCTCACTGAAGAACTCCAAACTAGGATAAGGATGTATATATGGGAAATGAAATTCCATAACACATCAGTTTGTTGTTGAGTGAAGTATTTAAACTTACCGCATTTAGCCACGGTAGAAAAATCATTTGTCAAAACCTTCAATCTACTTAAAGATTATGACATTTTTTTAGATACGCCGTGAAACAATGTCGTCAGGTTCTTGAACTAATCAACTAATGTAACAAAATATTGTATCCATCATTTATAGTAACTTGTGAATGTTAACAGAGGAAAATGATGTATATCGCTCTTTATTGAGAAGATAAAGTATAGCAACCACAATAGAACGTGATTACACACAAAGGATAGCGAGTATGTAAGTCCAAACAATTCTGGTCACATTTTGGTCAAGGTAATTCTCAGTTGTCCTCGTGCTCAACACAATGTGATTAAGTCGCAACACAGAAACTGCAACTCCAAATATTCTGAGTAACACGTGTGTTCGACACTTCATATCTAGACAACTCAAGACGTCGTCTAGATCTCGTACAAAAGTTTATTCACACACACAATTCTGGAGTTACACTTCATAAGTTATTTGGATAAACATCTTCGCTGCATATGAAAGTCATTACATTTGATGTTGGCTATGGTTGTCTAAACATATATCAAGTTATATCATTAGGAGAAATTCTGTATTCGCATCTTGGCTACCGCCGTTGTTATAAAGCGCTATACAAGATTCTGTAATTATATTAACTTCTTGCACTTAGCATAAAATAGCACACTCGATAATATGACTTCTGTGCATAACTTATATCAGCAACTGCTCCTATGAAATCCGTATATTCCTAACCTTGATTTCCTTAATAAGCACTGACCTCCTTTGAGACTGACATATCTATATCTAGCTAACTATCTTTTCTTGAAATAAATCTTTCTGAAAAATCCTTTACTAAATCATTACTGAATGTTTCTCTAAGTCTAGCACCTCAACCATTTCTATGAATGAATAACCATCGAATCTCTCTCGTCAATATAATCTCTAAAAGCTAACTATCCTTCTTTAAATACTGCAGTAGCCAATATTTGTTCCGCTATTTTCCTTTAATCGCATGCAAATGTTTAACTTCATAGTCAAGTTAAAACGAAATTTAGATGAGTAGCTTACGAATTTACATAATATATCATGCTATCAGCAACTCGCATCAATATCAAACATTTCATTTCTTAAAGCCGCGCCCACAACGTGGTTTGAGCGCGAGAAACCTTTACGTCTATTAAATAACGTTTAATACGAGAATTAATCTAGCGTAACCAACACCGTGGTCGTAATACTAATACAAAAGAAGATAGTAACTACCACTCTCGATTATCGAAGAATCTAGTGCACTTTTTGGTGACCGGGTGCTTTCATGTACATGATCATGAAAGGAACTCTGACCTTTGAGATTATAGTTGAGTTCAGATCATCTTCATTACGGAACGCGACCACTCCTTAGTGCACAGATCCCTTTCTCAGAACCTTCCCCAGTAAGGCACACACCCGCGAAAGTACGGAAGATAGCGAGGACCTTGACCCCAACCTGCTTAGTAGTCTCTTACGACATGCGCAGCAGGTGACAGTGGCTCCATTCTTTTCTCACCTGACCATGACCTGGGACTCAGTAGCTAAACGGACTACTTTTCTCACCTGACCATGACCTGGGACTCAGTAGCCAAACGGACTACTTTTCTCACCTGACCATGACCTGGGACTCAGTAGCCAAACGGACTACTTTTCTCACCTGACCATGACCTGGGACTCAGTAGCTAAACGGACTACTTTTCTCACCTGACCATGACCTGGGACTCAGTAGCTAAACGGACTACTTTTCTCACCTGACCATGACCTGGCACTCAGTAGCTAAACGGACTACTTTTCTCACCTGACCATGACCTGGGACTCAGTAGCCAAACGGACTACTTTTCTCACCTGACCATGACCTGGGACTCAGTAGCCAAACGGACTACTTTTCTCACCTGACCATGACCTGGGACTCAGTAGCCAAACGGACTACTTTTCTCACCTGACCATGACCTGGGACTCAGTAGCCAAACGGACTACTTTTCTCACCTGACCATGACCTGGGACTCAGTAGCCAAACGGACTACTTTTCTCACCTGACCATGACCTGGGACTCAGTAGCCAAACGGACTACTTTTCAAACAATTAGGAAATGCCAATTAACTAGACAACAAATATTGGCACCATTATCTCAACAAATTCTCAGACATAGAACGGAATTCCAGCACAATAGATGGTAACGACCGCACTACAGAAACTAAATGTAGAATGTAGGACCAATGCAAGGGTTGCGTGCTTTTAGTGTATTCGATTTGATCCGCTTAATTTAGAGATGCTAAGAGGAGGAGTTGAACAGTACTGAAAGAAGCAGATGTTGGGTTTGTATAGGACTTGTGCACGTTAAATAACTGAGAAGCGGTCACAATAACCACTCAGAAACGATCACAATAACCACTCAGAAGAGATCACAATAATCACTCAAAAACGATCAGAATAACCAATCAGAATCGATCACAATAACCACTTAGAATCAATCTCAATAACCACTCCAAATCAGTAAAAATAACAACGCAGAATCAATCACAATAACCACTCAGAATCAATTACAATAACCACTCAGAAACAATCACAATAACCACTCAGAAACAATCACATTAACCACTCAGAATCAATCACTATAACCACTCAGAAACAATCATAATAACCACTCAGAATCAATCACAATAACCACTCAAAATAAATCACAATAACCACTCAAAATCAATCACAATAACCACTCAGAAACAATCACAATAACCACTTAGAATCAATCACAATAACTACTCAGAATAAATCACAATAACCACTCAGAAACAATCACAATAACCACTCAGAAACAATCACAATAACCACTCAGAATCAATCACAATAACCACTTAGAATCAATCACAATAATCACTCAGAATCAATCACAATAACCACTCAGAATCAATCACAATAACCACTCAGAATCAATCACAATAACCACTCAAAATCAATCACAATAACCACTCAGAATCAATCACAATAACTACTCAGAGTCAATCACAATAACTACTCAGAATCAATCAAAATAACCACTAAGAATCAATCACAATAACCACTCAGAAACAATCAAAATAACCACTTAGAAACAATCACAATAACCACTCAGAATCAATCACAATAACCACTCAGAATCAATCACAATAACCACTCAGTAAGCATCACAATAACCACTCAGAAACAATCACAATAACCATTCAGAAACAATCACAATAACCATTCAGAAACAATCACAATAACCACTCAGAAACAATCACAATAACCACTCAGAAACAATCACAATAACCATTCAGAAACAATCACAATAACCACTCAGAAACAATCACAATAACCACACAGAAATAATCACAGTAACCATTCAGAAACAATCACAATAACCACTCAGAAACAATCACAATAACCGCTCAGAAACAATCACAATAACCACTCAGAAACAATCACAATAACCATTCAGAAACAATCACAATAACCACTCAGAAACAATCACAATAACCACTCAGAAACAATCACAATAACCACTCAGAAACAATCACAATAACCATTCAGAAACAATCACAATAACCACTCAGAAACAATCACAATAACCACTCAGAAACAATCACAATAGCCACTCAGAAACAATCACAATAACCACTCAGAAACAATCACAATAACCACTCAGAAACAATCACAATAACCATTCAGAAACAATCACAATAACCACTGAGAATCAATCACAATAACCACTCAGAAACAATCACAATAACCACTCAGAAACAATCACAATAACCATTCAGAAACAATCACAATAACCATTCAGAAACAATCACAATAACCACTCAGAAACAATCACAAAAACCACTCAGAAACAATCA
This sequence comes from Megaustenia siamemsis, assembly GCA_032433765.1. Classification (NCBI taxonomy): domain Eukaryota; kingdom Metazoa; phylum Mollusca; class Gastropoda; order Stylommatophora; family Ariophantidae; genus Megaustenia; species Megaustenia siamemsis. The sequence goes on from JAVIAB010000001.1 coordinate 61,513,429, forward strand.
CAAAAACCACTCAGAAACAATCACAAAAACCACTCAAAATCGAAAAAAAAACACACACACACAAGGAAGAACCTCCGGATAACAACAGTAAGATCGCTGTTGACATGAGGTCAGAGCTGGGCCACCCAATGAAGCATAACCACGGAACAGCTAAACTTTCTTGCTGCTCCAACCACAAGTTGTACCGGGCACAGCCAATCTTATCGGTCCAAGGCCAACGATTGAAGCCAAAGATTAAAATGCTCACCTTTCAGACATCTATTTTACAAAATGCAAAAATGTATTAGCTGGCAGGCATTTCAGTTAGCATGTAGCTACTAAAAGGCTGGCCAATAACATTTCTTTCGAGAAAATGAAGTCAGTTTGTGAAAGCAATTGCAGCCCTAATCTTTATTATTGAGCAAGTGGTTATTTTTTTTTAATGGAGACATATTTTTGGGTGGTTATTTGTTTAATAGAGACATTTTTTTGGGGTGGAGGGGGGAGGGAGTGTTTAGGGAAATAGGCAGGGATGAGATTGTGAGGATAGGGGAGAGAAAAATAGTGGGGCAGAGGGAGGAAGAAGGAGAGAAGAAGAAGAGAAGAGTTACTGGATTAAGAAAAAGTGTAGGTGAGGTAATAGGTTTCAGATAGAGAAAGGAAAGAGAGAAGAAGAGAGTGACAAGATGGGGAAAGAAGGTAGTGGAGAAACGAGAGAAAGTAGGGGAAATAGAAGGAGTAAAAGAGATATAGAGAGGAGAGAGAGAGAGAGAACATATAATGGAGAAAAGTGGATTTTTAAATTGGAGTAAGGGAGTGACGTCAGAGAGGATGAAAGTTGATAGGGAAAGAAACAAAAGAAGAACGACGGAAAGTAATGAGGACAGAAAAAAGTATCAGAGAGAAAGAAAGAGAGAGAGAGAGAGAGAGATGGGAATATTGAAAATTGGGAGAAAATAGGAGAAAAGAGGTCAGATAAAAAAGGAAGAGTGGTAGAGGAAATGTAAATGAACGAGAAAGTTTGCCGGAGAGGACGTGAGAGGTATTAAATAAATAAGGATAAAAGGAAGATGTACAGAGGGAAGAAATGGTAAGTGAGAGAGAGAGAGAGAGAGAGAGATGAGTTAGCGGAAAGATATAAAAAGAGTAGGGGAGAAAGAAAAGGTGAAATAGATGGAAAGAGGGAGTAGACAAGAAAAATGACGCATGGGGTTTTGATGGATAGAAAGTAGGTATGGACAGAAAGGTGTGAAAGTTTAATAATGTAGGAGAGAGATAGAAAGTAGGTATGGACAGAAAGGTGTGAAAGTTTAATAATGTAGGAGAGAGATAGAAAGTAGGTATGGTCAGAAAGGTGTGAAAGCTTAATAATGTAGGAGCGAGATAGAAAGTAGGTATGAACAGAAAGGTGTGAAAGTTTAATAATGTAGGAGAGAGATAGAAAGTAGGTATGGACAGAAAGGTGTGAAAGCTTAATAATGTAGGAGAGAGATAGAAAGTAGGTATGGACAGAAAGGTGTGAAAGCTTAATAATGTAGGAGAGAGATAGAAAGTAGGTATGGACAGAAAGGTGTGAAAGTTTAATAATGTAGGAGAGAGATAGAAAGTAGGTTTGAACAGAAAGGTATGAAAGCTTAATAATGTAGGAGAGAGATAGAAAGTAGGTATGGACAGAAAGGTGTGAAAGCTTAATAATGTAGGAGAGAGATAGAAAGTAGGTATGGACAGAAAGTTGTGAAAGTTTAATAATGTTGGAGAGAGATAGAAAGTAGGTAAGGACAGAAAAGTGTGAAAGTTTAATAATGTAGGAGAGAGATAGAAAGTAGGTATGAACAGAAAGGTGTGAAAGTTTAATAATGTAGGAGAGAGATAGAAAGTAGGTATGGACAGAAAGGTGTGAAAGTTTAATAATGTAGGAGAGAGATAGAAAGTAGGTAGGACAGAAAGGTGTGAAAGTTTAATAATGTTGGAGAGAGATAGAAAGTAGGTAAGGACAGAAAGGTGTGAAAGCTTAATAATGTAGGAGAGAGATAGAAAGTAGGTATGGACAGAAAGTTGTGAAAGTTTAATAATGTTGGAGAGAGATAGAAAGTAGGTAAGGACAGAAAGGTGTGAAAGTTTAATAATGTAGGAGAGAGATAGAAAGTAGGTATGAACAGAAAGGTGTGAAAGTTTAATAGTGTAGGAGAGAGATAGAAAGTAGGTATGGACAGAAAGGCGATCATGTCCCTCCACAATCTTCTATCAGAAGACCAATTTACATAATGGAGACATATTTTTGGACATAGGATAACAACTAATAATGCAAGGCGGACATTAAATAACAACTAACAATGCAAGGCGGACATAGAATAACAACTAACAATGCAAGGAAGATATAGAATAACAACTAACAATGGCAAGGCGGACATAGAATAACAACTAACAATGGCAATGCGGACATAGAATAACAACTAACAATGGCAAGGCGGACATAGAATAACAACTAATAATGCAAGGCGGACATTAAATAACAACTAACAATGCAAGGCGGACATAGAATAACAACTAACAATGCAAGGAAGATATAGAATAACAACTAACAATGGCAAGGCGGACATAGAATAGTGTTAAGGCATAAAAATGCGAAGCTGTAGTAAAGCTGAATATAAGGAAAAATAAAAAAATAAAAAAATGGTATGTAAGAAGCTTTACGTGACAAGTGGACGACACAGACTAAACAACGTTTCGGCTCAATAGGCCTTCATCAGAAACAAACAAAAAAAAACACACACAAAACTGATAACCAAACAACCAAAACAAAAACAAACGAAATGTGTTAAAGAAAACAACAAAAATAAATAAAACTATCCTGTAAAATCCAAAATAAAATCGTAACCAAGTGCGGCTGTCGTGAACGTCGAAAATCGTGCAAAAAAGTGCGTAAATGTACACAGAACCAGAGGAGTTAAAATGTACACAGAACCAGAGGAGTTTCCGGACATAGAATAACAATTAACAATGGCAAGGCGGACATAGAATAACAACTAACAATGGCAAGGCGGACATAGAATAACAACTAACAAAGGCAAGGCAAACCAGTAACCATAGACATCATGCTGGTTTTGAAGGAAAACAAAATATTGAGAAAACCAGCGACTGTAGCGAAGAATAACGAGGATGAAGTGAAAACTAAAGAAAGAAAAAACAAGTTATCAACAACTGGAGAGAACAGCCATCGTTTTATAACTCTGTAAGAAATGGCAACTGGTGGAGTATGATGGGACAACTGATGTAATATTATGGGGTAATTGGTGGAGTATGACGTGACAACTGGTGGAATATGACGTGACAACTGGCAGAGTATAATGTGGCAAGTGGTGGAGTATAATTTGACAATTGGTGGAGTATAATATGACAACTGGTGGAAGAATGATGTGACAACTGGTGGAGAATGATTTGACAACTGGTGGAATATAATGTGACAACTGGTGGAGTATGATTTTAACTAGCGGAGTATAATGTGACAACTGGTGAAGTATAATGTGACAACTGGTGGAGAATGATTTGACAACTGGTGGAGTATGATTTTAACTGGCGGAGTATAATGTGACAACTGGTGGAGAATAATGTGACAACTGGTGGAGAATGATTTGACAATTGGTGGAGTATGATTTGAACTGGCGGAGTTTAATGTGACAACTCGTGGAATATGATTTGACAACTGGTGGAGTATAATGTGACAACTGGTGGAGTATAATGTGACAACTGGTGGAGTATGATTTGAAAACTGGTGGAGTATAATGTGACAACTGGTGGAGAATGATTTGACAACTGGTGGAGTATGATTTGACAACTGGTGGAGTATGATTTGACAGCTGGTGGAATATAATTTGACAACTGGTGGAGTATAATGTGACAACTGGTGGAATATAATTTGACAACTGGTGGAGTATAATGTGACAACTGGTGAAGTATAATGTGACAACTGGTGGAGTATGATTTGACAACTGGTGGAGTATGATTTGACAACTGGCGGAGTGTGATGGGACAACTGGTGGAGTATGATTTGACAGCTGGTGGAATATAATTTGACAACTGGTGGAGTATGATTTGAGAACTGGTGGAGTATGATTTGGCAACTGGTGGAATATAATTTGACAACTGGTGGAGTGTGATGGGATAACTGGTGGAGTATGATTTGAGAACTGGTGGAGTATGATTTGACAACTGGTGGAGTATGATTTGACCGCTGGTGGAGTATGATTTGGCAACTGAGGGAGTATGATTTGACAACTGGTGGAGTATGATTTGACAGCTGGTGGAGTATGATTTGACAACTGGTGGAGTATGATTTGACAGCTGAGGGAGTATGATTTGACAACTCGTGGAATATGATTTGACAACTGGTGGAGTATAATGTGACAACTGGTGGAGTATGATTTGAGAACTGGTGGAGTATGATTTGGCAACTGGTGGAATATAATTTGACAACTGGTGGAGTATGATTTGACAACTGGTGGAAAATGATTTGACAACTGGTGGAATATGATTTGACAACTGGTGGAGTCTGATTTGACAACTTGTGGATTATGATGTGACAGCTGATGGAGTATGATGTGACAGCTGATGGAGTATGATGTGACAGCTGGTGGAGTATGATTTGACAGCTGGGGGAGTGTGATGTGACAACTGGTGGAGTGTGATGTGACAACTGGTGGAGTATGATGTGACAGCTGATGGAGTATGATGTGACATCTGATGGAGTATGATGTGACAGCTGATGGAGTATGATTTGACAGCTGGGGGAGTGTGATGTGACAACTGGTGGAGTGTGATGTGACAACTGGTGGAGTATGATGTGACAGCTGCTGGAGTATGATGTGACATCTGATGGAGTATGATGTGACAGCTGATGGAGTATGATTTGACAGCTGGTGGAGTATGATTTGACAGCTGGTGGAGTATGATTTGACAGCTGGTGGAGTATGATTTGACAGCTGATGGAGTATGATTTGACAGCTGATGGAGTATGATGTGACATCTGATGGAGTATGATGTGACAGCTGATGGAGTATGATTTGACAGCTGGTGGAGTATGATTTGACAGCTGGTGGAGTATGATTTGACAGCTGGTGGAGTATGATTTGACAGCTGATGGAGTATGATTTGACAGCTGGTGGAGTATGATTTGACAGCTGGTGGAGTATGATTTGACAGCTGGTGGAGTATTATTTGACAGCTGAATGGAGTATGATTTGACAGCTGATGGAGTATGATTTGACAGCTGGTGGAGTATGATTTGACAGCTGATGGAGTATGATTTGACAGCTGATGGAGTATGATTTGACAGCTGGTGGAGTATGATTTGACAGCTGATGGAGTATGATTTGACAGCTGGTGGATACGACATCTGGAATACTCGAGAGAAGAAGAAATATAATGAAATTGAGAGAAACTAAACAGACAACTAATTAGAACAGCATCAGTATTTATCAAACAGTATTACCGAAAAATCAAGTTTACAGATAAAACAATGTGTTGCTACATGATCACCTGCGCCAGCAGTCATAGTACTAGCTGATGCTGACGATAATTAAATCGTGCGGGACTGTAATGAAGTTGAGAGAGCATGTGGTACATAAAATTATGAAAAAAATATTTACATCACTTATTTTTTTCTTTCTTAGCTGTCATTCTATCAACAGGATAACACTATATATGAAATAAATGTTGTTGTATATACGTAGGGAGGTCAAAAAGTAATGCACACCAATTTTTTTCTCGGAAACTATTCGGGCAAAATGTGTGAGATTTTCACAGATTGTAGCTGAACATTCCCTTTACACTACCTATTTTTCAACATAATCTCCGTCCAAGCGTATTGCCTTACGCCAACGCGAAACTAGGTCATGAATGCCTCGTTTGTACCAAATTTTGTCCTGCTCGCGTAGCCATTTTTTAACTGCACGGATCACATCCTCATCATTGTCAAAGTGTGTCCCACGCAGGAATTTTTTGAGTGGTCCAAACAGATGGAAATCTGAGCGAGCCAGATCAGGGCTGTAAGGAGGATGGGGCAGTACAGTCCAACCAAATTTGTTGATTGCTTCCCGTGTTACCAGACTTGTGTGAGGGCGTGCATTGTCATGTTGAAGCAACAAATCTGCAGATGGCTTATTAGGCAGAACTCTGTGGAACCGATTTTTGAGTTTTGTCAGTGTATTGATGTAAGCTGTCGAGTTGATTGTCTCACCTCTTGTCATTACATCAACAAGAATCACACCATCAATGTCCCAGAAGACAGTGATCATCACCTTTCCGGCTGATGGAGATGTTTTGAATTTTTTTTCTTTTTGGTGACTGCGGATGATGCCATTCCATTGACTGCATTTTTGTTTCAGGCTCATAATGATGTGCCCACGTTTCGTCACCGGTAACAATTTTTGACAAAAACATTTCTCCTTCAACACCGAAACGCTCCAACAATTCAGAACAGAATGTTTTCCTTTGAACTCTGTGATCATTTGTTAGGCACCGAGGAACCCATCGAGCGCAAATCTTTGAATATCCGAGAGTTTTAAAAATTGCGATTGCACTTCCCTTGCTGACTGTAAGCTGCAATGCCAATTGCTGACTAGTGATACGCCTATCCTTACGAATAATGGCATCAGCCCGGTTTAACATGTCTGTGCTGGTAGCCGAGGCAACACGTCCAGAACGCGGTAAATCATGCAGCTCCACTCGTACACTTTCTGCAGCTTTAATTCTCTGAACCCAGCGAATAACTGTGCTCCTATCGACTGCAGAACATTTGTACACTGCACACAGTCGTTTATGAATGTTTGCCACAGTTTCTTTTTCCGCAACCAGAAATTCTATGACAATTCGCTGTTTGTAACGGACATTGTTGACAAGCTCCATTTTAACGGTTCATAGATTGCGTAATATTAATCAGAATGCTGTGCAATTTGGTGCACATAATTGGAACATGTCATATTCCAAGTGTGCAAAATTTCATATTCCTATCTTTATTATTAGCCGAGAAAAAAATTGGTGTGCATTACTTTTTGACCTCCCTTCAGTACATTATTTTGTAACTGTTTCATTCATTAGGTGCCGTCACCACACCAAGGTTGGCTGCTAACAAGGAGCAGCATTTTACACCTTCTCTTATGTTGATAATGCATATTGTCATAGTTTCATCTGCCCACCGTTTGATGATGTCAGTCAACTTTAGTCTTGGTCTGCCTGTACCTTATCTAACTTGTACCTTCCCCTCCAACATGACTTTTAGTAGGATATTGTGTCTCTTCACGTGTCCAAAATGTTTCACTTGTCTTTTCCGAATTGTGTTAAGAAGTTCTTTTTTCTTTTAATTTTCAGCTAATTCAGAACTTCCTTGTTTGTCTTCTTTTCCTTCCACTCAATTCTTTTCATTTTCTAGAGATCCACATTTCAAAGGCTCCAATTTTCCTCTCTATTTTCTTATTTAATGTCTATGTTTCTGCACCATACAGGAATATTACGTGAATATAACTTTTTACAATTCCTAATTTTAGTTCTAACGTATTTTTTATTTGATGTGAGTATATTTTTTAAAAAGATTATTCAGTTCTCCATTTTTGTACAGAGTTCTAATGTTTCATGTACATATTTTTAGGTCCCTATTTGTTTTTAGATTTTTCAAATTGCCCTTCATGTCTTCCTTTGAAGTAAAGTAATACACGGTGAGGTCCCATCTGTTCCTCGGTGGTTAGCGATATTCATCTTTCGTGGCCTGTGATTCCCCTAAAATAGATCTCTGACAGAAGCGTGTGTTTTTAATTTTTGTTTTATGCAAGGATTCATTGAAGAACGTTTGCAGTTTATTCTGTTATAATTTTCTTTAATTTATTTTGAGCATCGCGTTGTATATAACATTAATTTGTTTACTTCGGTGTAATAAATAAAAGAAAAAAACTGTTATAAGTTTCAAGTGGAATTGGCAGTGATTGAGTTATTAGCGAGTCATCATCATCATTGCTCTCCGAACATGTCCATAGGTCTTCAAATCCCATCCTCAGCAAGTCCTGTAATGTCCAGCGATGTTAGCGCGCTGGCCTAATGACCTAACGAGTGTTATTAAACATCCTGTCTGGCACGCCCCCTTCCCCCGCAGTTATTCTAGCTTTACATTTATACCTGACTCACAGTAATGAGGAAATGTAGTAAAGGAAAGTTATGTGCACGCCCCCCCCCCTCCCTTTTCACTCTTCAAATCCAAGTATTGTGATTCAGTATTGCAATTAAGAAATTCATCTTCACTTTTCTTGGACATTTAGTTATCGAAATAATCGACGACGGGATCGTTGATTTGTACACACTCATCTTTCTCCTAAAAAAGTAAAGTACCCCCGTCACGCCAAGTGGCGTATAGGGAATATGGTGTTAGTGGCCATAAATTTTACAGACCTTCAGCACATGATTTTTGGGGTAATGTGTTAGGTATTACGCCCGTGCCGGTTTACTTTCCCAGAAAAATATCCGGTACCCATTAAAGGCTGGGTGAACCGGAAGTCGTCGGTTTGGATCAAACCCTACCTCTTTTCCTTTGTAGTCCAGTTCACTAACCACTGGGCTATCGCGGCTCCCTCATTTTTCTCCTGCTTGCTTTATTTTCTGCAAATAATTTGGTTGTATTTTGATATTTTTTTTCTTTCCCTCTTTCCTTGTTCATATTTTTCAACTTTTACATACATTCTTACACCAAGACATAATTAAAAACATGAATGCATAAGGGGGTATCGGTAACCTATTTGGGGAAAACCACTCGACTGGGCAACCGACGTTCGGACAACCCGTGTTCGATTCCCGCTGGTAGCAGTTTAAGTTGTACTCGTGGTTGGGAAAAAAAAATCCCCCGCGGTCAACCCAGCAGCTGGCAGAAATGGGTACCAGGGTATTACTCTGGGAAGGTGAGGAATGTCATATCAATTCGTGAGCTTCGATGCTTGAAGCGACACTATCCATAAGTCTCCGAACACTTCATATATAAAGTACACACTTCTACTTACACAAATACACACTATAGCACTTCACGTCATATTTATAAACACGATTATATACATTCATCAACACAAACTCACTTATTTACCCGCATACACGCAAACATACATTGTTTTTATCCCTTAGATATCAACTTATCTCTCTATATATATTTCAAATACAAATAGCTGTCCTTCTAATACACACAGTTATCATAATGCAAGCAGTTACTCTTGGTAGTAACTCGTGGTCCAGTCATTATTTGCTTGAGTGTAAACCTACAGCGAAGTAGCGCGAACCATCTCTTATATATTATAAAATATATTATGAAATATACTATATATATGTGTGTATGTGTGTGACAGACACATATGTAGGTATTTATACGTTAATAACAAAAGTTTGGTTATAGTTATTCGAAGGCCCTGGTATCACTACAAATGCATTAAAATCCATAATTGCCCAACCGCCCGTGCCAGTGGAATCATCTAAATTCAAATTCATCTCGTTGAAGGATCCAAATAAAGAAAGGCAGCTGCATTCCCCATCATAGCACGCCAAAAGACATAAAGCCAAGCGATACCGAAAGTGGACGCAGCTGAACTGTCCTTCATCATACGATAAAACCATTCATCGTAAGCAATAGGAATAGCGAAACACGATCCGGATGAAAAACACAGCTCACGGTATGCACAGAGCAATAAACTCAGAAGCTCCTGCAACAACTCGAACTTGGAATATGAGGAAACTGCAACAAGGAACACTTTTCAGACTGAGCCTCAATGGTTCCTGCCGCCTATCCACCATATTGACCGAAAGTCCACAAAAGTTTACAAGCAGACACGTAATTTTTCGTACAAAGTAAGAGCATGAAAGATTTTACTCACAGTGTTCCCATGTAATTTAATATAAAGTCATTAAACGCATTAACTCCGTCTAGCGCGTGTTATTTAACAGTGCGTTTTATGCAGACAAGGATTGTGGCTGCTTAGATTATATTTCATTGAAACACGTAACTCTTTCGTGGGGGAGCCGCAACAGCTCAGTAGGTAGTGAACTGGACTACACAGGACAAGAGGTTCGGTTGATCTTGATCTACGGCTTCCGGGTTCACCCAGCCTTAAATGGGTACCGGATTTTTTTCTTAGAAAGTAAATCGGCACGGGCGTAATACCGACCACATTAATTTTAAAAAATCATGCACCGAAGGCCTATAAGAAGTGTAGTCATTAACACCAAATCCCGTATACGCCATTTGGCGTGACTGGGCTCTTTACTTTTTTACTACGTAACTCTTGAGAACAAGTCAAACATTGTGGGTTACTGTTGCGCTCAACAAAAATGTAGTTTTCTTGCCACTTAGATTGAAAGTGTCGCTTTTCTTCTGTAACTCGGTGGTTCCTCGCTTCATTTAACTGAAGTTAAAAGCTATATATCAAAGTGAAATCAAGACAACCAGCCGACTTCAGAACAAACTTGATAGCAGCTAGTTTTGAGTGTACAATTCTTGTAACTGCTTCTCAAATTGAACTCTGAATGACGCTAGGACACTGAACTGTGGTTCGAAAATCTCTCTCTCTCTCTCTGCGATCAGGACTCAATCAGAGTAGGACTCCAGGCTCTCGCACGAAGACAGCTAGCTGTCTGTTTAAGCCTGTTAGATCCACTCCGCTTGAATACCTGTTAAAACGTTGCACTGTGTTCTGCGCCAGTGGCCCAGTGCATCCGATTTCAGCCAGCATTTTGTTCAGGTTTGCTTTCCTTAGCCTTTGATTGTCCTCAATCTTCCTGCAAGGCAGCAGATGATCTTTTCTGTAGGGGTATTCTGCCCTTAGATGGTCGGCCCTCCCAGGTTTACGAGCACCATCTGCCCGAGTCACTAGAGGTGACTAACACAGACATGCGACTTGTAATATGAGGAAACTGCAACAAGGAACACTTTTCATGCACAGCCTCCAACTGTTCCCGCCGCCTATCCCGATATACCGGTAAGTCACGTATTCTTGAAAACGATGATTGTCGTAGCACTTGATGATGTTAGGCCATCGTTGTTGACTCCAATTGCGAACATATAGACACACAGTCAGTCGTCAAATTATCCCCGTCGCACATCAAACAGCAAACCGTAAGATTTGCGCACGACCAGTTTAAGGAACCATTACGTTGACGTAGCACACAACAATGTCGCCGAACACATAATCTCGCTCTCTTTAGATTTCTGTCTGATTACTCTAGTGTAAGAAGCCTACGACGAACAAAACACGAAGCAACTTCCCCAAAGAGACACAACTGCGGCTGACGAAGTAGTTTACATTAATGTGTAACATGGAAATAACTTGCGTCAAAGAATTCCAACAACGGTCATGAACAGCACCAATGTGACGTAAAGCGCAGATCATGTCTAGACGGTGGAAGGTCTCATTCACAACACTTGATTTGTCAAAAACGGACTGTTGTCGGCCTACGACCTCGCTTTAGCGACACAGATGTATTGAGTATATCATCATTTTGACTTTAACGTAGAAAAGTGCAAACGAGATCCGAAATTAATCAGACCCTGAGTGCACTTTCTGCAGCGATCGAGAGGACGTTGACTAGATACCCCATCTTGGAGAATTCTAAAATGAAAACTCTCAGTGAATGCTCTAAAGTTATAAACTGTAAACTTCCAAATAAATATCGATTCCAACTTACAACTTTGTGCTCAGTGTCTGCTTTAAAAAGCTGTTCAAAATCATTAGACATTTGCTTCCGCAGCTATTTTTCGCCCATAATTTTGACTCGTGCGATGGGTAATACCTGATGGTCATCAGTCTATTGGTCAGGTCTTCTTCACACTTTCAGAGATGGTGCCTCCCAGTAATTGCATTGCGCTGTTCCAGTGTCATGCATCATCATCATCAGTGTCGTCTCCGCATCGAAGGTTGGCTACCATGGAGCGCCATTCTGCTCTGTCTCATGCTTTGAAGGAGCAGGTTGTCATAGACTGACTTGTCTATCGTTTTGATATTACTTGTGCATGTTAATCTTGGTCTGCCTCTGCCTCTTCACCTTGTATTTTCCCTTCCAAGATTACCTTTAGTAGGCATCTTTGTCTTTTAACATGCCCCACAAATCTTATTTATCTTGTTTGAATTGTGTTTAGCCGTTTTCTTTACGTTTTGTTTAGTTGTTTTAAGATTTCATTGTTTTCTTTTCTTTCCACCCAGTTCTTCTTATTCTTCTATAAATGCACATTTCAAAGGTTTCAATTTTCTGTTCTGTTTCTTCTCCAATGTCCATGTTTCAGCACCATACAGGAATGTTGAGAAGATATAACATTTTTCTATTCTTAGTTTTACCTCTGTTTTATTTGTTTTGATGTTAGTATGTTCTTCATGACATTAAAATTACTTTTTGCAATTCCTATTCCTTTGTTTATTTCAGTTTTACATTTTCCATCACTGGTTATAGTATGTCCAAGGTAGTTGTAGTTCTGAACTGTCTCCATGTGTATTCCTTCCACTTTGATATACACTTATAGGTTTTGAGTATTTTCTTTAGTTATCTGATCATAATTTAAATCTTTTTGATATTCATATCTAATCTATATTTATTGCTTGTTACATTTATTTTATTAAGTAATTGTTGTAGATTTTTATGATTTTCTGCTAGTAGTACAGTATCGTCAGCATATCTTAGGTTATTGATTATCTTTCCATTAATTTGTAGGCCTGGCATCTCTATGATGTTTTTAAAGATTTGCTCAGTGTATAGATTGAACAAGCTTGGTGATGGATGCATCCCTGCCTTACTCCTCTTTTTATATCAATGCGTGTAGAGCCCTCTCTGTTATATTTTATTAATGCTGTTTGCTCCCAGTATAGATTACATATTAGTCGTATGTCCGTGTAATCTAGATTATCTATTTAGGCATTCTATAAGTTGTTTGTGGAGTACTCTATCTAAAGCTTTGGTGTAGTCTATGAAGTAGGCATATATTGGTTTGTTTACTTCTGTGTACTTTTCGATTAGAAAAGAACAAAAAACAAAAAATGGATAACTAACACAATCTAAGAAAAAAATGGAAGAAAGGAGACAAGCGAAGCACACTGCCCAATACAATAAAATATATAATGAGATACACAAAATGTGCAAAAAAGGCAAAAGAAGACTGGCTCAGCCAAAAATGTAGAGAAATAGAAACTATGGAAAGCAAACAAGACTTAAGAGGAATGCACACAGAAGTAAAGAGAATGACTAATAAAAATAAAAAAAAACCACAGAAGGTGGATGCATTGCAGACAAAAAAAGGAAAAATGCTAACAGACAATAAGGATATTATAGATAGATGGCAGGAAAATATAACAGAACTATTTCAGAATCAAAGGGACAAGAAAACAGTTATAAAATGTACATCAGGCTATAAAATCTTAAAATCTGAGGTGGAAAAAGCTATAACAACAATGAAAAAGGGAAAAGCAGCAGGACCTGACAGCATACAGATAGAGATGATACAGGCACTAAAAGATGTTGGCATTGAAGTGATTACAGACATATGCAACGACATATACCACACAGGATACATACCAAATGAACTAAAAACATCAACTTTCATTGCATTGCCTAAAAAGAATCGTACAGTTTAATGCAGTGACTTTAGAACAATAAGCCTAATGAGTCATGTTATAAAAATCCTGCTAAAAGTCATACAAGGAAGGATTTTGATTTAGGAAAAATAGGGGGAAAAATAGTCGGAGTTATCTGCCTACGCGGCGAGGGACCCCTGTGAACACGACTGTCAGGGAAAAAATGGATTAACACGCAAATATTCAGTTCCTAGTCTCTAGGGACTTCGTCTGAGGTAAAAGCTGGCGAACAAAAAAAAAAAAATATATATATATATATATATATTACTATGTTATGCTATGTTAGATCATCGTCGCTACACATCGAGCACACCCATAGTTGATCTGATCTAGATAGGCTTCTATTTTGCGAGAGTTTTGTTTGAAAAAAAAAAAACATCAACATCATCTTTCACAACAATTTATAAACTTTATCAAACAACTTTGGAAGCCCTCGCTTTCGCCTCGGCGTTCGTGCACTGCATGTTCTGCGCACAAATATACAATTTACATATTAAATAACATAATAATAACCGAACAGCAAAGCAAGCCCTCATGTGGGGAAACAACAGGTAAGAGGAAAAGAGGAAGACCCAGAGAGACACTTAGAAGAACATTGATGAGAGAGGCAAGAGCAGTAGGAATCGGCAGTAGTATATCAGGAAGGATTTGATTAGCATTTGGCCCGTAAATTAACAAAGATATATAGTAGGCGCGCGGCGCGCCTAATGTACTGTAGGCGCAGGGGGAGTTAACCGTGACCGCTGGTCCCAGTGACCCCGGAAGTGACCTGTTTATGTCTGGTTTTTGCTGACTTTGGAGTTCTTTATGTACTTGATCGTTAGTGATAGGTTAGTAGATTATACAACATCAATGAAAAACAATCAATATAAAACAGAAGACAAAGATATATTTTATTCTTTTATTATCTCAATAGGTGTATAACATACATTGATATTATATAACATTACAAAAATATTCAGTACATTGAGTCAATATATAGTACATGGATAACATTTATTTATAGATAGGTAGTTGGATGTCTGCTTAGCGTTGTGTCATAAATGAATCATAAGGGGTGAAACTGTTAGAGATTCCTGGTTAGGCTAAGCTGGTAGTGTAAAGAGTTAAATATCTAGAGGCGTAGTCGAGACGTTATCATCAGCTACCTTTCTTTTTATATAGAAATAGGAAAGAGCATTTCTTGTTTGACTGTAGGAAAATATAGAATTATTTAAGACTTTGAAACCTACATTTTTTCCACCCTTGGCCTTTTGCGTGGCGAGAACCTCTAAAAACATATCTTTATCTAATTTGTTGTGTTGCTTGCTTAGCCCTTTACAACTGATTTTATCGTAATCCCCACTACAATGGTACGTCTTACTACATAAGCTAACAAGAGCTGTCCCTTCGTACTCTAGTTTAAAAAGACCGGGCGTTCGTTTGGTGTATGCTTTAACACCCTTACAGTTTATACAGTCTGTTTTGCTAATATGCTCATCGCAAAACTCGGCAGGAAACCAGTCTTTATATACACTATTAAACTCATCCCACAGACCTGACTTAACTATGTCCTCTAGCTTAGGTGCGCTTAAAGCCAAGTATAAACTATCAGTATCTGTTTCACATAACTGAAAGTTGGACCTATCTACAAACTTATCGAGGAAGTCATAATAAAATTCCAACATACGAAGTTTTGCATATTGATAGACGAAGAAACCGATTTGTAGGGGTAAGTCCCAAACAGTTTTCTTTTTCTCCATCTCAATTTCAAAAAGATCCTCCCCTATTTCAGTCATCTTTTTAAACCGGGAACTATTAACCATTTTCAATATCTCATCCCCCTGAACGTACGAGACAGCGCTATGATTGGCCTTATTGGTTAGAGTCTTCCCGTAGGCTGAGTTTCCTAAGAGCTTCATCGTATCGCTTACTATAGATTGACTTTCATCTAGATCACCAGCCCTCCTAGCGTCAGAAACCATTTCGCCAAACTTTCTAAAACAACTAGACGGTTGATATTCTATCACTTGATAAATTTTTGTTACCACCAATCCATGGTCTAAATACCATTTTAACAGTGGCGTTGCCAACAAAATTTTTTCCCCGACATAACTACCTATTAGGGTGCGACGAGGGGTTGACAACAAGTTATGTTTGAGGGCATATTCACCCATAAACGGGCCAATATCAGCACGCGTGACGTCAATATTTTTGAAAATTGGAGTCATCTCACTGAAATGTTCCTTCAGACGGTCGGGGACGTGTAGATCACATTCCACTAAACCAAAACATGTCCCATCTGAAACAGAAGCCAGAATCTGTTTATCACTGAGAGGGAGCCCTTCTTTAGAGTAAGAGGGTCTAGCTCTAGGGATGGCTTTAGAAAGGAAAGCCCTAATGGTTGGGTCAGCCTTTTTCAGAGCCTGCCACTCACATTCCCACATAACTTCTACTGGAACTTTTACCTCCTCGGTTAGGTAGGTGTGTATCTCACATGTTTTTTCAAACAGCTCGAACAAGGGCTTATTATTAACAGGGTTTCTATCTTTATCTTTGGTGAGGGGACAGTCTTTGTGACCATGGTACAGACAACCATGAAAATTGTAGCCTCTTCTATTGGATTTATCCCACCCATCCACGGGGATATTTCTAGCACCTAAGCGAAACTCCCTCCCGTTAAACTGAGTTTTCAACTCCACCCCTTTTTGGTGGGCGACCCACGTTAACCACTCTCTACTTTGTTGGACATAATAGTTATCTTTTTCGACCCTAAACCCGGTCTCCATTCTTCTAATAATTGGGTAATCTGTTGGCATTGGGTTCATCAGAGCCCAAAGATACAACGCGTTGGCATCGTAACCTTGGATGGATTTGACTACCTTTCCGCCCCTAATAAGCGTTTTGTCTACCTCGTGATACCTATGGAAAATTATAGAGGGACCCCCAACGATATTATCTCTAATCATTTTGTGTAGACTCGCCTGTTTGCTCGAACATAAACTAAACATTACACCCCTATCAACGGTCTTGAAAAGATACTTTAAACAAACACCCGGAACCGAAATGGCGTCTTTAAAACAGTCTACACCCCGCTCCCCATAAAAGCGAACCTGCTGCGCCAAGGCTTCTAAAAAGGGGACTACATCTTTGTTGTTATACCACACCAAAAAGTCCCTAAGTGTGGTCATGTTATTGTCCTGCCATACCTTTTTGCACAGAGCGTACTCCTCCTTGGAAATATTGGAATTTTTTAACGACGAATAAAACGCTTCGTGTGGGGGTAGTTCTGTCTCCTCCAACTTTTGGGGGTCGTCTATATATTCATAACAAAAGTAACCCTTTGTCTCACTAATCTTATAAGCGGCCAGATATTTACTATAGCTAAACCCGGGGGCTAGATAGTTTACTATATCTAAGAATTTTAGATTCGGCGTTGCAATACACATAAAGTTATTGTTTCTTTTAACTATAAACTTGAACGGTTTTGGTACTTTGTAGTCTACGTCCATTTTATCTTCTTCTTCTTCTTCTTCTTCTTCTTCTTCTTCTTCTTCTTCTTCACCCACTTGGGCAGTGGCATCCATGAAGTGCTTTATTAAATAAGGTTTAATGACGTTGACGTCATATTTCCCCGAGTTAAACCCTATTACTGGAAGCTCTTTTAAATACTCATCAAACCTAACTACTATCTTGTCTTTATTCAGAGCATGGAGTTGATTAAAAATACTTTCAAACCGAGCTCGCAACAACGAGTATGCCTTAGCAGCTATACCAGTGAGATAATCAACCATCTGACTAACTAAAACCTGTGGGTCACCCTTCGTTATGAAGCATATTGGGCCCTCCCACCCGGGGACATTTGACGCTATAGAGCAGGAGAGAGGGACGTGTTTGGCTACAAAGGTAGTCGAGTGCGTCTCTTTGGGAACATTCCCATTATCAAAATAACATTCATAATCGAATGTCGCCCTGAATGGGTAAATAAAACACGCTGGAGTACTTATTCCTTCAGCGCTGATTGCGTCCCATACACTTTCAGGTGAAGAATAAACACCACCTTTATATGTCTCTACAGCCATATCCCCATTACACGTTTTTTCGTGCTTATCCATACGCCAAAACTCTTTCCACAATTTCCCACATTTTCCACAAGAAAAGCTTTTACTAGCCCTGGAAAGATCGTTTATATAAAAGAAGTGATTTTTGTAAAGTAAAAGACGGAGAGTTTCACTATAACTACTACCACTTCTCAGGACAATACGCAAGGCTTGCTCAGTATCAAATTCAAAAATATCTATGTTTATTGAAAAACAATTTTCTAAGAGAGGCATTTCGGCAAGAGTTACACCCAGAAAGTTACCTAACTTTAGAGAGGGGTTAAACTGTTTGAAAAGTAGTCTTGAAGCCTTCCTAACATCAGTATTTGAAGCGCCTCGATGGACAGCTAGACAACGGAAGAAGCAGAGATTATCATTGTAAACTTTAGAATGGGAATCGGTTTGAAGGATATTAATACCATGATTTGATGCAATGTAGGGTGGGATATCTAGCAGACACCCTATAGGATAATCTTGAAGTTTATAAATATAAACACTCGTACTGACTAAGGCTTCTAAAGTATATTTGGTTGTCTCCCTGTTTTTATTTGCATACCCTAATATATCACTTTCATTTAATCTATCAACAAATGTTTCAAAATCATGTCTGTTGTTAACTAACAAAGGTTTGTCTAACCTTGTCGCATTATTCGAGCTGGCGTGAAAGTAACGCAGTCCCTGTGTCTCTCTATGTCTTAAGACTAGATGATGACTATAATTCACCTTGAAACGCTTTTTCTGGCCTTGGAAAATTGGGTTTACAAGGGTCTCCCAATCTATAGGAGTATCAGGCTGATGAAATATAGTGTACGTGTCCATGTATTTGTTCCTACGTTCATGTGTTCTAATAGCTAACCAGTTGTTCTTATATATCTTCTTAATATCTTGAGGTAACTTATTTAAAGAGTCTATTTCATTAATAAGTCTTGGTCTCTTTGAGGGTTCTTGAGTCGAACTCTTTACTGCCCGCTTGCGTGAGGTTGTCGATACCAGGGGACCGGCTTGCGTTGAGGGTGTTGAGGTGTCCACAGCTATGTCATGGCTAGCAAGATGTACTCGCAGATGGCTTGTTCCAGTGAAGCTTTGTTGGCAGATATGGCAGATATGTGGGGTAACACTGGGTTCTTTCGATGGTATATGATCGGCTGACACAGGAGTTGGTGACGCTGGAACTACTGATACAAGAGAGGCAGGATGCTCTGTCTTGATATGTTTGGCAAGATTGTCAGCTCTATTATAAATTCGTTCACAAACATCACATTTGTATTCCTGACGCCCATGTACACTAGCAACATGGCGTTTTAGGTCTCGGCTCCGGGTGAAAGTTTTGGAGCAGATATGACAAGTGTTAGACATCTGTAGAAAAGAAATTGAAACATTACAACTAAAGAGTAAAGAACAGTAAACATCACAAGAAAAGTATATAACAAGATACACAACTTATCGAAATTAGGGCACAAAAGTAACACGTGGATACTAAACAACCAACTTATCGAAAATAGGTTACTAAAGTAACATACTATAATATTAAAGAACTAAGATAACACTTACTTTTTATGTGTTTGAAGGCACGAGACACGTCCGGCGGCAACAACTGTAAGCGAAAGTCTGATTAGAAGCTTCACAGTCGCGTTATATATACGCCAGAAACACCGGAAGTGTTACTAAAAATAGAACTGACCGCTGATGCAATACCGGAAGTGTTACTAAAAATAGCTTTTGACTGCTGACGTGATGCCCGTGGAGTTTCTAAAAATAGATTTTGACCTATGATGCAATACCAGGCAACTTTATAGGAGTTTTTCCCCTTGACCCTTTATGAGGGGACGCCTATGAAACTGTTAGAAATAGTAAATTTAACCTAGTGGCATACCCCAGATGTTATATTAGACATCCCCATAGCAAAAATTTACTTAAAACTCACTTTTATGGTGGTTACCCCCTGACCCATTTTTGAGGGCTACGCCCATGAAACTGTTACAATTAGTAAATTTAACAGCTAGGGTTACTCCAAACTTTATATTAACCATCTCCGTATCAAGAATTTACATAAAAACAACTTTTGAAATTACTACCCCTGTACCCATTTTTGGCGGTTACGCCCATGAAACTGTTAAAAATAGTAAATTTAACATCTAGACATACCCAAAACTTTATATTAAGCATCCCCGTATCAAGAATTTACTAAAAAACCACTTTTATGAGTGTTGCCCCCTTACCCATTTTTGGCGGTTACGCCCATGAAACTGTTAAAAATAGTCAATTTAACAGCTAGACATACCACAAACTTTATATTAAGCAACCCCATATCAAGAATTTACATAAAAATCACTTTTGAAATTACTACCCCTGTACCCATTTTTGGCAGTTACGCCCATGAAATCGATAAAAAAAATTGAAATTTAACACCTAGACATACCACAAACTTTATATTAAGCATCCCCGTATCAAGAATTTACATAAAAACAACTTTTGAAATTACTACCCCAGTACCCATTTTTGGCGGTTACGCCCATGAAACTGTTAAAAATAGTCAATTTAACATCTAGACATATCCCAAACTTTATATTAAGCATCCCCATATCAAGAATTTACATAAAAACAACTTTTGAAATTACTACCCCTGTACCGATTTTTGGCGGTTACGCCCATGAATTCGATAAAAAATTGAAATTTAACATCTAGACATACCCCAAACTTTATATTAAGCATCCCCGTATCAAGAATTTACATAAAAACAACTTTTGAAATTACTACCCCTGTACCCATTTTTGGCGGTTACGCCCATGAAACTGTTAAAAATAGTCAATTTAACATCTAGACATACCCCAAACTTTATATTAAGCATCCCCATATCAAGAATTTACATAAAAACAACTTTTGAAATTACTACCCCTGTACCCATTTTTGGCGGTTACGCCCATGAAATCGATAAAAAAAATTGAAGTTTAACCTATTGGCATACATCAAACATAATATGTGACACGCCCATGTATCAAATTTGCCTAAAAAATCAACCAAAAATTAGTTTAAATAAGTTACCTCAAGATATTAAGAAGATATATAAGAACAACTGGTTAGCTATTAGAACACATGAACGTAGGAACAAATACATGGACACGTACACTATATTTCATCAGCCTGATACTCCTATAGATTGGGAGACCCTTGTAAACCCAATTTTCCAAGGCCAGAAAAAGCGTTTCAAGGTGAATTATAGTCATCATCTAGTCTTAAGACATAGAGAGACACAGGGACTGCGTTACTTTCACGCCAGCTCGAATAATGCGACAAGGTTAGACAAACCTTTGTTAGTTAACAACAGACATGATTTTGAAACATTTGTTGATAGATTAAATGAAAGTGATATATTAGGGTATGCAAATAAAAACAGGGAGACAACCAAATATACTTTAGAAGCCTTAGTCAGTACGAGTGTTTATATTTATAAACTTCAAGATTATCCTATAGGGTGTCTGCTAGATATCCCACCCTACATTGCATCAAATCATGGTATTAATATCCTTCAAACCGATTCCCATTCTAAAGTTTACAATGATAATCTCTGCTTCTTCCGTTGTCTAGCTGTCCATCGAGGCGCTTCAAATACTGATGTTAGGAAGGCTTCAAGACTACTTTTCAAACAGTTTAACCCCTCTCTAAAGTTAGGTAACTTTCTGGGTGTAACTCTTGCCGAAATGCCTCTCTTAGAAAATTGTTTTTCAATAAACATAGATATTTTTGAATTTGATACTGAGCAAGCCTTGCGTATTGTCCTGAGAAGTGGTAGTAGTTATAGTGAAACTCTCCGTCTTTTACTTTACAAAAATCACTTCTTTTATATAAACGATCTTTCCAGGGCTAGTAAAAGCTTTTCTTGTGGAAAATGTGGGAAATTGTGGAAAGAGTTTTGGCGTATGGATAAGCACGAAAAAACGTGTAATGGGGATATGGCTGTAGAGACATATAAAGGTGGTGTTTATTCTTCACCTGAAAGTGTATGGGACGCAATCAGCGCTGAAGGAATAAGTACTCCAGCGTGTTTTATTTACCCATTCAGGGCGACATTCGATTATGAATGTTATTTTGATAATGGGAATGTTCCCAAAGAGACGCACTCGACTACCTTTGTAGCCAAACACGTCCCTCTCTCCTGCTCTATAGCGTCAAATGTCCCCGGGTGGGAGGGCCCAATATGCTTCATAACGAAGGGTGACCCACAGGTTTTAGTTAGTCAGATGGTTGATTATCTCACTGGTATAGCTGCTAAGGCATACTCGTTGTTGCGAGCTCGGTTTGAAAGTATTTTTAATCAACTCCATGCTCTGAATAAAGACAAGATAGTAGTTAGGTTTGATGAGTATTTAAAAGAGCTTCCAGTAATAGGGTTTAACTCGGGGAAATATGACGTCAACGTCATTAAACCTTATTTAATAAAGCACTTCATGGATGCCACTGCCCAAGTGGGTGAAGAAGAAGAAGAAGAAGAAGAAGAAGAAGAAGAAGAAGAAGAAGATAAAATGGACGTAGACTACAAAGTACCAAAACCGTTCAAGTTTATAGTTAAAAGAAACAATAACTTTATGTGTATTGCAACGCCGAATCTAAAATTCTTAGATATAGTAAACTATCTAGCCCCCGGTTTAGCTATAGTAAATATCTGGCCGCTTATAAGATTAGTGAGACAAAGGGTTACTTTTGTTATGAATATATAGACGACCCCCAAAGTTGGAGGAGACAGAACTACCCCCACACGAAGCGTTTTATTCGTCGTTAAAAAATTCCAATATTTCCAAGGAGGAGTACGCTCTGTGCAAAAAGGTATGGCAGGACAATAACATGACCACACTTAGGGACTTTTTGGTGTGGTATAACAACAAAGATGTAGTCCCCTTTTTAGAAGCCTTGGCGCAGCAGGTTCGCTTTTATGGGGAGCGGGGTGTAGACTGTTTTAAAGACGCCATTTCGGTTCCGGGTGTTTGTTTAAAGTATCTTTTCAAGACCGTTGATAGGGGTGTAATGTTTAGTTTATGTTCGAGCAAACAGGCGAGTCTACACAAAATGATTAGAGATAATATCGTTGGGGGTCCCTCTATAATTTTCCATAGGTATCACGAGGTAGACAAAACGCTTATTAGGGGCGGAAAGGTAGTCAAATCCATCCAAGGTTACGATGCCAACGCGTTGTATCTTTGGGCTCTGATGAACCCAATGCCAACAGATTACCCAATTATTAGAAGAATGGAGACCGGGTTTAGGGTCGAAAAAGATAACTATTATGTCCAACAAAGTAGAGAGTGGTTAACGTGGGTCGCCCACCAAAAAGGGGTGGAGTTGAAAACTCAGTTTAACGGGAGGGAGTTTCGCTTAGGTGCTAGAAATATCCCGTGGATGGGTGGGATAAATCCAATAGAAGAGGCTACAATTTTCATGGTTGTCTGTACCATGGTCACAAAGACTGTCCCCTCACCAAAGATAAAGATAGAAACCCTGTTAATAATAAGCCCTTGTTCGAGCTGTTTGAAAAAACATGTGAGATACACACCTACCTAACCGAGGAGGTAAAAGTTCCAGTAGAAGTTATGTGGGAATGTGAGTGGCAGGCTCTGAAAAAGGCTGACCCAACCATTAGGGCTTTCCTTTCTAAAGCCATCCCTAGAGCTAGACCCTCTTACTCTAAAGAAGGGCTCCCTCTCAGTGATAAACAGATTCTGGCTTCTGTTTCAGATGGGACATGTTTTGGTTTAGTGGAATGTGATCTACACGTCCCCGACCGTCTGAAGGAACATTTCAGTGAGATGACTCCAATTTTCAAAAATATTGACGTCACGCGTGCTGATATTGGCCCGTTTATGGGTGAATATGCCCTCAAACATAACTTGTTGTCAACCCCTCGTCGCACCCTAATAGGTAGTTATGTCGGGGAAAAAATTTTGTTGGCAACGCCACTGTTAAAATGGTATTTAGACCATGGATTGGTGGTAACAAAAATTTATCAAGTGATAGAATATCAACCGTCTAGTTGTTTTAGAAAGTTTGGCGAAATGGTTTCTGACGCTAGGAGGGCTGGTGATCTAGATGAAAGTCAATCTATAGTAAGCGATACGATGAAGCTCTTAGGAAACTCAGCCTACGGGAAGACTCTAACCAATAAGGCCAATCATAGCGCTGTCTCGTACGTTCAGGGGGATGAGATATTGAAAATGGTTAATAGTTCCCGGTTTAAAAAGATGACTGAAATAGGGGAGGATCTTTTTGAAATTGAGATGGAGAAAAAGAAAACTGTTTGGGACTTACCCCTACAAATCGGTTTCTTCGTCTATCAATATGCAAAACTTCGTATGTTGGAATTTTATTATGACTTCCTCGATAAGTTTGTAGATAGGTCCAACTTTCAGTTATGTGAAACAGATACTGATAGTTTATACTTGGCTTTAAGCGCACCTAAGCTAGAGGACATAGTTAAGTCAGGTCTGTGGGATGAGTTTAATAGTGTATATAAAGACTGGTTTCCTGCCGAGTTTTGCGATGAGCATATTAGCAAAACAGACTGTATAAACTGTAAGGGTGTTAAAGCATACACCAAACGAACGCCCGGTCTTTTTAAACTAGAGTACGAAGGGACAGCTCTTGTTAGCTTATGTAGTAAGACGTACCATTGTAGTGGGGATTACGATAAAATCAGTTGTAAAGGGCTAAGCAAGCAACACAACAAATTAGATAAAGATATGTTTTTAGAGGTTCTCGCCACGCAAAAGGCCAAGGGTGGAAAAAATGTAGGTTTCAAAGTCTTAAATAATTCTATATTTTCCTACAGTCAAACAAGAAATGCTCTTTCCTATTTCTATATAAAAAGAAAGGTAGCTGATGATAACGTCTCGACTACGCCTCTAGATATTTAACTCTTTACACTACCAGCTTAGCCTAACCAGGAATCTCTAACAGTTTCACCCCTTATGATTCATTTATGACACAACGCTAAGCAGACATCCAACTACCTATCTATAAATAAATGTTATCCATGTACTATATATTGACTCAATGTACTGAATATTTTTGTAATGTTATATAATATCAATGTATGTTATACACCTATTGAGATAATAAAAGAATAAAATATATCTTTGTCTTCTGTTTTATATTGATTGTTTTTCATTGATGTTGTATAATCTACTAACCTATCACTAACGATCAAGTACATAAAGAACTCCAAAGTCAGCAAAAACCAGACATAAACAGGTCACTTCCGGGGTCACTGGGACCAGCGGTCACGGTTAACTCCCCCTGCGCCTACAGTACATTAGGCGCGCCGCGCGCCTACTATATATCTTTGTTAATTTACGGGCCAAATGCTAATCAAATCCTTCCTGATATACTACTTTAGTTTATGTTCGAGCAAACAGGCGAGTCTACACAAAATGATTAGAGATAATATCGTTGGGGGTCCCTCTATAATTTTCCATAGGTATCACGAGGTAGACAAAACGCTTATTAGGGGCGGAAAGGTAGTCAAATCCATCCAAGGTTACGATGCCAACGCGTTGTATCTTTGGGCTCTGATGAACCCAATGCCAACAGATTACCCAATTATTAGAAGAATGGAGACCGGGTTTAGGGTCGAAAAAGATAACTATTATGTCCAACAAAGTAGAGAGTGGTTAACGTGGGTCGCCCACCAAAAAGGGGTGGAGTTGAAAACTCAGTTTAACGGGAGGGAGTTTCGCTTAGGTGCTAGAAATATCCCCGTGGATGGGTGGGATAAATCCAATAGAAGAGGCTACAATTTTCATGGTTGTCTGTACCATGGTCACAAAGACTGTCCCCTCACCAAAGATAAAGATAGAAACCCTGTTAATAATAAGCCCTTGTTCGAGCTGTTTGAAAAAACATGTGAGATACACACCTACCTAACCGAGGAGGTAAAAGTTCCAGTAGAAGTTATGTGGGAATGTGAGTGGCAGGCTCTGAAAAAGGCTGACCCAACCATTAGGGCTTTCCTTTCTAAAGCCATCCCTAGAGCTAGACCCTCTTACTCTAAAGAAGGGCTCCCTCTCAGTGATAAACAGATTCTGGCTTCTGTTTCAGATGGGACATGTTTTGGTTTAGTGGAATGTGATCTACACGTCCCCGACCGTCTGAAGGAACATTTCAGTGAGATGACTCCAATTTTCAAAAATATTGACGTCACGCGTGCTGATATTGGCCCGTTTATGGGTGAATATGCCCTCAAACATAACTTGTTGTCAACCCCTCGTCGCACCCTAATAGGTAGTTATGTCGGGGAAAAAATTTTGTTGGCAACGCCACTGTTAAAATGGTATTTAGACCATGGATTGGTGGTAACAAAAATTTATCAAGTGATAGAATATCAACCGTCTAGTTGTTTTAGAAAGTTTGGCGAAATGGTTTCTGACGCTAGGAGGGCTGGTGATCTAGATGAAAGTCAATCTATAGTAAGCGATACGATGAAGCTCTTAGGAAACTCAGCCTACGGGAAGACTCTAACCAATAAGGCCAATCATAGCGCTGTCTCGTACGTTCAGGGGGATGAGATATTGAAAATGGTTAATAGTTCCCGGTTTAAAAAGATGACTGAAATAGGGGAGGATCTTTTTGAAATTGAGATGGAGAAAAAGAAAACTGTTTGGGACTTACCCCTACAAATCGGTTTCTTCGTCTATCAATATGCAAAACTTCGTATGTTGGAATTTTATTATGACTTCCTCGATAAGTTTGTAGATAGGTCCAACTTTCAGTTATGTGAAACAGATACTGATAGTTTATACTTGGCTTTAAGCGCACCTAAGCTAGAGGACATAGTTAAGTCAGGTCTGTGGGATGAGTTTAATAGTGTATATAAAGACTGGTTTCCTGCCGAGTTTTGCGATGAGCATATTAGCAAAACAGACTGTATAAACTGTAAGGGTGTTAAAGCATACACCAAACGAACGCCCGGTCTTTTTAAACTAGAGTACGAAGGGACAGCTCTTGTTAGCTTATGTAGTAAGACGTACCATTGTAGTGGGGATTACGATAAAATCAGTTGTAAAGGGCTAAGCAAGCAACACAACAAATTAGATAAAGATATGTTTTTAGAGGTTCTCGCCACGCAAAAGGCCAAGGGTGGAAAAAATGTAGGTTTCAAAGTCTTAAATAATTCTATATTTTCCTACAGTCAAACAAGAAATGCTCTTTCCTATTTCTATATAAAAAGAAAGGTAGCTGATGATAACGTCTCGACTACGCCTCTAGATATTTAACTCTTTACACTACCAGCTTAGCCTAACCAGGAATCTCTAACAGTTTCACCCCTTATGATTCATTTATGACACAACGCTAAGCAGACATCCAACTACCTATCTATAAATAAATGTTATCCATGTACTATATATTGACTCAATGTACTGAATATTTTTGTAATGTTATATAATATCAATGTATGTTATACACCTATTGAGATAATAAAAGAATAAAATATATCTTTGTCTTCTGTTTTATATTGATTGTTTTTCATTGATGTTGTATAATCTACTAACCTATCACTAACGATCAAGTACATAAAGAACTCCAAAGTCAGCAAAAACCAGACATAAACAGGTCACTTCCGGGGTCACTGGGACCAGCGGTCACGGTTAACTCCCCCTGCGCCTACTATATATCTTTGTTAATTTACGGGCCAAATGCTAATCAAATCCTTCCTGATATACTACTATCGGCTCCCTCAATGAGATAGAGCTGCTTGCACAGAACAGAGACAAATGGACGAGATTTAATATCTTTAAAAGAATTGAAAACTGCTAGAATAAAAATTTTGATAAGAGAAGGAGTATCTTTTGGTCTACGCCCTATGGGCCGGCTACGGCTCGAAAGGTCAATAGATTAGATTAGATTATGTTATTAGGAATGAGGCTGAAATACTAATGGACATTACCCGATTTTTGTGATGACGTTTCTAAAAGAAGACCAACAAATATATAAATATGAATCTGTCAACCTTTCATATAATTTTTTTAACCCAACATTTTCTCATCGATGACCCGGTGTCCCGTGGGAAAGTACACCCGAAACGATTGCGTCCTTTATCGTGAACATGAAACAATTAGATACACAGACTCCGCGTAATGAGGTTCTTTGTAGAAATCCGAAAATTTACGAGCCACCAGAGAGCAATATCCAACGACACTGGTTAAGCTAGATAGTTTTATTGAAAGTATCACTGGACTCTTTTAATCTAGCAAAAACCCTGTACAATGTTTGGTCTTCTCATCGAGTTTGTATTTGTTTGCTTCATGGATCGGTGATAAACTAATTTTTTCATTGCTTCTTATGTGTTGCACTAAGGCAACCTAAAGATGACAAAAGTAATGTTTCATTTTTTTATATTTTTTATATTTTTTTTTGGGGGGGGGGGGGCGAGTGAAGTGTTATATTAATAGGGAAACAAAAGAAGACATGCAGCATATCCATAGAACATCAAGTTATAAAACAGGTAAGAAACCTTAAACATCTGGGAAGAACATTCTCTGAAGACGGGAACATCGATAAGGAAATAGATGTGAGATTCAATAAGGGAAACCAAATATTAGGAGCAAGTAGTGGGATGTAACTTACACACATATAAGGTATGGTGACAGATTTACAAGAAAGAAACACAACAAATTACTGACGTTTCGGCCTACATGCGGCCTTCCTCAGAAAACGAGAACAACAACAAACGAACAATGAAATAAAGATACACTCTACTACATCTAGGATGAGCGAGACAAGTAAATCAAGGAGAAGAAACAAAGGGATAAGCGATAACATGATGAAATGAAGGAGAGACAAACAATAATAAATGAATATTATTATAGAGGGAAACTTCCGAGGCGATTTTGTTGTTGTTGATTATTTGTCATTTTTTCGAGTGCTGTAAACATACCTCTTCCTCTGAATTGATTCGCTACATACGCCTGCCCTGTCCGACCAGTCTTCAATGTAAATTCAACAATCCGAACTTCTTCGTCTGATGAGCTCTGTAGCATAACTTTGTCTGGTTTTTTTTCCGGGTTTGTATTCATCTAGGACTGATGTGACTGAGGGGACCAGCTTAGCTTTCTTGCAGTTCATCGCTACATCCATCAGTCCTGGTGGTATTCCACAGCCGTTTCCACGTGTACTTGATAATCCTGCTCTCCACCGCTTCCATCATGCTCGAGCTGATTTCGTATATCAGGCCATATCAGCTTAGGTATCAACATGAACTGAGACACCACACAGCCATTTCCACGTGTACTTGATAATCCTGCTCTCCACCGCTTCCATCATGCTCGAGCTGATTTCGTATATCAGGCCATATCAGTTTAGGTATCAACATGAACTGAGGCACCACACAGCCATTTCCACGTGTACTTGATAATCCTGCTCTCCACCGCTTCCATCATGCTCGAGCTGATTTCGTATATCAGGCCATATCAGTTTAGGTATCAACATGAACTGAGGCACCAGATATTGAACTATCCCTAAAGTCTGCCCGGTCGATGATCTTTATCCCTTGCAGTGCCGTCTCTCTTACTATCTGAATATCATTCGTGTCCTTCAATGAGGCACCATACATCCTACCTAGACTCTTCATTGTCTCCTCGCAGGCGGCTGGGATACCGTGGTTTGCAACACTGTGACTTCCGTGGCTCTCCTCGTTCGATGGAGAGACTCTGTGACTTCTTTTATTTGAAACTCATCCGGCACCGACCAATCAGCTAGCTGGTCTAGGCGTTCGAGCATGCATTCAAACAAGGCAATCTTTTGATGCTAAAACCCTAATGTCATCCATGAATGGTTTTAGTGATGGCTGTGGTATCCATCTCCAAAGTCTCGTCCCTTTGTAACTCCCACTACTGATTTCAGTATTACTGGCATCGTCATCATGTAGTGTTTGTATATATATATATATATATATATATATATATATATATACATATATTCTATTAGGACATGACAGATGTATTTTCACCGGCGTCTTCTTATAAAGCTCGACACGATAAATATAAATACAACGCGAAGATATTGATATATTGACCAACAAAAGACGATTACAACGATACGGTTGAATAACTTTATATCAAGAGACTGAAATGCAACATTTGGATAACGCGTAGTGATTGGTTATTGGTTATGGAAGGCCCCGGTATCACTGCAAACGAATTAAAATCCATAATTGCTCAACCGCCCGTGCCAGTGGAATCGTCCGAATTACTAACTCATCTCCCAAACAAAGAAAGGTAGCCGTTGTAACCATTATAGCAGTCTCAGCACACGCCAAAAGACATAAGGCAAAACTGCACAGTTAGTGAACACGGCCAGCTGTTCCCTGCCATACGATATCAGCATTCATCGTAAACAATTGAAATATCGGTACATGATCAAAACGGATGAAACACACAGCTCACGGTGTGCACAGAGCACTTAACTCAGTAGCTCCTGCAACAAGCCGGACTTGGAATATGAGGAAACTGCAACAAGGAACACTTTTCAGACGTAGCCTTCAATGGTTCCTGCCACCTATCCACCATATACCGGAAGTTCATGTTCTCTAATCTCGTCCTATGAGCTGAATAAACGCGTAGTGAATGAAAGAGCATTGCAGCAGCGTCAATATATCGTCTAACAACATCAATACATCGGCTAACAACATCAACACATCGGCTAACAACATCAACACATCGGCTAACAACATCAATACATCGGCTAACAACATTAACACATCGGCTAACAACATCAACACATCGGCTAACAACATCAACACATCGGCTAACAACATCAACACATCGGCTAACAACATCAACACATCACCTAACAACATCAACACATCCGCTAAAAACATCAACACATCGTCTAACAACATCAACACATCCGCTAAAAACATCAACACATCGTCTAACAACATCAACACATCGGCTAACAACATCAACACATCTCTGGAAAGATATTTATGTTGGCATGCTTTTATTCTGAGTCTCAAAAATATGTGTGTAATAAAATATTATCAGTTAGTTAATTTTTGTTCTCAAGACGGGCTGATAACTTGAGTCAACAAAGCGACAAACAGATTCAATATTCTTCACGCACACACGCGGACCTTAATGAGGAATTCAAATCAGTTGCGATCTGTTACTGTCACGGACAAACTAGACATGGTGTTTATTTTGAGTCATAGCTAATATTAGGTTATTCTCAGCTTTACCGAACATGATGGAAACTGGTTAAACTTTAGACTAATATTTAAACATCGTTCATATTAAGTAAAGGTAAAGTACGAGACTTGAACCGGCGTCTTAGCACGCCAGTTTTCACCTATATGTGCTCGGCCGCATATCCAGAAATGTCCGGAGAATTCGGGATAAGTCGCTTCAAGAATCGAAACTCACGATGCGAGGCGGCATTCGTCACCTACCCAGGGTAATACCCTGGTATCCATTTCTGCCAATGGCTAGGTCGACCGTGGGGGTATTTTTTTTTCTAACCACGAGTACCACTCATACTGCTCCCAGCGGGAATCGAATACGGGTTGTCTGAACGTCTGTAGTCCTGTCGGGTGGTTTTCCCAACTATGCAACAGTGGCCCCCGAATTCAGTCGTTCATATATGACTTAGATAGATAGATAGATAGATAGATAATGCTTCAATCTATCTATCTATCTATCTATCTATCTATCTATCTATCTATCTATCTATCTATCTATCTATCTATCTATCTATCTATCTATCTATCTATCTATCTATCTATCTATCTATCTATCTATCTATCTATCTATCTATCTATCTATCTATCTATCTATCTATCTATCTATCTATCTATCTATCTATCTATCTATCTATCTGTCTATCTATCTGTCTGTCTATCTATCTATCTATCTATCTATCTATCTATCTATCTATCTATCTATCTATCTATCTATCTATCTATCTATCTATCTATCTATCTATCTATCTATCTATCTATCTATCTATCTATCTATCTATCTATCTATCTATCTATCTATCTATCTATCTGTCTGTCTGTCTGTCTGTCTGTCTGTCTATCTGTCTGGCTGTCTATCTATCTAATCTAATCTAATCTAATGTTACCTACCTACATACCTATCCATCTGCCAGCCAGCCAGCCTCTCTGCCAGTCAGTCAGTCAGTCTACCTGTCTAACTGTCAGTCTGCCTGCCTCCATGTCTGTATGTCTGACTGTCAGTCTGCCTGCATGTCTGTCTTCCTATCAGTCAGTCAGCCAATCATTCTGTCAGTCAGTCATTCTGTCAGTCAGTCATTCTGTCAGTCAGTCAGTTAGTCAATCATTCTGTCAATCAGTCAGGCATTCTGTCAGTCAGTTATTCTGTCAGTCAGTCATTCTGTCTGTTTGTCAGTCAGTCAGTCAGGCCAGACGCAAACACAAATATAGACGTATATTCATATACATATACACGTACTAAAAGACGTGCACATACAGATTTACTGAGATGCAACCTTTATCGACTGTCGGGCAATAAGAGAACATCGTTTATGTAAATCAAGTAAAAAAATATATGCATAATGGTGTTAAATACTGAAATTAGATTAAACAACACAATTGCCTCTACTTCTTTGTTTTATTCTTTTTTTATTTTTCTTTCTCATGAGCTTGTTCTTATTCCTCTTCCATTTCTACTTCTTTTACTTCCTCTTCCTCTTTTTTGTTCTTTCTCACCTCTCCTCTTCTGATTTTACTTCTCTCAGTTACTATTTAACATGTCTATGTAGAGCCATGTATGTCAGCAACAAAAACTTTCCTCTCAATTCTGTCCTTGAATATCCCTTTATGGATACCCCTTGTGCGGCTCAAACTGTGCTCGCAGAGGTAAAGGCATCAAGATGCACCAAAATGCGTAGAGAAGCGAAGCTGCTGTAAAGCTGATGATAATAGCAATCCTAAAAAAAAAAGGAAGAAAAAAAGTGGTTTGGTGACAGCTTTACGTGGTAATGGACGAATCAAACTGTGCTCCTTTATCTCCTTCCTTGCTTTTTCTGAACTAACTTTAACGTTAGGGCTCTCTCATGTGCAGCCAGGACATACGTTCGTGTGTCAGTAGCCTACATAAACCTTTCACTTGTTTTGGTTGCTCCATCACTTGGTAAATTGTGTTTTTGTCTTGTTATTTCCCGACGCCTCATTTATTTAAAAGACGACTTTCTCGCCTTCTTCTCAATGTCAAACATGGAGTATCAGAGTGACTGTATTTTGTCTGGAACACTGCGCCCGTGGAAATATGTTTTTATAGTAAAGTAATTAAAGAGCCCCCGTTACGCCAAGTGACATATAGGGAATATGATGTTAGTGACCATAAATTTTACAGACCTTCAGCACATGATTTTTGGTGTAATGTGGTCGGTATTACTCCCGTGCCGCTTTACTATCCCAGAAAAAATCCGGTACCCATTTAAGGGTGGATGAATCCGGAAGCCGTCGGTTGGGATCGAACCCTACCTCTTGTCCTTTGTAGTCCAGTTCACTAACCACTGAGCTATCGCGGCTCCCATGTTTTTGTGGTGATGGAGTATTAAAAAAAAACCCCCACAAAATTATGTGGTAGGCAGGATCAAGGTTTATGATGTCCCTAATACGCTGTTGAATCAATTGTAACGTTTTAGAGGACTTTGCTGCTAATTGTTCAGTTTTATGACTTTGATAATATTAGTAATAAATAATATGTAAATAATATAAATAATATAAATATTATAATAAGTAGTAGGAGACCCTTTATACAGAGCTTCTCAGCAGGAGGCAATCTGATCATCAGAAGTAGAACCTATGTTGAGCAAGTGCTTCGGCCCTTTAGCTTCTTGACACTCTAAGAAAATATATAGTTTTAAAAAAAGTAAAGTTACCCGTCTCGCCAAGTGGCGTATAGGGAAATATGGTGTTAGTGACCATAAATTTTACAGACCTTCAGCACATGATTTTTGGGGTAATGTGGTCGGAATTACGCTCATGCCGCTTTAATTTCTCAGAAAAATCCGGTACCCATTTAAGGCTGGGTGAACCCGGAAGCAGTCGGTTGGGATCGAAACCCGACCTCTTGTCCTTTGTAGTCCAGTTCACTAACCACTGAGCTATCGCGGCTCCTAAGAAAATATATAATTATAATAATTTGTTTCAGTAAGTTTACAGAAAACTATTTTCATAAATACGATTTTAAAAATATAAATTGACACCCGCATTAATAAATCTACTATCACCTTCGGCCGCCTTTCTAGGCGTGTTCGGCAAAACAGAATATTGACAACTAAAACAAGGGCCGCACTTTGCAATGCTTGCATCATCAGTATCTTTTTGTATGGCACCGAATCATGGACAGCTTATGCAAAGCAGGAGAGAAGGCTGAATGCATTTCATATGCCACCGTGTTCTTGGTATCACCTGAAAGCTTCCGGCTTGTTGCAGGAGCTACTGAGTTAAGTGCTCTGTGCACACCGTGAGCTGTGTGTCTCATCCGTTTTGATCCTGCTTCGATATCCCGCTTGTTTACGAGGAATGATGATATCGTATGACGTGGAACAGTTGGCTGTGTTCACTTTCTGCGCGGTTTCGCCTTATGTCTTTTGGCGTGTGCTGAGACTGCTACGATGGGGACTACAGTTACCTTTCTTTGTTTGGGAGATGAGTTAGTAATTCGGATGATTCCACTGGCACTGGCGGTTGAGCAATTATGGATTTTAATTCGTTTGCAGTGAGACCGAGGCCTTCCATAGCCAATAACCAATAACCTGAAAGCACAAAGTGACGAACGTGGAGGTCCTCACTCGCACAGGCTTCTCAAACGTCAACACGCTGCTCAAAGAACGTAGGTTGCTCTGACTTGGTCACTTACACCATATGCAAGATGGCAGCATACCAAAAGATATACTTTATGGTCAGTAGATGGTAAAGAACTAGGAGACGCCGAAATCCGATTTATAGATTTGTATTTATGTATATTTGTACGTGTATAAACGTGACATGAAGGCTCTAAACATAAACCCTGTAGCTTGGGAAGAAATAGCTGAAGACATCAATCTTTGTAAAGACACTATTGTGGTCTAACTCAGCAAGAAGCAGACAGATTCCTAGAAAAATAGAACGCGCGACGAAAGAAAATAAAAAAAATAAAATTTCCTAGAGACGAAACAAAATACATAGTCAACTATGACTAGCGGGGGCTATCATATGGTGACTTTGTCGCTAATCGCACAGTGGAACAAGTTCGCAATAAATGTATTAATCCACGAGGACAAAAACAAAAACTAATAAATGACACCAAATTGGAGCGATCACTGCGCAAATCAAACTTGAACGAAACGACATCCTCCTCGACGAATAAAAGTCAATGTTTGATGTAGTTTTACCCTCAGAGCAACAAACGCTTTAGGGCTAGTATTGAGTTGAGTTTCACAGCTTTCTTAGAACCGACATTAACAAAGAAAAATGACATCACAGCCTTCCTAGAACCGACCTTAACAGAGAAAAATGACATCACCGCCTTCCTAGAACCGACCTTAATAGAGAAAAAGGACATCACCGCCTTCCTAGAACCGACCTTAATAGAGAAAAATGGAATCACAGCCTTCCTAGAACCGACCTTAAAAGAGAAAAATGGCATCACAGCCTTCCTAGAACCGACCTAATAGAGAACAATGACATCACCGCCTTCCTAGAACCGACCGTAAGAGAGAAAAATGGCATCACAGCCTTCGTAGAACCGACCTAACAGAGAAAAATGGCATCACAGTCTTCTTAGAACCGACATTAACAAAAAAAAATGGCATCACAGTCTTCTTAGAACCGACATTAACAAAGAAAAATGGCATCACAGCCTTCCTAGAACCGACCTTAAGAGAGAAAAATGGCATCACAGCCTTCCTAGAACCGACCTTAACAGAGCAAAA
This sequence comes from Megaustenia siamemsis, assembly GCA_032433765.1. Taxonomy (NCBI): domain Eukaryota; kingdom Metazoa; phylum Mollusca; class Gastropoda; order Stylommatophora; family Ariophantidae; genus Megaustenia; species Megaustenia siamemsis. The sequence continues at coordinate 61,549,049 of JAVIAB010000001.1, forward strand.
TGACATCAACTACTTCCTAGAACCGACCTTAATAGAGAAAAGGACATCACAGCCTTCCTAGAACCGACCTTAATAGAGAAAAATGACATCACAGCCTTCCTAGAACCGACCCTAACAGAGAAAAATGACATCAACTCCTTCATAGAACCGACCTTAATAGAGAAAAATGACATCAACTCCTTCCCAGAACCGACCTTAATAGAGAAAAATGACATCACAACCTTCCTAGAACCGACCTTAAAAGAGAAAAATGACATCACCGCCTTCCTAGAACCGACCTTAATAGAGAAAAGGACATCACAGCCTTCCTAGAACCGACCTTAACAGAGAAAAATGACATCAACTCCTTCCTAGATCCGACCTTAATAGAGAAAAATGACATCAACTCCTTCCTAGAACCGACCTTAATAGAGAAAAATGACATCACAACCTTCCTAGAACCGACCTTAATAGATAAAAATGACATCACCGCCTTCCTACAACCGACCCTAACGGAGAAAATGGCTTCAGAACTGTCCTAGAACCGACCTTAACAGACAAAAATAAAAATGGCATCAGAACTTTGCTCGAACCGACCTTACCCGAGAAAAATGGCATCATAACTTTCCTAGAACCGACCTTAACAGAGAAAACTGGCATCAGAACTTTGCTAGAACCGACCCTAACAGAGAAAAATGGCATCAGAACTTTGCTAGAACCGACCTTAACAGAGAAAAATGGCATCAGAGCTTTGCTAGAACCGACCTTACCCAAGAAAAATGGCATCAGAACTTTGCTAGAACCGACCCTAACAGAGAAAAATGGCATCAGAACTTTGCTAGAACCGACCCTAACATAGAAAAATGGCATCAGAACTTTGCTAGAACCGACCCTAACAGAGAAAAATGGCATCAGAACTTTGCTAGAACCGACCCTAACAGAGAAAAATGGCATCACAACCTTCCTAGAACCGACCCTAACAGAGAAAAATGGCATCAGAACATTGCTAGAACCGACCCTAACAGAGAAAAATGGCATCTGAACTTTGCTAGTACTGAACCTAACAGAGAAAAATGACATCACAACCTTCCTAGAACCGACCCTAACAGAGAAAAATGGCATCAGAACTTTGCTAGAACCGACCTTAACAGAGAAAAATGGCATCAGAACTTTGCTAGAACCGACCCTAACAGAGAAAAATGGCATCAGAACTTTGCTAGAACCGACCTTAACAGAGAAAAATGGCATCAGAACTTTGCTAGACCGACCTTACCCGAGAAAAATGGCATCAGAACTTTGCTAGAACCGACCCTAACAGAGAAAAATGGCATCAGAACTTTGCTAGAACCGACCCTAACAGAGAAAAATGGCATCACAACCTTCCTAGAACCGACCCTAACAGAGAAAAATGGCATCAGAACTTTGCTAGAGTCGACCCTAACAGAGAAAATTGACATCACAACCTTCCTAGAACCGACCCTAACAGAGAAAAATGGCATCAGAACTTTGCTAGAACCGACCCTAACAGAGAAACATGGCATCATAACTTTGCTAGAACCGACCCTAACAGAGAAAAATGGCATCAGAACTTTGCTAGAACTGAACCTAACAGAGAAAAATGACATCACAACCTTCCTAGAACCGACCCTAACAGAGAAAAATGGCATCAGAACTTTGCTAGAACCGACCTTAACAGAGAAAAATGGCATCAGAACTTTGCTAGAACCGACCCTAACAGAGAAAAATGGCATCAGAACTTTGCTAGAACCGACCTTAACAGAGAAAAATGGCATCAGAACTTTGCTAGACCGACCTTACCCGAGAAAAATGGCATCAGAACTTTGCTAGAACCGACCCTAACAGAGAAAAATGGCATCAGAACTTTGCTAGTACTGAACCTAACAGAGAAAAATGACATCATAACCTTCCTAGAACCGACCCTAACAGAGAAAAATGGCATCAGAACTTTGCTAGAACCGACCTTACCCGAGAAAAATGGCATCAGAACTTTGCTAGAACCAACCCTAACATAGAAAAATGGCATCAGAACTTTGCTAGAACCGACCCTAACAGAGAAAAATGGCATCAGAACTTTGCTAGAACCGACCCTAACAGAGAAAATGGCATCACAACCTTCCTAGAACCGACCCTAACAGAGAAAAATGGCATCAGAACTTTGCTAGAGTCGACCCTAACAGAGAAAATTGACATCACAACCTTCCTAGAACCGACCCTAACAGAGAAACATGGCATCATAACTTTGCTAGAACCGACCCTAACAGAGAAAAATGGCATCAGAACTTTGCTAGAACTGACCGTAACAGAGAAAAATGACATCACAACCTTCCTAGAACCGACCCTAACAGAGAAAAATGGCATCAGAACTTTGCTAGAACCGACCTTAACAGAGAAAAATGGCATCAGAACTTTGCTAGAACCGACCCTAACAGAGAAACATGGCATCATAACTTTGCTAGAACCGACCCTAACAGAGAAAAATGGCATCAGAACTTTGCTAGAACTGACCCTAACAGAGAAAAATGACATCACAACCTTCCTAGAACCGACCCTAACAGAGAAAAATGGCATCAGAACTTTCCTAGAACCGACCTTAACAGAGAAAAATGGCATCAGAACTTTGCTAGAACCGACCCTAACAGAGAAAAATGGCATCAGAACTTTGCTAGAACCGACCTTAACAGAGAAAAATGGCATCAGAACTTTGCTAGAACCGATCTTACCCGAGAAAAATGGCATCAGAACTTTGCTAGAACCGACCCTAACAGAGAAAAATGGCATCAGAACTTTGCTAGAACCGACCCTAACATAGAAAAATGGCATCAGAACTTTGCTAGAACCGACCCTAACAGAGAAAAATGACATCACAACCTTCCTAGAACCGACCCTAACAGAGAAAAATGGCATCACAACCTTCCTAGAACCGACCCTAACAAAGAAAAATGGCATCAGAACTTTGCTAGAACCGACCCTAACAGAGAAAAATGACATCACAACCTTCCTAGAACCGACCCTAACAGAGAAAAATGGCATCAGAACTTTGCTAGAACCGACCCTAACAGAGAAAAATGGCATCAGAACTTTGCTAGTACTGAACCTAACAGAGAAAAATGACATCATAACCTTCCTAGAACCGACCCTAACAGAGAAAAATGGCATCAGAACTTTGCTAGAACCGACCTTACCCGAGAAAAATGGCATCAGAACTTTGCTAGAACCAACCCTAACATAGAAAAATGGCATCAGAACTTTGCTAGAACCGACCCTAACAGAGAAAAATGGCATCAGAACTTTGCTAGAACCGACCCTAACAGAGAAAATGGCATCACAACCTTCCTAGAACCGACCCTAACAGAGAAAAATGGCATCAGAACTTTGCTAGAGTCGACCCTAACAGAGAAAATTGACATCACAACCTTCCTAGAACCGACCCTAACAGAGAAAAATGACATCAGAACTTTGCTAGAACCGACCCTAACAGAGAAACATGGCATCATAACTTTGCTAGAACCGACCCTAACAGAGAAAAATGGCATCAGAACTTTGCTAGAACTGACCCTAACAGAGAAAAATGACATCACAACCTTCCTAGAACCGACCCTAACAGAGAAAAATGGCATCAGAACTTTCCTAGAACCGACCTTAACAGAGAAAAATGGCATCAGAACTTTGCTAGAACCGACCCTAACAGAGAAACATGGCATCATAACTTTGCTAGAACCGACCCTAACAGAGAAAAATGGCATCAGAACTTTGCTAGAACCGACCCTAACAGAGAAAAATGACATCACAACCTTCCTAGAACCGACCCTAACAGAGAAAAATGGCATCAGAACTTTCCTAGAACCGACCTTAACAGAGAAAAATGGCATCAGAACTTTGCTAGAACCGACCCTAACAGAGAAAAATGGCATCAGAACTTTGCTAGAACCGACCTTAACAGAGAAAAATGGCATCAGAACTTTGCTAGAACCGATCTTACCCGAGAAAAATGGCATCAGAACTTTGCTAGAACCGACCCTAACAGAGAAAAATGGCATCAGAACTTTGCTAGAACCGACCCTAACATAGAAAAATGGCATCAGAACTTTGCTAGAACCGACCCTAACAGAGAAAAATGACATCACAACCTTCCTAGAACCGACCCTAACAGAGAAAAATGGCATCACAACCTTCCTAGAACCGACCCTAACAAAGAAAAATGGCATCAGAACTTTGCTAGAACCGACCCTAACAGAGAAAAATGACATCACAACCTTCCTAGAACCGACCCTAACAGAGAAAAATGGCATCAGAACTTTGCTAGAACCGACCTTAACAGAGAAAAATGGCATCAGAACTTTGCTAGAACCGACCCTAACAGAGAAAAATGACATCACAACCTTCCTAGAACCGACCCTAACAGAGAAACATGACATCACAACCTTCCTAGAACCGACCCTAACAGAGAAACATGACATCACAACCTTCCTAGAACCGACCCTAACAGAGAAACATGACATCACAACCTTCCTAGAACCAACCCTAACAGAGAAACATGACATCACAACCTTCCTAGAACCGACCCTAACAGAGAAAAATGACATCACAACCTTCCTAGAACCGACCCTAACAGAGAAACATGACATCACAACCTTCCTAGAACCGACCCTAACAGAGAAAAATGGCATCACAACCTTCCTAGAACCGACCCTAACAGAGAAACATGGCATCAGAACTTTGCTAGAACCGACCCTAACAGAGAAACATGACATCACAACCTTCCTAGAACCGACCCTAACAGAGAAAAATGGCATCAGAACTTTGCTAGAACCGACCCTAACAGAGAAACATGACATCACAACCTTCCTAGAACCGACCCTAACAGAGAAACATGACATCACAACCTTCCTAGAACCGACCCTAACAGAGAAACATGACATCAGAACCTTCCTAGAACCAACCCTAACAGAGAAACATGACATCACAACCTTCCTAGAACCAACCCTAACAGAGAAACATGACATCACAACCTTCCTAGAACCGACCCTAACAGAGAAAAATGGCATCAGAACTTTGCTAGAACCGACCCTAACAGAGAAACATGACATCACAACCTTCCTAGAACCGACCCTAACAGAGAAACATGACATCACAACCTTCCTAGAACCGACCCTAACAGAGAAACATGACATCACAACCTTCCTAGAACCAACCCTAACAGAGAAACATGACATCACAACCTTCACCTTCAACTATTAACGAGAAACAATAACCAGATATAACTTGTTCAATATGGCAGCACCTGCCCGGAAGTAAACCCAGCTGGCATTGAAGAATGGTCATGATATTCAAGCCTTCTACCGTCGAGAAAAAAGGACATCACATGATGTTATTAGAGACTGCGATGGATAAATACATTACAAAGAAATATTGTGACGCAACTATGTTTATGATATAAATCTTGACAATCAGAATTTGACTAGGAATCAATAAATCAGTCACTGATCGACACGGCGTGGGTCTGTCCTGTAGGTGTGAAACAAAGTTTTTGTTTACTTTCTGGAATCGTAATCATCCTTTACAGAACGTCCCAAGTCTGGCCCTACTACTTTCTTTCTTTCTTTCTTTCTTTCTTTCTTTCTTTCTTTCTTTCTTTCTTTCTTTCTTTCTTTTCTTTCCTTTCTTTCTTTCTTTCTGGAGGCCTCGGCAGCCTAGATGAGAAAACCACTCGACTGGGCTACCAACGTTCGGACATCAGACAACCCGTGTTCGATTCCCGCTGGGAGCAGTGTGAATTGTACCCGTGGTTGGAATAAAAAATAACCCCACGGTCGACCCAGCCGTTGGCAGAAATAGGTACCAGGGTATTTCTCTGGGAAGGTGAGGAATTTCGCCTCGCATCGTGAGTTTCGATGCTTGAAGCGACATTATCCAGAATTCTCCGGACACTTCTGGATAGGCGGCCGAGCACACATGGGTGAAAACTGGTGTGATAAGACGCCGGTTCAAGTCTCGTACTTTAACTTTACTTTACCTTTCTTTCTTTCTTTCTTTCTTTCTTTCTTTCTTTCTTTCTTTCTTTCTTTCTTTCTTTCTTTCTTTCTTTCTTTCTTTCTTTTTCTTTCTTTCTTTCTTTCTTTCTTTCTTTCTTTCTTTCTTTCTTTCTTTCATTGGATGAACGAAGTAACAAAAGCGTAGGAAGCTTTTCAAGCGCTGCACTACGGTTTGATGAAACATGTCTGCAGCTGATCCAGCAAAAATGGCTTCAAGACGCTTATTCTAATAAAAAAAGAGAGAGCATTCGGGAGATAACATCGCTTTGTTTTCCTCTGAACTAAGTGCTGACAAAGAAGTAGAGAACGTACATTTTGTCTCTCTAGTGGTAATAATGATATGGTCTACCTTTGCTGTTTTACCTTTTTGCTTCACTCCCACTTCAATGCGTTCTTAAACTGTCAATTTTATTGTTTCAAGATCTTTTATGACAGCTTACTTTTTATTTATCTATAATAGCTGAGTAAACAGAGATTATTTCTAACACGGCCACAACAGCGGCTCTCTAGTTAAAAACAAACATTTTTTCCCCCACATTTTCCTCATTTTAGCAACAGTGACGCAGTTGTTAGGGCTCTGATGCAAGAAAATAGCGTAGAGTAGTCAAACCAACGTTGCAATTTACAAGGTGATCAATGGGATATAAACACAGACAAAATAAATTACAAAACACAAACGAGAGTGCATCTCCAAATAATAGTTCGGGGCGAAAGTATCACATCATAAACACACAGATACCGAAGAACAATATGGTTACCTTTAAGAGTTCTTCGGAGAGTGTAGAGAATGGGTACAAGAAGGACCGGAAAAGAAGAGGTTGGAATAACTCAACAAAAGAGGTGGGAATAACTCAACAGAAGAGGTGGGAATAACTCAACAGAAGAGGTGGGAATAACTCAACAGAAGAGGTTGGAATAACTCAACAAAAGAGGTGGGAATAACTCAACAGAAGAGGTGGGAATAACTCAACAAAAGAGGTGGGAATAACTCAACAGAAGAGGTTGGAATAACTCAACAAAAGAGGTGGGAATAACTCAACAGAAGAGGTTGGAATAACTCAACAAAAGAGGTGGGAATAACTCAACAGAAGAGGTTGGAATAACTCAACAAAAGAGGTGGGAATAACTCAACAGAAGAGGTGGGAATAACTCAACAAAAGAGGTGGGAATAACTCAACAGAAGAGGTTGGAATAACTCAACAAAAGAGGTGGGAATAACTCAACAGAAGAGGTTGGAATAACTCAACAAAAGAGGTGGGAATAACTCAACAGAAGAGGTGGGAATAACTCAACAAAAGAGGTGGGAATAACTCAACAGAAGAGGTGGGAATAACTCAACTGAAGCGATGGGAGATCACTGAAACGTGTAGAATAAAATAAAGTGCATCAGAATGTAAAAATTAAAGAAATTAATTCCCCTTGGGTTTAAAACTTCTAAACTGACTATGTGGCGATTCTTAAGAGCGAACCGACAACCATTATCCCGAAAGCATGAAATAATACCATTAGATTAAATATCTTTCAAACTATCTACAGTCAGACGAAAATCGAAGAGGTCTACGAGTAACGGTGCCACGAGAATTGTTACAGAGATTTTCCAGGAAACTATCACACAGACGTAAATTCCCTACACAGAATTAAAATCTTCAGGAAACTATAAAACAGATGTAAATTCTCTGCACGGAATTAAAATCTTCAGGAAACTATCACACAGACGTAAATTCCCTGCACAGAATTAAAATCTTCAGGAAACTATCACACAGACGTAAATTCCCTGCACAGAATTAAAATCTTCAGGAAACTATCACACAGACGTAAATTCCCTGCACAAAATTAAAATCTTCAGGAAACTATCACACAGACGTAAATTCCCTGCACAGAATTAAAATCTTCAGGAAACTATCACACAGACGTAAATTCCCTGCACAGAATTAAAATCTTCAGGAAACTATCACACAGACGTAAATTCCCTGCACAAAATTAAAATCTTCAGGAAACTATCACACAGACGTAAATTCCCTGCACAGAATTAAAATCTTCAGGAAACTATCACACAGACGTAAATTCCCTGCACAGAATTAAAATCTTCAGGAAACTATCACACAGACGTAAATTCCCTGCACAGAATTAAAATCTTCAGGAAACTATCACACAGACGTAAATTCCCTGCACATAATTAAAATCTTCAGGAAACTATCACACAGACGTATATTCCCTGCACAGAATTAAAATCTTCAGGAAACTATCACACAGACGTAAATTCCCTGCACAGAATTAAAATCTTCAGGAAACTATCACACAGACGTATATTCCCTGCACAGAATTAAAATCTTCAGGAAACTATCACACAGACGTAAATTCCCTGCACAGAATTAAAATCTTCAGGAAACTATCACACAGACGTAAATTCCCTGCACAGAATTAAAATCTTCAGGAAACTATCACACAGACGTATATTCCCTGCACAGAATTAAAATCTTCAGGAAACTATCACACAGACGTAAATTCCCTGCACAGAATTAAAATCTTCAGGCAACTATCACACAGACGTAAATTCCCTGCACAGAATTAAAATCTTCAGGAAACTATCACACAGACGTAAATTCCCTGCACAGAATTAAAACCTTCAGGAAACTTTGGCAAATGATCACGTTTATGTTGTTGTGGAAAGTGAGAGCGAAGTCTTGCTCAAATTTGTTATTGTCAAAGATGATCTGTTTGGTCTCAAACACATACGTACATGTATTACTAACTAAGCAGCTGCAGTCAACTCTTTACAACGATGGTGGTCGCCGGAGTTGAGACGATGACTCGGAACTGCTCACATGTTTATTCTCGAAAATGCGTTCTTTTTGGAGATTTAAAAAAAAAATGTGCTCCCAAGCTTTCACCTCTGGAGAAGTCTCTAGAGATTAGGAACTGAATTTTGCATGTTAATCAGTTTTTCCCTGGCAGCCGTGTGAACAGGGGTCCCTCGCCGTACAGGCAGATATATGTGTCATTGGAGGCACTCATATTTTTTATGTCGTTGAATAATTGACGTCTCAAACCGGGTCTCGCTTCTGAGGCCAGGAGTGGTTGCCGCAAAGAGAAATCTCAAATAAAAATCCCAACTGGTGTAGTCGGAATTTGAACTCGCAGCCTTTATGTCTCGAGACCTGCGTCATGTCTAGTGATTGACCAGTCAAGGTTTGGGAGACTAAATGAATTTTGAATCAACCACAGAAAAACACCATCCGTCGACTTAAGATGTAAAAATTGGATGAACACCTGCCTGACCGAGTTGGAGGAAGATAATAAGAGGAAGGGAAAAGCACTGGCCCTCTCACCTTCAAATGTTATAGCCAAGTACAACCAATTCTGATACACCACTCCTTCACAATATTACATCTTACTAGCCATCGTATTCCCATGAAGATTTTCTTGAACGTAAAAAAGCTGTTATTTTTCTACAAATCACAAAATGTTCCCTGTTCCACAAGGACAGAAGTAGCCCCCTAAAGAGCTTCGATTTCTTGTATCATGAGCACATGTATCCTGTCCCACATTGACTTGACTACCAGACGATTCTGCTCTCTTATTTCCCTGACAGGTGTAGTCCTCACTGTCGTTTTATGGGCTCCATTATCGTCTGGTTTAGTTCTGGCAAGAGTTTATTTGTGCCAATTTACATCTCCCAGAGATGCTGTCACTATTAGCTTGTCCCCCGGTTTTTCTTTCTTCTTTAAAAAGTGTGTCGTCTTTTCATTCTTCTTGCTCTCTCTTTTCCTCACTTTCTCTTTCACTTCTCACTTCCGACAAAGACAAACATAAAGTGGAGAAAGCCCGCAGAAATACCATTGCCAGTTTTACATTAACAAAATAAAGTTAAGCGTCAACGAAAGGAAACGTGTCTAAATATAACCAGACTGATCTAAGTATCCGGTAGAAAGGGGTTTTCGAACCAAATTGAGATGCAACCTTAAGTGAACGAAGGAAAGAGTGCGTGAGAGAAAATGGGTTTGAAAGGGACGACGTAGATAGGAAGATAGAAAGAGTGGAAAATAATGAATGTAGAAGAAAATCCCGTCAAATCAGGAATGTGTTTGTGAAAAAAAATTAACAATGGTGGTCAGAACTACACAAGACCGCTTTTGTTTCCATGAAAAGATTTCCGATAAATATTAAAGACTGGGGGAATCTAAAATCAGTTGATTGGAGGGGATGGAAATTGACCTCCTATCTTCACAAGACCAGTTCTCTCTATCTTCACTAGACCAGTTCTCTAAGCACTGTAAAAAGAGAGCTAATTTCTAATATTAGGAAGTAACAATCATCAATTTTTCCATATATTGACAAGGGAACAGCTGGTATATATGTTGTGAGAAATCAGAAAATTGAGGGACGAAGAGATAGAGGGAAGCAAAGAGAAAATATACCAGACAGTTTAAGAGAATAGCTTCGCAGATGGTCAACAACAGAAATGATAAATAACTGTCGAGATCGAAAGTTGTGGAGGAACATGGTTACCTACGCCAGCAGGCATGGTACTCGGTGGTGATATATATATATATATCAGTCTCAAAGGATGACTGAGTATAGAGAGGAATGGGCAGTCTCAGATAGAGAGAACTAGTCTAGTGAAGATAGGAGGTCGATTTCTATCCCCTCCAATCAACTGATTTTAGATTCCCCAGTCTTTAATATTTATCGGAGATCTGTTCACGTAAGCAAGAGCGATCTTGTGACTGAGTATACAAAGAAATGTGCTTAGTCTCAAAGAATGATAGAAATGAAAGAGGTTATTAGAACAAGAAGGAGGAAGAGAAGAAAAGGAGAAAAGGGCGACACTTAACATCTAACACTCATCTCAGAGTAATTAATCAATCCGCTTTATTCAATCAGCTCTCTTGTTACTACTCTTCTGTAAATTCTTAAGAAGAAATATTAGGTCTCAAAAAACCCAATTTGTTGACAAATTATGGAACACTTATGAGGACTTGAGCAATGGAGGCAAGAAACATATCGCTCTGTATAACTAATATGTTGACTAAATGAAAATAAATGCCGAAGAAGAAAGAAAACACGAATTTACGTTGCACTAATTGTTATTGGTTATTGGTTATGGAAGGCCTCGGTATCACTGCAAACGAATTAAAATCCATAATTGCTCAACCGCCCGTGCCAGTGGAATCATCCGAATTAATATATCATCTCCCAAACAAAGAAAGGTAACTGTAGTCCTCATCGTAGCAGTCTCAGCACACGCCAACAGACATAAAGCGAAACTGTTCCCTGTCATACGATATTATCATTCATCGTAAACAATTGGAATATCGAAACATGATCAAAACGGATGAGACACACGACTCACGGAGTGCACAGAGCACCTAACTCATTAGCTCCTGCAACAAGCCGGACTTGGAATATGAGGAAACTGCAACAAGGAACACTTTTCAGACATAGCCTTCAATGGTTTCTGCCGCCTATCCACCATATACCGGAATTTCACGTCCTCCCGAAAATTCGTCATATTGAGAACAAAAAATGTATAGCACTTGATGATGTTGCACTAATTTAGGCAGGCAGCTATGGTGTCAATATTGTCAATTTTTGTACTGAAAGGTTTGAAATAGATTGCTGGCGCATATTTAGCTGGAGTCTACTCTAATTTATATATCTTGTAAATTTATGTAAACCCCATTTTCCCTACTTTTTACTCGTTCCGAGGAATGACGAGTTGATAACTTTGAAAGAGCTTACTGTAAAAACATGTATTACAGACAAACGTGTTATTATGATGAGATGATGTAGATCGCGGACACAATTTAGGACGGTACTTATTAATAATTTTCTTTCTTACTTTCTTTCTTTCTTTCTTTTCAACCTTTTCTTTTGTTCATTGCCTTTTCGTTTCTTTTCTTTTCAATCATGTTTAAAATCAGTATCATCATCAATGTCTTATCGTCACCAACGTTGTCATCATAACCATCTTTAATCTTTTCTTCTTCTACTCTATTCAGATTTTTAAAAAAATTCTCTTAGTCCGTGGTTGTAAACAGATAAATCAACCAGCCTTGTAGTGTCTTGTGTTGTGGGATAGGTATAAAATCTCTTAACGAAGTGTCATCAAGTTTATTCCCACCGTGCACCTGTGCTTTACCACTGTCCACTACATTGTCCTTGGCCTGCCTCTATTTCGCCTCTCCTCTGAACTTCATAACTTTCTAACTAACCTTTCTGTGCTTATCTATCTCCATCTCTTTCCCAGTATCTTCTTCATTGTAGCCTTCGCTTGGTAAGTGGGCGGGATGCGCTGTGTCGCTAATTTACGACAAAGCCGCGACATTTGCGCATTTAGACCCGTTATATCCGTTCTCGGCACGGGTAGATTTGCTTATCAATTTTTGAACGCGCTACGGCCATTTTTGGCTTTTTACAATTGTTAACTGTCAGTAGTTCTTTAACTTGTGCGAGTGCACACAGGGCCTCCTGCTTTTGCCTTTATCAGAGAGGGCTAGGCATAGAATCTCACTGCTCAGAGACCAGGGAATGGTAAAGTCACGAGGAAACCACGGATTCGAGGTGACAAATTACTGCCGCCTAGGTTGTGACTCGAACCTCCGACCTTCCTGTCCTTAGGCCGACGTCTTACCTCTAGACCACTCATTACTTTTAACCAGTATCATTGTATGCATTTTTGTGTTTCTGTATTTATAAAGCAGTCCACGATTTCTGATGTTTAGACAAAACAGTGAAACCATTTCTCTCAGATTTCTGTGGTATAAAATGATATTAGTCTTCATGTTTTCGTTTTCACATTTATTTCCTGCATTCAGATACTCACCGTAAAACGCAGGGAGCTTTATATATATATATAAAACAACATATATCCACTATACGTCCACTACATTTTCCCGTGTGTTACCGGGGTCTCATTATGAGTAAAGAATAGTGACACTGTGTCCTTCCAAGCATGTCGTAAGAAGCGACTAAGGAGATTGATCGATGGCTTGAAAACCTGTCATTGTAAAAAGTATTGTTATGGAGCCATAGATTTTAGAAGCAGTGATCTCTGCAATATGTGCCATTTTGGCACGCAAGGTTTCTGTTTTTGAAATTGTGGTTCTGCCCTATGTGCCGTCTTCGGCTCGAAAGGACAATATATATATATATATATATCGCGACTCCCTATATACACTCAACTAAAACATTGCGCGCTTCCTGATCAGAAGGGTCTGGGTTCGATCCCCAGAAGTGACCAATTCTTTGTATCGACCGACAAGGCTCGGGCTTCGCCCAGCCTTTAAAAATGGGTACCATAAAGTTTTCTCAGACGGAAAGGCGGCCTGACGTAAAACTGATTGCATTACCTCAAAATGTGCCGTGGTCGTACACAAATATGGACACTAATTCCACATTCCCCATACGTCTAGCAAGGCGTGGAGGGAACCTTTTCTTCTTTTTCTCTCAATCTCAATTTCATTTATCTTGTTTCAATTCTATTAAATAGCTCTTTTTTCATTTTCAGTTGTATCCTTAACAGTATAGTATATAACTAATAAGCAATTAGTTTCCATGGGGGGCCGCGATAGCTCAGTGGTTAGTGAACTGGACTACAAAGAACAAGAGGTAGGGTTCGATCCCAACCGACAGCCACCGGTTCACCCAGCCTTTAATGGGTACCGGACTTTTTTCTGGGAAAGTAAAGCGGCACGGGCGTAATACCAACCACATTGCCCAAAAAAATAATGTGCCGAAGGTCTGTAAAATTTATGGTAACTAACACCATATTCCCTATACGTTGGCGTGACGGGGGTACTTTACTTTAACTTATAGAAAATTATACCAATATTCATTTGACTGAAAAATGACAACCCCTATCCGCTCTGCAATCTGCCTCTTCATGCGAAATTGATAGTGAATAATTTAATTTCACATTAATTTCCTTTGCATAATCACACGTAATATGTAACCACATATAGTGTCTGTAATTCCACCATGTGTGCACTCACATAGTGCCTAGCCTCTCTGCTGAGTCACATTAGACTCCATTTCGAGTTTAAAGAGAAATTCTGTCTACAGTCAGATACAAATCAACATTAAACAACACGTCGAGACTGTGTCTTACTGATGAGAGTATCTTGGACATTGTCAATGTTGTGAAACAATATAGCATCATTTGCGTCACTGTGTGAACAAATTACATCGCCTGCAGTAATCTTAGCCTCGGCGCTGCGTTCTAGACTAATCAAACGATTGCTGAAATTGAGTTGGAAACCGTTGGCTTGTTCCAGGGGAAATATAACAAGTTGTTGTTGTTAGTGTTGTTGTTTTTTTTTGTTATTGCTTTTGCTTTTATTATTAGAATTCCTGTTACTATAATAATTATTGTTGCTGTTATTATATTTTTATTATTATTGTTACCGTTATTAGTATTATTACTGTTACTGTTATTAGTAATGTTGTTAGTATTATTTTTGTTTTTGTTATTATCATTGTTGTTGCTTTTATTTTTGTTATTATTATTGTTATCATTATTTTTCTTGCTGTTATTGTTATTGATATTATTGTTATTATTATTTTTGTTCTTTTTATTATTATTATTATTGTCGTTGTTGCTGTTATTATTATTATGATTGCTATTGATGTTATTATTATTATTATTGTTATTATTGTTGCTGTTCCTGTTATTATTATTACTGTTATTATTTTTATTGCTTTTATTATTATTTGTTATTATTTTTTTTGTTCATTATTATTATTATTGCTGTTGCTACTATTATTATTATTATTACTATTATTATTATTATTGTTGTTGTTATTGTCATTATTGTTGTTATTATTATTTATGCTGTTGCTGTTATTATTGTTATTGTTATTATCATTGCTGTTATTATGATTGTTATTATTATTGCTGTTTTTAGTCCTGCTGCATTGCTAACAGATGGTAATATGGCGGACCGCACTGGCTTTCTTGATTTCCCAGGCTCTGCTGGAGCAGCTGCAGTTTTCTCCATGCCCTAGCTGCTACGTCATGTCTTTTGTGTTAAACATGGAATTATATATAACTGAACCTAAAACACGTTGCTTGAGTTGTTGGTGCGCTCACTTCTTGATCAGATGGATAGGTTTTATTTTTCAGATCAACAAGACTGCGGAGTTCACCCAGTCTCTAAAAATGGGTACCATAGATGTTTATGTGGAGTAAAGGCGGTGGCCTGGCGTGATACCGACCACACCACCCAAAAAATATGCGGTTGTCATGAAAAAATAGGGCCACTAACACATTATTTACCATACAACGAGCTAGGCCCAGAGATCTGTTTTATTAGACGATTTCCCGTCTTCCTGTAAGGATTAAAGAAAAAAAAAAGTCGTGTAAAACCGTATCACTCCTTAAGCATCGCGTTTATGAATATATATTGCTAAGTCCGAGTTTAAATCTTAATTGTTTTTACCATGTTGTGAAAGGGGTAAACTGGAAACTATTGGGAAAACGGAGAAAAGAAGAAGTATAGGAAAACTGATAGGAAAGTTATAAGTCATTTTAAAAGAACGTTTTAGTAGAAATTCAACAACATACTTGATAAACATTTAGCAGAAATAGAAAGCTACGGTGTGAAATGAACGTCTATTCTGTCAGGAACGATACTTGATGACCATGATGCTGAAGATGATGATGATGATGACTATGCAGAAATAAGAGAAATGACAAATCATTCAACAATATGACCGAGTTTCAAGAGAAAAAGATGGTCATGAATAGGTTATCAGACATGTGAGATAACAAGAGGATCTCAGAACAAGCCGTCAAATGGGAGCTAAAGGGTAGAAGAAAAAGAGACCGACCTAGAAAAAAACACTAAAACTAAACACTGAAGTGAAAGGCAAGAACAGCGGGCATCAACTCCCTTTTCGAGGTTGAGAGGCTCGCTGACAACAGGGAGTTAGTCGAGTCAGTCGAGTAAGACGTGCACGGAATGACCTTGCCAACAGAACTTACCGATGCATTTTAGGAAATGTTGTCACAAGTAGTGGATCGGATATGGGGAATTCATGACTACAATGAAACTGGTTCCATGTATAGAACAGAACAGAATATAAGAGAATATAATAGGGGGCGTGTGTCGAAATAGAAAACTGGTGCTGTGCAAAGTCTGACGTTTGATAGCAAAGATCGTTCGAACTTGGGGAGTCTAGATTTTCTACCTAATGTGCTGTTTTCGGCTTGAAAGGACGATAGATAGGTAGATAGGTAAGTAGCGAGAGAAGATAGATAGATAGATAGATAGATAGATAGATAGATAGATAGATAGATAGATAGATAGATAGATAGATAGATAGATAGATAGATAGATAGATAGATAGATAGATAGATAGATAGATAGATAGATAGATAGATAGATAGATAGATAGATAGATAGATAGATAGATAGATAGATAGATAGATAGATAGATAGATAGATAGATAGATAGATAGATAGATAGATAGTAAATCACATACTGATCACATACAGTTGGTATTGGAATTGATGGTCGGTCATATAATGTCAACGCAGTGACTGCCCAAATACAGGAGGGATAATACATTGCATCGACTCAACTGTAAAAATAGATGTTTCAACTCGTGTCTTGCCTTACCCAAATGTGCCAAGAAGCGTTCGGGGAAGCTGCGATTTTCTGTCCATAGCCAGATTTATAACATCGATCGATGTTATCAGGATTTCATTAAATTGTCTATCCATCTGACTCTTGTACTTCCTCTTGCCTCGAAGCCATATCATTGACTCTAATGGACGCCATTTTCATATATAGCTACTCTTTTTGTGGGTTTAATGTAAATGGGGCCCATAATTTTTTTTTTTCTCTACATGTAAGTTTGACCTCAAAAATGTTTCCACTGACACAATCTCTATTCTGATATTAGTGTCTAAAATCCAGTATAACGCCTCGAAACATTTCTCTGTTGATATTTTTGATTGAATTCAAGTATTTCATCTCTAATATGTTTTATTACACCACTGGTTTCGCTGAATGAAAAGCCGGCGTACGGTGTTTGTCGAAAACCGCGGTAGACAGAAAGGATTTTTTCTATCGGGGGTGAAATAAAAATCCCGAGTCTCACACGCCGTGTCGACTGCTTTGACCACACGGCCTTTATCCCTCCGGTTCTATCATGAACCGCGCCACACACACACACCCTCCCACCCCTCCCCCCACCCCATCCAACATACGAGCAATGGTACTATGTGTTGTAAAGATATATTTACAAAAATGATGTTTTACGTCTATTCTAGCGACATTAAAATAATGTAAATAATGTACGGAAGATATATAAAAGAGGTGAGATGCAGAATGGCTCAGGCAAAAGCAGCTTTCCAAAAAATGAGGAAAATACTATGCAATCCATTTTTGACAATAGAAACTAGAAAAAGAGTTCTTAAATGTTATGTAGAGCCAGTCTTAACATGTGGATGCGAATCATGGACAATAGGAAACCAGACAAGTAAATCACTGGAGTCTGTAGAAATGTGGTTTTACAGAAGAATGTTGAGAGTACCATGGACAGCTAAGAAGAGTAATGAAGATGTTCTGAGAGAGGTCAAAGCAAAAAGATAGCTAATTTCTAATATTAGGAAGAAACAATCATCATTTTTTGGCCATGTAATGAGAAGAGAACAACTGGAATATATTGTAACAACTGGAAAAATTGAGGGACGAAGAGCTAGAGGGAAGCAAAGAGAAAAAAAATAACAGACAGCTTAAGAGAATGACTTTGCAGAAGGTCAACAACAGAAATGATAAATAGCTGCCGAGATCGAAAGTTGTAGAGAGACATGATCACCTACGCCAGTAGACCCGGTACTTGATGACGATGAAATAATGTGCCGGTCATGCCACGTGGTGTTAGTGACCATAATTTTTACAGACCTTCGGCACATCTGCCTGCTTTACTTTCCCAGAAAAATATCCGGTACCCATTTAAGGCTGGGTGAACATGGAAGCCGTCGATCAGGATCGAACCTGACTTCTTTCCCTTATTAGCCCATTTCACTAACCACTGAGCTATCGCGGCTCCTCTAGTGACATAATTTACTAAAATTAGATACCTAATCCCTCTTTCTCCCTTGCGTCTAGATAGAAGTCTATGATTGACATTGATGACAGTAGTAGGACAAGAATAAACGCACGCCATATGTAATTTATTTTTAGTGTGTTGACATTAACGTTACACTTGTGTATGAAACTGTCGTAGCTAGCTATTTATTTTAACAATTAAGTTACATTTTAGATGTAATCTTTATTTCTGTGAAAGTTTGAGCCCACTACCCTCTACTACACTCTGCTACACTCTAATATTCTCTACTGCCCTCTAATATCCCATACTACCCTCTAACACCCCTATTTCCCGCTACTACACACTACTACCCTCTATTTCGGAGCCGCGATAGCTCAGTGGTAAGGACAAGAGATAGGGTTCGATCCCTATCGACGGCTTCCGGGTTCACACAGCCTTAAATGGGTACAGGATTTTATTCTGGGAAAGTAAAGCGACGTAATACCGACCACATTACCCCAAAAATCATGTGCCGAAGGTCTGTAAAATTTATGGTCACTAACACCATAATTCTTATATGCCACTTAGCGTGACGGGGCTCTTTACTTACTTACTACCCTCTATTTCTCTCTACTACACTCCACTACTCTCTAATACCCTCTATTTATGTTTTATAAGAGTGATTTGTGACATAAAAACAAAAATATGAATTTGTCACTTTCAATATTTTATCAATATTTGTACTCGATTAATGTAAGGAACCATTTCAAAAATTGTCTAATCAGAAACATGAAGAGTTCACACGTAACAATGTATCATACACTACATTAGGTATAGGGGAGCCGCGATAGCTCAGTGGTTAGTGAACTGGGACTACCAAAGGACAAGGGGCAGGGTTCGATCCAAACCGATGACTTCCGGGTTCACCAGCCTTAAATGGGTACCGGATTTTTTATGGGAAAGTAAAGCAGCACGGGCGTAATACCGACCACATTACCCCAAAAATCATGTGCTGAAGGTCTGTAAAATTTATGGTCACTAACGCCATATTCCCTATACGTACTTGGCGTGACGGGGGCTCTTTACTTTTTTTTTTTTTTTTACATCAGGTATCGCTACTTGTATCCAGTCCGAATGTTCTACTGTGACCCAGACCGCAGGAGGGTGATACAAGAAAAGAAACAATATCATCTGTAACGCTTGTCGCTAGAGGCAACTAAGTAGGTTGAGGTCAAGGCTTTTCTCGGTTGTACAGAGCTCGCTTGAGTTGAAGCCATCTTTAGTGCGTTTCTCAGTGCGTGACTGCTGTGTCGTCACCTTTCTGACAGAATGAAGTAAATCCGCTCCAAATTTTTCGGCGATATCTTCATGAGCGGTAAAACCAGAGCAGTGCGCGTTCAGTAGTAGCGAGTGAAACACCTTCAATTTGTGTGTCGCGTTATGGGATTGTCAGAAACGATGGTCCAGATTTTTTTTTTTTTTTTTTTTTGCGTTCGCCTCCGGCGAAGTTTATAGAGACTATAACAAGTGCAACGTTTCAAATACTTGGGCACAATCATAACATCAGATGGAAGATGCACCACAGAAATAAAAAGCAGAATAGCTCAGGCCAAAATAGAATTTCAGAAGGTTAAAAATATATTATGCAACAAATCTATGTCAATAAAAATTAGAAAAAGAGTTCATCGTGCTATATAGAACCAATTCTGATCTATGGACGCGAATCATGCACAGTGGACAAACAAATGAAAAGACGATTGGAGGCCACAGAGATGGGATTCCTCAGAAGAATGTTGAAAGTTCCCTGGACAGCGAAAAAGACCAATGAGGAAGTTCTCAAAAAGGCCAACACAAAAAGGGAGCTCTTAAAAAACATCAGAAAGAAGCAATCAACATTTTTCGGACACATCATGAGAAGAGGAAAGTTGGAATACTTGGTTACAACTGGCAAAATAAAAGGAAAGAGAGATCGCGGGCGACAAAGAGAGAAAATACTGGATAGCTTGGTGTCATGGCATGGAAAACAGTCAACAACAGAACTGATACGATGCACTGTAGATAGAAGATTGTGGAAGGACATGATCACCTACGCCAACCGGTATGGCACATGATCTGAAGAACTGAATTTTGCGAGTTAATCCAGTTTTTCTCTCGCAGCCGTGTGCACAGGAGTCCATCTCCGCACAAGCAGAAAACTCCGTCGTCGGATGTACTCATATTTTTCCGTCGATGAGTAAGTGAAGTTACAAGGTGGGCGTTGCTGCTGGGACCAGGAGTGGTTGTGGCGGAGAGAAATCATATATAACAATCCGAACTGATGTAGTGGGTACAAATAATAATACATAAATATTATTATATGGGGAACTTCCGAGGCGATAATAGGGAATAATAGAACAAAGAAGTATGTGTTAGCACTCGGAAAAATTGACAGACAAACAACAATAGAAAAAAACGAAGAACAATATATGGTCCGAAGTGGGATCGAACCCGTACTCAGTGGCACCGCGCCTTGCCACGAGAAGCCGAACGCTTGGCACACTACCACGCAGCCAACTAAAAAAAAATTTTTTGGTTGGCTGCGTGGTAGTGTGCCAAGCGTTCGGCTTCTCGTGGCAAGGCGCGGTGCCACTGAGTACGGGTTCGATCCCACTTCGGACCATATATTGTTCTTCGTTTTTTTCGAACTGATGTAGCCAGGATTTGAACACACAACCTCTCTGTCTCGTGACCGGCGTCTTACATTGAGACCAATCAGTCCTCCAATGGTCAATATTTGAAATTAACATAATTAAGTTTGATATCAAGATTTGAAATTAACATAATTAAGCTGGATATCAGTATTTAAAATTAACATAATTAAGCTTGATATCAGTATTTGAAATTAACATAATTAAGCTTGATATCAGTATTTGAAATTAACATAATTAAGCTTGATATCAAGACTTGAATGCTGACTGATGAATGCTGAATGACCAGATCATTTATTATCAAAGTTTTAATTCTTGATTTGATAATTTTAATTATAATTTTTAAACAAGTGAAATAATATTCACTTGTAATGCACTTATCATCATAACCATAGCCATCATCATCATCATCATCATCACCATCATTATCATCATCATCTTCATCTTATACATTATTATTATTTTTATATCAAATAACAGCCTAATAAAACGCTCATCTCCTCAATTATAATTTATACGACCCAAGAAAGAAAATAGAACACATTTCGTCCTTGGCATTTTGTTAAAGACCTATCTATCCGCAGGAACATGTTGACTTTCTTAATTAATCCTCTCTCCTTAAGGCACGAACAGAGATGCTAAATATTTGTCTGGTTATAATGAAACCAATTTGTTAAGAATCGAAAGTTGTGATTAAAAGAAAAGCAATATCGTGGAGATACAAGAAAGCTTCGGATATTCGCTGTAAAATTAAGTGTGGTGCGCTTAGAATGGGACGTATGTTAGTTGCTGCTAAACAATCTATCAATGCTTTCCATCGTCCTCTCTGAAAATGGCGTAATTTATGATGTGTCGTGAATTGCAAAGAGCTGCAACCGCCGTTGCTATTGTCCGACGGGTGATTACTTTCAGGTCTCTCACTTAGATCGTTGTGCCAAGTCAACCGAAGGTTTCACTTTAACGATCCTGCGCGGGTGTTGCGGTATTCATGCATCTGGCTTCATGAAGTAGACCTTATGGGTGCATCCATTGTTATCAATCGTAGTGTTGGACGATGAACCTTGCACTGGACAGATCGTATATACATGAAGCTCTAACAGGAGTATTGCCACATGAATATTTCAATGATGTTCGCGAATTTCTAGACCTAGTTCAACTACCTGATCTTCAAGTCATCTCTCTCTCTCTCTGCGTTCAGGACTCAATCAGAGTAAGGATTCCAGACTCTCATATGAAGTCAGCTGTCAGGCTAAGTGTGTTGATCGCCCCCACAGACAGAACATCACAATTAGAGTCTGTCAGATCCACTCTGACTGAACACCCGTTAATACGTTGCACTGTGTTCTGCGCCAGTGGCCCAGTGCATCCGATTTCAGCCAGCATTTTTTCAGGTTTGCTTTCCTTAGCCTTTGATTGTCCCCAATCTTCCTGCAAGGCAGCAGTTGATCTTTTCTGTCGGGGGATCCTGCCCTTAGATGGTCGGCCTTCCCAGGTTTACGAGCACCATCTGCCCGAGTCACTAGAGGTGACTAACACATACATGCGACTTGTAATATGAGGAAACTGCAACAAGGAACACATTTCATGCATAGCCTCCATTTGTTCCCGCCGCCTATCCCCATATACCGGTAAGTCACGTCCTCCCGAAAATGATGATCATCGTAGCACTTGATGATGTTAGGCCATCGTTGATGACTCCAATTCCGAACATATAGACACACAGTCAGTCGTCAATTTATTCTTGTTGCACATCAAACAGCAGACCGTAAGATTTGCGCACGGCCGGTTTAGGGAACCAATACGATGACGTAGGACACAATGTCGCCAAACTCATAATCTCGATACCTTTAGACTTATGTCTGATTACTCAAGTGTAAACAGTCTACGACGAACAATACACGAAGCAACTTCCCCAAAGAGACAAAACTGCGACTGACGAAGTAGTTTACATTAATGTGTAACGTGGAAATAACTTGCGTCAAAGAATCCCAATAACGGTCTTGAACAGCACTAATGTGACGTAAAGCACAGATGAAGTCTGGACGGTGGAATGTCTCACTCACAACACTTGATTCGTCAAAAACGGACTGTTGTCGACCTACGACCTCGTCTTAGCGACACAGATGTATCAAGCATATCATCATTTTGACTTTAACGCAGAAAAGTGCAATGAAGATCCGAAATTAATCAGACCCTGGGTGCATTTTCTGCAGCGATCGAGAGGACGTGGACTAGATCCGCCATCTTGGAAACGGAAGTCCAAGCCAACCATCTTCAAGTCATGAGTGATACTGTGTACATTCAAGGGAGCTAGAGAGAGAACAAAGGAAGAATTATGAACCAGAATAGTTTTATTTATTAGTCGTGCGAGACTGATCAAACCAGTCAGTTTAGATTTGATCATTAAGTCTGTTTAGAGTTGATCATTAAGTCTGTTTAGAGTTCATCATAAAGTCTGTTTAGTGTTTATCATTAAGTCTGTTTAGAGTTAATCATAAAGTCTGTTTAGTGTTTATCATTAAGTCTGTTTAGAGTTGATCATAAAGTCTGTTTAGTGTTTATCATTAAGTCTGTTTAGAGTTGATCATAAAGTCTGTTTAGTGTTTATCATTAAGTCTGTTTAGAGTTGATCATAAAGTCTGTTTAGTGTTTATCATTAAGTCTGTTTAGAATTAATCATAGAGTCCGTTTAGAGTAGACTATACAGTCTGTTTAGAGTTTATCAAAAAGTCCGTTTAGAGTAGACTATACAGTCTGTTTAGAGTTTATCAAAAAGTCCGTTTAGAGTAGACTATACAGTCTGTTTAGAGTTTATCAAAAAGTCCGTTTAGAGTAGACTATACAGTCTGTTTAGAGTTTATCAAAAAGTCCGTTTAGAGTAGACTAGACAGTCTGTTTAGAGTTTATCAAAAAGTCCGTTTAGAGTAGACTATACAGTCTGTTTAGAGTTTATCAAAAAGTCCGTTTAGAGTTGACCATATAATATGTTTAGAGTAGACCATAAATTCTGCTTCAAATTGACTATAAAGTCTTTAAAGTTAACCGCAAAGCCTGTCTAAAGTTGACCATAAAAGGTTTATTTGTGGGTTATCATTATTGCACTCCGATCATGTCCATAGATGCTCAGATACGCTCCTCATCATGTCCTGGAGCGTCCAGCGATTGTGTTGGTTGATAAATACTCTAACTCTCTCATTAACTCTCTCGTCTCCGAATATACTCATCCTTAGTTCCATCTCCTTCATCCAATGGAGAAACCTTGACTTATGGCTGTCGAAGTCTTGTGCCCTTCCCGCATCTTGGAGGACATTAATGACGTCTGCCTAACCGTTGATCATCTTCAATGACAACACAGCAACCTGTCCGCTCTTCCATCGATCTGTTCTCCAGGATGTCAAGGGACGTAGACAAATTATGTTATTGAGTTATTTGCAGGTCATCATCATTGCACTCCGAACATGTCCGTAGGTGCTCAGATCCCCTCCTCAACAATTCCCTCAGCGTCCAGCGACTGACGTCACCAGTTCTATGTTGGTTGATAAGTCTTCTCATACGCCCACTAAGTTTATCGTTTCTGGCTGTGCCCATCTTAACTCCCGTTTCCATCATCCGAAGAAGTGACGTGGATCTGTGTTTGTCGAAGTCCCGTGCTCTTCCCACATCTCGGAGGGCATTGATGATGTCCGCCCGATCCATTGGTAGCCCGTCCTCAACGACAGCGCAGCTAGCCAACCTGTCCGCTCTTTCATTTCCCCGTACTCCCGCATGTCCAGGGACATAGACAAAGGTGACCTTACGTATTTTGGATTTCTGCAACGACTCTACCCATTGCATGCGTACAGAGCCCGCCTCCACTTTTTTTGAGTCATCGAATCACTCAGTATACATGCGTGGGTGTAGTCTTGTGACTCTAACTATTTGAATGCCTTGGTCACTGCCATCGCCTCCATTGTCATGCTACTCGTGGTCATGACGTATGTACCACTGTCTTCCTTGACTATTCCGCCTGCCGAGCGTGCCGTAAATGCCCATGCACTTCTTTGGTGTCGTATTACAGATCCGTATGTATAGATGACTGCATCTTTCTTATCGGTGTTATCGCAGATGAGACCGTTGACCTCGGCATTAACCACGACCGGGTTCTGTTCCCTACTTTTCCTGTCGAGTGTGACAATACACGAGAAAGTCCACTTGAATGACGTAAGCACCGGTATCCACTCCTCACCAACGCTGATATTGGTAAGCCCACAGACCTGTTTGATGACATCTTCTGCTCGGCCCACCCATGATTGGCCTCTTTTATTATGTTTTAACTACCCAACGATTACCAAGGAGGATTTAAAGTGCACGAAGAGTCGTAAGCGCAGAGAGATTAACGATGCACTCAAAGATATTTGGAATAAACATCCTATTTGCATACAATAACCAACTGTCTTAGTCGAAAACGGAGGCCTATATTCTATCTATCTATTGTCCTTTCGAGCCAAATACGGCACATAAGGCAGAACCACAATCTCAAAAACAGAAACCTTGCGTGCCAAAATTGCACATATTGCAGAGATTGAAAATCTATGGCTCTGTTTCCGTAACAATACTTTTTACAATGACAGCTTGTCAAGCCATCGATCAAGCTCCTTAGTCGTCTCTTACGACATGCCTGGAATCCTATATTTGGACAGATTAATAGGCACTTATTTTCGCCAAAAAGACTGATATGTAACTTTCGAATTATTCCTACAACGCAAGGATAGCGAAAAACAGGCTGACGTTGATGTTCCCATCCTGACTGTATGAGGTCGTAACCTTCAGCTGAGCCCTACTTAACAGTTTAGTTATTACTTATACGTCAATATTTTCAATACGGTGTTGACGCTCATGATGAAATGTGCATTATTTTCATGATAAATGTCCATCCTGTAGCGTCAACGATACGTAAGGAGAGTGTAATTATTCATTTTGTAAGAGTGATTTTATTTAGCAGAGTAAAAGTGTACACAATGTGATCGAGGAGATTGTTTACTTTAAGTTGATATTATGATGTGTTTATTAAACCGTGGAGGCGCCGAAGATGTGTTAATGTGAAAATATAAGCTCTAAGATGTGCTTCATGAAACACGTAGACGATGAAGATATCTAGAAAAATGAATTATTTCGAAGATGTGTTAATGAAAACGAGAATGCACTGATAGTATATTTATGTCAATGAAATACCACTCGTGATGTGTTTATTAAATCAAATAGTTCTGTGAATGTTCTTATGGATAATCAAATATATACAAAACAAATTGTTTATAGAACCAAAAGTACATGAAAAACAAGTGAATACATTTATGGAATATGAAATTCATCGGACTGTATATATGAACATTCAGTAGAAAATACACCAGAGTGGGACAGGTAGTTAATAAAAAAGACATAGAAAATATATTAATGTAATGATAGAGCAAGAAAATAATGAGGATTTGTTTGTGAAATAAATTGACACGAGTAACGGATTTATAATAACACGAGGTCGAGAAGAGGACGTTTTCGAGGGATATGAAGAATAATTGAAAGAAAAAGTATCACGGTGACGCAACAGCGTTGAACAGCTCGAGTATAATTTACGGATATATAAAACATAGCTACTGGAGATACACACAGTTTAATCTAGCTAATCGACAGATCATCCTTATTGGATAATTTCACTATTTTTGGCCTTTCCTTCTCAAGTATATCCTCGTGT
Source organism: Megaustenia siamemsis (assembly GCA_032433765.1). NCBI lineage: Eukaryota > Metazoa > Mollusca > Gastropoda > Stylommatophora > Ariophantidae > Megaustenia > Megaustenia siamemsis. The sequence goes on from JAVIAB010000001.1 coordinate 61,575,533, forward strand.
AGCGACAGACAAACCCAGTTATGTGTTAATTTCCAAGTCATTCCTCGCACTGTATGTAGGGCCCTTGTCTGACGTTGCCTGGTTTGACCTGTGTCGCTCCTGCAGTTTATTCATATTTGTAGGTTCACATACCATACCTCAATCACTTACTCGTCCACCATCGTTTAGAGCATTTAGAATGTAAGCCCAGTACATAGCTCTCCCATTCTCCACTACAACTAACCTGGATAGTCTGTCTGTTCGTTCATTTCCTCTTACATCCGAATATTCTGGCAGATTTGAACTAGCCTCAGCCTCTTCATAAAATCCATTTGTTCTTTCTGTTCCAGAAATGAGTTTAACTGCAGTCGAAAATTACCCATTTCCGCTGAACTCATGTCACAGCTCTCTCCAAAGCTTGTTGTTAGAATCTGTTGAGAAAATCGACTACCGTGCAGCCCTAAACGGCGGAACAGGCGGCGATTCCAAACGACTTCCATTGAAAAGAGAGTGCATAAGCACTTAGTCGCTGGAGTTTCTTTGAAAATACACATTTTAAACCAAGCAACTAAAACAGTTAAAGCGACTACGTAAGTCTCTGTAAAGACGCGATGGCATGCCGCCATTTCGTACTGTCAATTGTGACATTAGCATGGTCGAACTCCAGTGTGAGCCAGTTCGGCTGCGTGGACGACAATTTCAAATGATATCACCGAAAACAGAGTGTCCACAGTCACTTCTAACTCCAATTCAATCGAACAAATAGAAAAACACACACACACACACACACATACACACACACACACACACACACACACACACACACACACACACACACACACACAAACTGTCAAAAAACAGTTAAACTGTTTCAGGGAGGGCACTCTCTACAAGAAATTGTGATTATGGTCGCCATATTCCCCAGAAGTTCTTAAAAATCCCAACTATTGCCTCGAGTAAAACCTATTTCTATATTTCTCCTGAGCATACTCATTGAGTTATTGTGAAAGCATGGGTTGATAAAGATTCGTGTCTGAAGACAAGCTATTGGCATAGTGACACTCATTGAGTTACTGTGAAAGCATGATTTGATAAAGACTCGTGTCTGAAGACAAGCTATTGGCATAGTGACACTCATTGAGTTACTGTGAAAGCATGAGTTGATAAAGACTCGTGTCTGAAGACAAGCTATTGGCATAGTGACACTCATTGAGTTACTGTGAAAGCATGATTTGATAAAGACTCGTGTCTGAAGACAAGCTATTGGCATAGTGACACTCATTGAGTTACTGTGAAAGCATGAGTTGATAAAGACTCGTGTCTGAAGACAAGCTATTGGCATAGTGACACTCATTGAGTTACTGTGAAAGCATGAGTTGATAAAGACTCGTGTCTGAAGACAAGCTATTGGCATAGTGACACTCATTGAGTTACTGTGAAAGCATGAGTTGATAAAGACTCGTGTCTGAAGACAAGCTATTGGCATAGTGACACTCATTCAGTTACTGTGAAAGCATGAGTTGATAAAGATTCGTGTCTGAAGACAAGCTATTGGCATAGTGACACTCATTGAGTTACTGTGAAAGCATGAGTTGATAAAGACTCGTGTCTGAAGACAAGCTATTGGCATAGTGACACTCATTGAGTTACTGTGAAAGCATGAGTTGATAAAGACTCGTGTCTGAAGACAAGCTATTGGCATAGTGACACTCATTGAGTTACTGTGAAAGCATGAGTTGATAAAGACTCGTGTCTGAAGACAAGCTATTGGCATAGTGACACTCATTGAGTTACTGTGAAAGCATGAGTTGATAAAGACTCGTGTCTGAAGACAAGCTATTGGCATAGTGACACTCATTGAGTTACTGTGAAAGCATGGGTTGATAAAGATTCGTGAAACATTGATAATAAGTGTGAGCCAGACTTAGGGCAACATGACGAACAGTGGAAACAGAGATAACAAGTGTGAGCCAGACTTAGGGTGAAGATAGTCTTAGACTGTGCGAAGTGAAGAAACATGTGCTCTAGAGGACGTAACAAGACGTGCCATCCATTGATTGTTCTGTTTGTCTGCAGGCAGAGGGAAGAAACATAATAACAAAGAAAACAAGAAAAGGAAAAAGGAAAGGAAAAAATAAAGAAAGCACTAAAAGAAGATGAAAACATCAGAAGAAAACGTGGCTGTAATAAACTATTTGTGAGAAACGAATGATTAAAAGATCCTTGTGTTATGAGCTGTGTACAGCTCCAGAATTGCATTGAACAAAACAGGTAATGTTATTTACACTGCATCGTTTCCGTTAGCTCATGTTTCCACAAGGTTACCGTTTTTGCTGCTGGAAGTTCAACTCGAGGAAAAAAAAACTGATGAAATAAAATTTATATTTCTGGCACGCTGATCATTTTATGTAAAGATTTAAAAAAATAAAAACACACAATTAAATTATAGGAGCTATTGTTAAATTATCATATTGAAACTAGCACTCAGCAGCATAGATTTGGCTTTTAAGAATGTGACATGTGTCAAGGTCAGTCTAGAAATGAAATGAATAAAATTTGTAGAAAATATAATTAAGACAACAATAATTGCAACGACAATATTATAAAACAAATGTAATTAATGAATTCGTTCTCGGATTTGTACATTGATCAGTCAGCCCTACAAGGATATTTTTCTCGGGCACAGACGATGGTTAGAGAAAGAGGAACACACCAAAGCATAGATTTAAATGGAAAAAAAAAAGAATGGAATGGAATGGCGTTGAGTGTATAAGCTAGGATCATGTTGGAGAGAGAACTATCAATGAAGAGAGCGATATTTTTGCGTTGACTACATGTAGTATAATGATAGAAGATAAGACTGTCACTAAAGTATTGATATGGCATGGTATTCAAAATTCACATATTTATTGTTTCCTCAATGAGTGTGTCCAGGAAGACTGCAACAACCTAGAGCTTGGTCAAGAAGACTGCAACAACCTAGAGCTCGGTCAGGAAGATTGCAACAAGCTAGAGCTCGGTCAGGAATATTGCAACAAGCTAGAGCTCGGTCAGGAATATTGCAACAACCTAGAGCTCCGTCAGGAATATTGCAACAAGCTAGAGCTCGGTCAGGAATATTGCAACAAGCTAGAGCTCGGTCAGGAAGATTGCAACAAGCTAGAGCTCGGTCAGGAATATTGCAACAAGCTAGAGCTCGGTCAGGAATATTGCAACAACCTAGAGCTCGGTCAGGAAGATTGCAACAAGCTAGAGCTCGGTCAGGAATATTGCAACAAGCTAGAGCTCGGTCAGGAAGATTGCAACAAGCTAGAGCTCGGTCAGGAATATTGCAACAAGCTAGAGCTCGGTCAGGAAGATTGCAACAAGCTGAAGCTCGATCAGGAAGACAACAACAAGCTGGAGCTCTGTCAGGAAGACTGCAACAAGCTAGAGCTCGGTCAGGAAGATTGCAACAAGCTAGAGCTCGGTCAGGAAGATTGCAACAAGCTAGAGCTCGGTCAGGAATATTGCAACAAGCTAGAGCTCGGTCAGGAATATTGCAACAAGCTAGAGCTCGGTCAGGAATATTGCAACAACCTAGAGCTCGGTCAGGAATATTGCAACAAGCTAGAGCTCGGTCAGGAATATTGCAACAAGCTAGAGCTCGGTCAGGAATATTGCAACAACCTAGAGCTCGGTCAGGAATATTGCAACAAGCTAGATCTCGGTCAGGAAGATTGCAACAACCTAGAGCTCGGTCAGGAATATTGCAACAAGCTAGATCTCGGTCAGGAAGATTGCAACAAGCTAGAGCTCGGTCAGGAATATTGCAACAAGCTAGAGCTCGGTCAGGAAGATTGCAACAAGCTGAAGCTCGATCAGGAAGACAACAACAAGCTGGAGCTCTGTCAGGAAGACTGCAACAAGCTAGAGCTCGGTCAGGAATATTGCAACAAGCTAGAGCTCGGTCAGGAAGATTGCAACAAGCTAGAGCTCGGTCAGGAATATTGCAACAAGCTAGAGCTCGGTCAGGAATATTGCAACAAGCTAGAGCTCGGACAGGAATATTGCAACAACCTAGAGCTCGGTCAGGAATATTGCAACAAGCTAGAGCTCGGTCAGGAATATTGCAACAAGCTAGAGCTCGGTCAGGAATATTGCAACAAGCTAGAGCTCGGTCAGGAATATTGCAACAACCTAGAGCTCGGTCAGGAATATTGCAACAAGCTAGATCTCGGTCAGGAAGATTGCAACAACCTAGAGCTCGGTCAGGAATATTGCAACAAGCTAGATCTCGGTCAGGAAGATTGCAACAAGCTAGAGCTCGGTCAGGAATATTGCAACAAGCTAGAGCTCGGTCAGGAATATTGCAACAAGCTAGAGCTCGGTCAGGAAGATTGCAACAAGCTAGAGCTCGGTCAGGAATATTGCAACAAGCTAGAGCTCGGTCAGGAAGATTGCAACAAGCTGAAGCTCGATCAGGAAGACAACAACAAGCTGGAGCTCTGTCAGGAAGACTGCAACAAGCTGAAGCTCGGTCAGGAATATTGCAACAAGCTGAAGCTCGGTCAGGAATATTGCAACAAGCTAGAGCTCGGTCAGGAATATTGCAACAAGCTAGAGCTCGGTCAGGAAGATTGCAACAAGCTGAAGCTCGATCAGGAAGACAACAACAAGCTGGAGCTCTGTCAGGAAGACTGCAACAAGCTAGAGCTCGGTCAGGAATATTGCAACAAGCTGGAGCTTTGTCAGGAAGACTGCAACAAGCTAGAGCTCGGTCAGGAAGACAACAACAAGCTAGAGCTCGGTCAGAAAGATTGCAACAAGCTTGAGCTCGGTCAAGAAGATTGCAAGAAGCCAGAGCTCGGTCAGGAAGACTACAACAAGCCAGAGCCCGGTAGGAAATATTGCAACAAGCCAGAGCTCGGTCAGGAAGACTACAACAAGCCAGAACTCGGTCATTAAGATTGCAACAAGCCAGAGCTCTGTCATGAATACTACAACAAGCCAGAGCTCTGTCAGGAATACTACAACAAACCAGAGCTCTGTCAGGAATACTACAACAAGCCAGAGCTCTGTCAGGAAGACTACAACAAGCCAGAGCTCTGTCAGGAATACTACAACAAGCCAGAGCTCTGTCAGGAATACTACAACAAGCCAGAGCTCTGTCAGGAAGATTGGAACAAACTGGAGCTCGATCAGGAAGATTGCAACAAGCCAGAGCTCTGTCAGGAAGATTACAACAAGCCAGAGCTCTGTCAGGAAGATTACAACAAGCCAGAGCTCTGTCAGGAAGATTGCAACAAGCCAGAGCTCTGTCAGGAAGATTGCAACAAGCCAGAGCTCTGTCAGGAAGATTGCAACAAGCCAGAGCTCTGTCAGGAAGATTGCAACAAGCCAGAGCTCTGTCAGGAAGATTGCAACAAGCCAGGGCTCGGTTGTAAAGATTGCAACAAGCTAGAGCTCGGTTGGAAAGATTGCAACAAGCTAGAGCTCGGTTGTAAAGATTGCAACAAGCTAGAGCTCGGTTGGAAAGATTGCAACAAGCTAGAGCTCGGTTGTAAAGATTGCAACAAGCTAGAGCTCGGTTGTAAAGATTGCAACAAGCTAGAGCTCGGTTGTAAAGATTGCAACAAGCTAGAGCTCGGTTGGAAAGATTGCAACAAGCTAGAGCTCGGTTGTAAAGATTGCAACAAGCTAGAGCTCGGTTGGAAAGATTGCAACAAGCTAGAGCTCGGTTGGAAAGATTGCAACAAGCTAGAGCTCGGTTAGGAAAATTGCAACACACTGGAGCTCTGTCAGGAAGATTACAACAATCTGGAGGTCTGTCAGAAAGATTACAACAAACTAGGAGCTCTAGTTATGTCTTAATGTGGTGACCAACTATATAGACCATATTCCCTGTACGCCACTTAGCTTGACGGGGCTCTTTACTTTTTATTTTTATTAACTTTATAGAAGTTATAAGGAATCATTAACTCCATATAAGTTATACGGAAGTATTAACTCTATCTATCTATTGACCTTTCGAGCCGTAGCCGGCCCATAGGGCGTAGACCAAGATACTCCTTTTCTTATCTGAATTTTTGTTCTAGCAGTTTTCAATTCTTTTAAAGATATTTTATCAAATCTCGCCATTTGTCTCTGTTCTGTGCAATCAGCTCTATCTCATTGAGAGAGCCGATTCCTGCTGCTCTTGCCTCTCTCATTAATGTGCTTCTCAGTGTCTCTCTGGATCTTTCTCTTTTCCTCTTACCAGTTGTTTCCCACATGAGGGATTGCTTTGCTATTCGGTTATTATTTCTTCTCATCACATGTCCAACATATGACCATCGTCTTTTCTTGATTACTGAAGATATTAGTGGTTGATTGGCGATTTCTCTAATTTTCTCGTTTGTTTTGAATTCGTTCCACGCTATACCAAGTATTTTTCTTAGACATTTATTTTGGAATGCGTTCAACTTTGTTTCTATGTCTCTTGTTGTTCTCCAGCTTTCACACACGTACGTAAGGGTTGATAGTACATTTGATTTGAACAGTCTAAGTTTTGTGTTTGTGCTGATGAGTTTTGATTTTCACAACTTTTCAAGGCTTCTGAAAGACATTGCTGCTTTAGCTATTCTGATTCTAATTTCTTTGCTTGTATCCCCTTCTCGATCAATGTGACTTCTAAGATAGATAAAGTGATCGATCTCTTCCACTGGTTTGTTTTCCATGTATTAACTCTATAGAGGTTATAAAAAGGTGATGAATTAAAGAGAGGATTTCGGGACTTGCTGAGGAGAGGATCTGAGCACCTATGGGCATGTTCGGAGTGCATATGTTGATGACCCACACATAACTCAATATACAGAGGATTTCAGGAAGCACTAGGTCTAGCTTAATAGACTCGGCGCGCTCTAGAATAGTTAAATAGAACAGATCATGAAAGTTATAAAGAATTGTCTGGTTCCACATAATATATAGTATAGATATAAGTTGTATGCTTTCATATACATGTATAAAAAATGTTATCTGACTGTGCGGCGAGGGACCCCTGTGCACACGGCTGCCAGGGAAAAATGAATTAACACGCAAAATTCAGTTCCTAGTCTCTAGGGACTTCGTCAGAGATGAAAGCTGGCGAACGCAACAACAACAACAACAACAACAACAACAACAACAACAACAACAACATATAAACGATGTCAATGTGAGAAACCATAACATTATAAATCAAAGTATGAGATTATGAAACAGGCATTGGCAAAGATAAATTAAACATGTAGGATCTTCGGCACATCACTGAACACTGTCATTCACATCACAGACTTCTCAAAACTAGGTTCGAGATTTCATGTGAGCGCCTGTTAAGTATTCATAAAACTCTCGACTCATAGGAGGTTGTCCCAAGAAAACTGATTCTTCGTTTTGATTGGCTACAGTTATGTTCCTGATACTCTCGCCACGTCTCGTGGTAATCAGTGTCAACATTAATTTCTCACTGTCACATCGCCATGGGTCTCCTCTGCTCAGGTTGATTTGGAGCACACTTCCGTTACTATGGAGATGTTTACATGAACGTGCACATTAATACGCTTACAACGGAAGTAGGAGATCGTTACTGAAACTTCTGGACTCAGATTAATAATGCATAATTGTTGATTCATTATGAAGATCACACACACTGTTGTAACAACTAAATTATAACGCGTCAGAGCTGAAGTACAAAATATTACAAATGAAAGAGCGATTCCTATATGTCAACAACGATCAGTCTTTACTAATTTACGTTCCAGTTTCGGGGTACAGATTATTTACCAACTTTGATTGGACTTTTCCGTGTTGATGTTTCTCGTTATAGTATTCCGTCTGTGTGTGTGTGTCTACATGATTTCTGTTTGTGCTTTTTCTTATTTTCAGACAATAGCTTGAAAGTTTAGTGCTGAATCACATTTACATTTACATAAGGTATTCATTTTTTGATATGTAATATACCATGATACCATTTGTATTTGTTGAACTTTTGATTGTGTAAAGAACGTGACAACCATTGAACTGTTTTCAATTATAGACTATTTCAATTATAGACTAATTCTTACAATAATTTTTAAAACAGGATAATAATAGTTTGATTGATATTGCAACATAAAGATGGAACTTAGTGTCATACTGTGGTATAAGTTTCATCATTATAGAGTTAACTGATATATTATGTCCATCATTTCATTATCTTCTTCCCTGTGTGCCGTCTTCGCTCTAAGAGGGAAATGATGATGACGACACTGACTAATAACTTTAAAAAGTAGCCGAATCAGTGGTCCACCCAAACCTGACATCTTTCTGTTCAAGGCCAGACCTACAAGATTCAAACAAGTAAATAAAAGGAATATACCAAAGTCTGACTTTTCATCTCAGAACAGGATATCAAATACAAGAAATATACCAAAGTCTGACTTTTCATCTCAGAACAGGATATCAAATACAAGAAATATACCAAAGTCTGACTTTTCATCTCAGAACAGGATATCAAATATAAGAAAAATACCAAAGTCTGACTTTTCATCTCAGAACAGGATATCAAACACAAGGAATATACCAAAGTCTGACTTTTCATCTCAGAAATCAAACACAAGGGATATACTAAAGTCTGACTTTTCATCTCAGAACAGGATATCAAACACAAGGAATATACCAACGTCTGACTTTTCATCTCAGAACAGGATATCAAACACAAGGGATATACTAAAGTCTGACTTTTAATCTCAGAACAGGATATCAAACACAAGGCATATACCAAAGTCTGACTTTTCATCTCAGAACAGGATATCAAATACAAGAAATATACCAAAGTCTGACTTTTCATCTCAGAACAGGATATCAAATATAAGGAATATACTAAAGCCTGACTTTTCATCTCAGAACAGGATATCAAATACAAGAAATATACCAAAGTCTGACTTTTCATCTCAGAACAGGATATCAAATACAAGAAATATACCAAAGTCTGACTTTTCATCTCAGAACAGGATATCAAATATAAGGAATATACTAAAGCCTGACTTTTCATCTCAGAACAGGATATCATATATATGGAATATACCAAAGTCTGACTCTTCATCTCAGAACAGGATATCAGGCAACATCTAAACAGACTTAACACCTTGCAGGATCCAAACTGAAGGTATTGGAACCATCGTGTGAAAACAGTGAATATTCTGCTACTAAACTGTCGCCAACTCACAGACCTGCTGTGCTATTGTCCCCCAACACTTGGCAACACGAACATCTCAACATTCTGGAAATTGACAAAGACGGTAGGCATGGAATGTATAGAGTAGCCAGCTTACAGCGTTAAGTCAATAACTAGCAGCCCAATCATGCGTTTGTTTTAAAACATCTATTGTTAATATCAATAAATAATCATCTATTGACCTTTCGAGCCGTAGCCGGCCCATAGACCAAGATACTCCTTCTCTTATCTGAATTTTTGTTCTAGCAGTTTTCAATTCTTTTAAAGATATTTTATCAAATCTCGCCATTTGTCTCTGTTTTGTGCAAGCAGCTCTATCTCATTGAGGGAATCGAATCCTGAAGAATGAATAATCATACAAATGTAATAACATATAATCATATGAATATAGTAAAACGTAATCAAATGAATATAATAAAATATAATCATATAGATATGCAGCTGCGGTAAAGCTGATCTGGAGTAAGCGAAGGATAATTACATACAAGTGTAGACTACAGCTTGACGAGTGTAAAATGGAACAAAGGAAAACGTCTCGAATATAAGTTATCATTGGGAACCTGAGAGCAAACAAAGACGAGGGATTTCGTGATTGAATAGGGAATGAAGAAGGAGTATAAATTTGTGCTTCTTTCAGCTGTCAATGATAAGTCTTCTTATTGAAAGACAATGTCGCTGAGAAACGGAAGGTGAGTTCAGTTGATCTCGAGTTGTCACGTGAATGCACTTATCTCTTCTGTGTTCCCATTGGACAATATAATGTTTCCTAAGTATTTGAAGTCTGTAACTTTTTTTTCAGTTTACCGTTTTCAATGCAGATTTTCGCTTCAATTTTATTTATTTGCAATTCTTTCTCATGTTTTTTTTTACGTTTGTTCAATTATTACTTTTCTTTGTTATTAGATCATAAAAAATATGTAAGGTAGTCCTAATTGAGGACAAGTAATAGAAAACTACGATATATATATATACCCCTTTGGTCGTGCATCCGACATCAGAACGGAACTATAGGGTACGGAGCTAACTTGCCTGTCCGATCCAAATTCTCTTCGCCAAACAAATCAGCCTGTTCCCAGAGTCACTGCGATGGTGTGAAAGAGGGTCTTGACCAGTTCATGCTTACTGATCATGCACCACTTCGCCAGAAAAAATAATCTCTAGTACCCATTTTCAGAGACTGATAAAGCGTAAACTTGTGCTTTTCCTAAAAAGGAATTGACCATATCTAGGAATTGAACTCGGTCACATTTTGTCGGTAGCTGGCGCGCCGACCACTTCATCATTACGGTTTCACTGTAACTCATTTTTTTCCCACTCATTGATTTATATTTCCTCCTGCATTTCTATGAAGAAGTGGCAGGAGATTTGTTTGTTTAAATCGTTTCAACATCGTGGATGTCCTGGGCTTTGTCTTTATTTTAGTTAAGTTGTAGGAGGGGGTATGGGTCTGCCTTTATTCGCACTCTCATTCTTTCTATAATGAACATTTGTTTTTTCCTGTATATGTGTCAGAAAATTTCTGGTTTAAACGTTCGTCCTCTGAATTTCGTTTCATTCCGACAGACCCATACTAGGTGTCTAAAATAAGAAAGTAGAGAGACTAAATTGTTGTGGTGTTCTGTTGTCGTGTTTAGCATTATCGCTCTGTGTATGTCTACTTTGTGTTTGGTATATGTTTTCAGCGTGTCGTCTAGTGCGTGGATTGTTGCTGTGATGGCATCTATAGTATATGTGTTCTTCGTTTGCTTGTGTGTTTGTGTTGCACATTTGTCTCCTTGTTCCAGTGGCGTCGTATTCAACAGAAGTCGATATGCGACTTCTCTCCCCTTTGGAGTGACTACTGGGTTGTGCAGGTTCTGGAACGTGCCGCTGTAATTCTGGATGTTGTGCGTGTAGCCCCATTTGATCCTTCGTTGTACTGGTGGGGCTTGTTGTTGCATTAATTGTTGGTATATGGATTTTGTTGCCTGGTGCACGACTTGTAGAAAGAAGGTGAAAGGTCACACCTTCAGTGTAACCGATGCCATTTTATCTAACTAAACATTCCTGAAAGTGGGTTTTAAAACGCTTTATTTTTATTGAAAATAACATGATTATTTTGTGTTGAATTGATTTATATAAAAAAAACGCATCTCCTCTATAACTATTAACATCTATTGTTTCCCACCGCTATCTCTTCCCGTGAACGTTTATGTGGCTCTTTCCATCAGTAAAACATCAATAAAGACCAAATGCTGAATGTCAAGTATATCATCCAGGGGAACTTCACAAGAAACGAATACGAAGCTTTACGATTATCGCCCCTGACAAGATTTAATTCCCATTTGAAGAGACGCTAAACAGTTACGGCTTCGTTGTTCACTCTGTAGCGGTCAGGGGAGATTACCAGCTGTATTGAACACTTTACATTTAATCAATCGCTTGAGGAGGTAGTCAGAGTTAAGGCACATGATTGTAGCGATGCTTGGTCTCATTTTCTATTAAGCAAAAGCTACACGTTATCCACAAATCTGCAGCTGCTTAAAAATAAAATAATTTATTTTTTGTGTTTTTCAGGGAAAAACTGTGGGTCATCTTACATGTATTTCTGAGTAATAATAATTTCTTGCATGTGTGTTCTGAGTAATAATAATTTCTTGCATGTGTGTTCTGAGTAATAATAATTTCTTGCATGTGTGTTCTGAGTAATAATAATTTCTTGCATGTGTGTTCTGAGTAATAATAATTTCTTGCATGTGTGTTCTGAGTAATAATAATTTCTTACATGTGTGTTCTGAGTAATAATAATTTCTTGCATGTGTGTTCTGAGTAATAATAATTTCTTGCATGTGTGTTCTGAGTAATAATAATTTCTTGCATGTGTGTTCTGAGTAATAATAATTTCTTGCATGTGTGTTCTGAGTAATAATAATTTCTGACATGTGTGTTCTGAGTAATAATAATTTCTTGCATGTGTGTTCTGAGTAATAAGAACGTTCGTTGCTTCTTCGAAAGAACTGGATGGGCATACAGAAACAATTAAGTAGCAGTAAAATAAGTTTATAAACATCTGAAAATAAAGAAATGCTTCACACAATTCCAACGAGACAAATACACTTTTTTCACAAACGACGTGCCATTTTAACTTACTCGAAGTCAAATTTAGACAGATAAGTTTATCTTAGAGATCTTGAGAAACATAAGCTTACTGAAAGACATATTGAGGCACATAAGCTTACTGAAAGACATATTGAGACACATAAGCTTACTGAAAGACATATTGAGACACATAAACTTACTGAAAGACATATTGAGACACATAAACTTACTGAAAGACATATTGAGACACATAAACTTACAGAAAGACATCATGAGAAACATAAGCCTACTGAATGTCATCTTGGGACACAGTAATCTTTTGAAAGCCATCTTGAGACACAATGACATTTTGAAAGACATCATGAGACACAAAAACATATTATAAGTCATCTTCAGACACAGTGACCTATTGAAAGATATTTTGAGGCACAATGACCTACTGAATGACATCATGAGACACAGTAACCTATCGTAAGCCATCTTGAGACACAATGACCTATTGAAAAACATTTTTGAGACACAATAACTTACTGAAAAACATCGTGAGACACAGTAACCTACTGAACATATCATGAGACACAGTAACCTACTGAAGATATCATGACACACAGTAACCTACTGAAGATATCATGAGACACAGTAACCTACTGAAAGATATAATGAGATACAGTAACCTACTGAAAGATATAATGAGACACAGTAACCCACTGAAAGATATTATGAGATACAGTAACCTATTGAAGATATCATGAGACACAGTAACCTACTGAAAGATATAATGAGATACAGTAACCTACTGAAAGATATAATGAGATACAGTAACCTACTGAAAGATATTATGAGATACAGTAACCTACTGAAAGATATCATCAGATACAGTAACCTATTGAAACCCATCTTGAGACACAGTAAACTACTGAAAGATATCATGAGACACATTAACCTACTGAGAGACATCACTGTAACCTACTGAAAGTCATCACAGTAACCAACTGACATACATTATGATGCACTGGGCCACTGGCGCAGAACACAGTTCAACGTTTTAACAAGTAATATGGGGCAATCGATTCACTTAAACAGACAGTTGACTTCATGAGAGAGTCTAGAATCCTACTCTGATTGAGTCTTGATCGCAGATAGAGAGAGATACATTATCAGATTGAGTCTTGATCGCAGATAGAGAGAGATACATTATCAGATACAGTAACTTACTGAAAGTCATCACAGTAACCAACTGAAAGACATTATGAGACACGGTAACTTACTGAAAGTCATCACAGTAACCAACTGACAGACATTATGAGACACAGTAACTTACTGAAATTCATCACAATAACAAACTGACAGATATTATGAGACACAGTGACTTACTGAAAATCATCACAGTAACCAACTGAAAATCATCACAGTAACCAACTGACAGACATTATGAGACACAATAATCTACTGAAAGTCGTCACTGTAACCAACTGACAGACATCACGAGACACCGTAACTTACTGAAAGTCATCACAGTAAATTACTGAAAGTCATCACATTAACTTACAGAAAGTCATCACTGTAACTTACTGAAAGTCAGCACCGTAACTTACTGAAAGTCATAACAGTAATTTACTGAAAGTCATCACAGTAAGCAAATGAAAGACATCATGAGATACAGTAACTTACTGAAAGTCATCACAGTAACTTACTGAAAGTCATCACAGTAACCTACTGAAAGTCGTCACAGTAACCTACTGAAATACATAATGAAACACAGTAGCTTACTAAAAGACATCACAGTAACCTGCTGATACGCATAATGAGAACAGTAACTTACTGAAAGTCATCACAAAACCTACTGAAAGACATCATGAGACACAGTAACTTACTGAAAGTCATCACTGTAACTTACTGAAAGTCATCACAGTAATTTACTGAAAGTCATCACAGTAACCAAATGAAAGACACCATGAGATACTGTAACTTACTGAAAGTCATCGCATTAACCTACTGAAAGTCATCGCATTAACGTACTGAAAATCATCGCATTAACCTACTGAAAGTCATCACATTAACCTACTGAAAGTCGTCGCGTTAACCTACCGAAAGGCATCACATTAACCTACTGAAGGCACCACATTAACTTACTGAAAGTCATCACAGTTACTTACTGAAAGTCATCATAGTAACCTACTGAAAGTCATCACAGGAACCTACTGAAAGCATCACAGTAACCTACTGAAATACATAATGAAACACAGTAGCTTACTGAAAGACATCATAGCAACATACTGAAACGCATAATGAGAACAGTAACTTACTGAAAGTCATCACAATAACCTACCGAAAGACATCATGAGACACAGTAATTTACTGAAAGTCATCACAGTAATCTACTGAAATACATAATAAGAACAGTAACTTACTGAAAGTCATCACAGTAACCTACTGAAAGACATCATGAGACACATAACTTACTGAAAGTAATCACAGTAACTTACTGAAAAACATCATGAGACATAGTAACTTACTAAAAGTCATCCCAAACCAGAATAATCAATTGAAAGCCATATTGGAGAAGATAATACGATGTTTATAAGAAAGAAACAGACGAATGCTATAGCGGATTGACATCAAGAGATGGTCAGCCTTTTCTGACATCTACTATCAAGGCGAGAGAAGGACTGAAATAGCGATCAATGGTAGCCAACCTTCGATACGGAGATGACACATAAACATGATCATTACTTCTATATCGTAATTCTTTACATTGTATGTGGCGTATAGAGAATATGGTGTTAGTGAGCATACATTTTATAGGCATTCAGGCACCTGATTTTTGAGGTAATGTGGTCAGTATCACGCCCGTGCTGCTTTACTTTCCCAGAAAAAATCCGGTACCCACTTAAGGCTGGGTGCGCCTGGAGACCGGCGATCAGGATCTAACCCGACTTCTTGTTCTTTGTAGTCCAGTTGACTAACCACTGAGCCATCACGGCTCCCGGCCAAAGAGGTTGCTTTCAAATATTAGTCTGGACTGTATATTGTGTTTCAGATTGGTGTTTTTATCTTTCTGATTGGTGTTCTTGTGTTTCTGATTGGTGTTCTTGTGTTTCTGGTTGGTGTTCTTATGTTTCTGATTGGTGTTCTTGTGTTTCTGGTTGGTGTTCTTATGTTTCTGATTGGTGTTCTTGTGTTTCTGATTTGTGTTCTTGTGTTTCTGGTTGGTGTTATTATGTTTCTGATTGGTGTTCTTGTATTTCTGATTTTTGTTCTTATATTTCTGATTGGTGTTCTTGTGTTTCTGGTTGGTGTTATTATGTTCCTGATTGGTGTTCTTGTGTTTCTGATTGGTGTTCTTGTGTTTCTGAGTGGTGTTTTGTGTTTCTGATTAGTGTTCTTGTATATTTCTGCGAATGGTTTTTAAACTTATGTGGACTCGTGTCTAATATGTTAAATTTATTCTTTAATGACTATTAGTATAATGATGGATGTCGCACAATATATTTCCTTCGACATCTTGAAAGATAGCTGGTAACAAGCAATCATGATTTATAAGTAATTTGATAATATATCAGTGTCTTAAGCAGAATGATGTTTTACTGAGCTAGTGACTGAATCTGTCAATATTGGATAGCCACATTGGACCGTAGATTGAACAAGATGCATTTGTGGTGTCTGGGCTCTCTCCTGCACCTTTTGTCTTCTCATTTTAACACCTCCGTTTCCTTGAATGTTGCTGTGTCGTTATTATTTTTGTTCTCCGTGTGCTACGATCTGACGTCAGATTTTCCTGATTTCTTTCGCTGAAGAATTCTCTTAAGAAAAGCCTTGCATACATTCTTATATGTCAGCTTTTAGTCACTTCCGTCCCTAAGTTCTCCATATGATACTTGTTTGTGACAATTAGATACTATATGTACTATTGTATATCACACAATGCGACTTTAAAATTGTATATATTCGTATGTATCTCCTGCAGAAAACGAGCATATATTCGAAGGAATTATAAGTAAACAGTTAGTTAGGACAGATTAGGCGTTTATGTATAAAAAAAAAAGCTATCAGCAAGCAATGCAAAAGAAGCTTTCAGCTGGAGCCAAAAGGGAAAGTGAAAACGATGAAGATCTGGAAACACAAGAATATAAAGCTTATACAAATAAATTAAATATGGAGGAAATTAGAAGAGGCAGTAAGGAACAGAAATGACTGGAGAGCGATTGCTGATGGCATATGCCTTAAAAGACAGTTGAAACAAGCAAGAATCTGCTGTAAAGGAGATGCAAGCCTCCAGGGCTAGTACGTAGCAGATGGGTAGATATTCAAAAGGATCATACCATTTTGATACAGTTAATGAGAAATAAAAGAAATATCAAATGTAACCAAATGGTTATCTCTTGAACGGTAACGCAACGGAGGACGTTGCAATTCTGAAACAGCAATTTATGAAAACCCGGTTAAACGGACGAATTGCGTGACGGCTTAAACAGCGAGCTACTAGTATTCATATTCATTGCCGTCAATCTAAACAGAATATTCGTGTACGTGTCAAAAAAATGAAACCACATCTGTTAATAATTAGCATCGAGATTTCTCATTTTGTTTCTAAATTTTTTTTAAGCTGCAATATTTTTGTTTTTCATTTACTGCTCATTAATCTTCGCGCTTTCTTAATTATTCGTGATTTATTATATTTTTGTTACTTTTGCTTACATTTTCTTTACCTCAAAAAATGCTTTTTCTATTGATTCTGAATTAAGAGGGATGAGCTACTTTTAATCTGTATCTTATTTTCTGCTCGTTCTATTATGGAAGATTTAAGAGAGAAAGTTTTAATACTGGCCCCTTTCAATGCCTGAATCATTGTCATGTGAAGCTGTTGTTGAGCTTGTTTGATATCATCCCTCCGTTCTACTCCAGGTCTGCTCAAACAGATTAAGGCATGCAAGAGATGCGATAATAATCTTAAGATGAGATTAAATAAATATCAAAGAAAAGATTAAGTAATTCATTATGGGTACGGGACTATATTATAATCTTATCTAAAAAGGATTCTGTAATTAATTTATCTAGAAGAGATTACGTAATGATCAATTAAGAAAATATTACATTATTATGCTGTGATAGGATCACCATCGTTGCACTTCGGACACATACATAGGTGCTCCGATCTTCTCCTAAAAATATTCACCAGCACGCAACGACGTATTGTGTGAGTTTGTTGATGGTTGTCAATTCCTTTCATTCCTCTAGAAAATCTATCTATCATGGAAATGTCAATCCTTACCCCTATTCTGCTTTTTATTTCTGTGGTGCATCTCCCATCTGATGTTATTATTGTGCCCAAGTATTTGAAACGTTGCACTTGTTTCAGATTTGTCTCGTTTATTTTTATGCTGCATGATGGTGATGATTGTTTCTTCGATATACCTATTACTTCTGTTTTCTTACTATTAATATACTGAGACCTTTCTTGTTGCTTTCTTTTACTATTGATTACTGTTGATTTCAAGGGGGATGAACAGCTTCTTATTTTGTTTGGTTATCGGGCGTTTAATGACGTCAGTGGCCCGCTTGTCTTATTATTTGTACAAGGGTAACACGATAAAGTTCAATCATTTTGCAAAGTTCGTGATTATCATTTGCATGGTGCCAAGATCTGGCCCAAACTGTTCATATATATTTGTATCATTCTACATAATATCTTTAGGTTAATGCAAAAATAAAAATGTTCAAATCCAATGTTAAGTCAGTCCTATTATATGGCTGTGAAACATGGAGAACAACAAAATTGACAATCATGAAGATACAGACTTTCATTAATGGATGCTTATGCAGAATAAAAGGATGGAAATGGCAGGACAAAATCACTAACATAGAATTATGGAAATGTACCAGTCAAATACCAGACCAGTGGATAAAGAGATACTAATTTCCAATATTAAGAAGAAACAATCATCATTTTTTGGCCATATAATGAGAAGAGAACAACTGGAATATATTGTAACAACTGGAAAAATTGAGGGACGAAGAGATAAAGGGAAGCAAAGAGAACAAATAACAGACAGCTTAAGAGAATGGCTTGGCAGAAGGTCAACAACATAAATGATAAATAGCTGCCGAGATTGAAAGTTGTGGAGAGACATGATCACCTACGCCAGTAGGCCCGGTACTTGATGATGATGATGATGAAAGAGATACAGCGAAGACGATGGCGCTGGCTAGGACACACACTGTGGAAGCCAACTGATAGCATTACACAACAGGCCCTTTTTTGGAATCTCCAGGGGAAAAGACAATGTGGAAGACCAAGAAATTCTTGGAGAAGACAGATAGAAGCAGAGATGAAGATAATGGGGAAGACATGGAATGATCTTAAAAGAATGGTCAGACACAGAACGGCTTGGAAAGTTTTTATTGCATACCTATGAGCCACAGGGAGCCTAAAGGTAGAAGATTAAGACGTAATATCTTTGCCTGCCTCTTATTCGTTTTCTTCCTGAAGTTCGCCGCACAACAGTTCTTGTGATTGATGAAGAAAGTTATGGTATGATTCACAACAATCAACGCGGGAGTGAAGTTCTTTATGCTGACGAAAGAAGTATAATGTCTGCATCTCCTTACACTGCTACTACTACTATCACCATTACTTCGTCTTCTACAACAGCGCATACAATTAATGCACAACAACACGATTTCTTCTTCTTCTTCTTCTTCTGCTTCTTCTTCTTTTTCTTCTTCTTATTCTTCTTCTGCTTCTTCTTCTTCTGCTTCTTCTTCTTTTTCTACTTCTTCTTCTTCTTCTGCTTCTTCTTCTTCTGCTTCTTCTTCTTTTTCTGCTTCTTCTTCTTCTTCTGCTTCTTCTTCTTCTGCTTCTTCTTCTTCTGCTTCTTCTTCTTTTTCTGCTTCTTCTTCTTCTTCTGCTTCTTCTTCTTCTGCTTCTTCTTCTTTTTCTGCTTCTTCTTTTTTTTCTGCTTCTTCTTTTTCTTCTTCTTCTGCATCTTCTTCTGCTGCTTCTTCTTCTTCTTCTGCTTCTGCTTCTTCTTCTTCTTCTGCTTCTTCTGCTTCTGCCTCTTCTTCTTTTTCTGCTTCTTCTTCTTTTTCTGCTTCTTCCTCTTCTTCTGCTTCTTCTTCTTCCACTTCTTCTTCTTTTTCTGCTTCTTCTTTTTCTGCTTCTTCTCCTTCTTCTTCTTCTTCTTTTTTCTTCTTTTTCTTGTTCCTTTTCTTCTTTTTTTTCTTCTTCTTCCTCTTCTGCTTCTTCTTCTTCTTTTTCTTCTTGTTTTCTTTTTCTTCCTTTTCTTTTTCTGCTTCTTCTTTTTCTACTTCTCCTTCTTCTTCTTCTTCTTTTTCTGCTTCTTCTTCTTCTGCTTCTTCCACTTCTGCTTCTTCTTCTTTTTCTGCATCTTTTTCTTCTTCTTCTTTTTCTGCTTCTTCTTCTACTTCTTCTTCTTTTTCTTCCTCCTCTTCTTTTCTTCTCCCGTGGTTAATTTCATGTTCTGATCATGTAACATTATCATATGCCATAACTATTGACTAGGCGGTCATATCCTTCCACAACCTTCTATCCACAATGCATCGTATCAATTCTGTTGACTGTTTTCCAAACCATGTAACACCAAGATATCTAGTATTTTCTCTCTTTGTCTTCCGCGATCTCTCTTTCCCCGTATTTTTCAAGTTTTAACCTAGTATTCCAACTTCCCTCTTCTAATGATGTGCCCGAAAAATGTTGATTGTTTCTGATATTTCTTAAGAGCTCTTTGTATTGTCCTCTTTGAAAATTTCCTTATTGGTCTTTTTAACTGTCCAGGGAACTTTTAACATTCTTCTGAGAAATCCCATCTCTGTGGCCTCTAATCGGCTTTTAATTTGTTATTGTACTGTCCATGATTCACTTCCATAGGTTAAAATTGGCTCTATATAGCACCGATGAACTCTCTTTCTCACTTCTATTGACTTAGTTTTGTTGCATAATACTTTATTCATTTTATGAAATGCTATTTTGGCCTGAGCTATTCTGCTTTTTATTTTTGTGGTGCATATTCCATCTGATATTATTATTGTGCTCAAGTATTTGAAGCGTTGCACATGTTTCAGCTTTGTCCTGTTTATTTTTTTTGCTGCATGATGAGTATGATTGTTTCTTGGATATGACCATTACTTCTGTTATCTTACTATTCAGGCTAAGACCTTTCTTATTGCTTTACTATTATGTCTTTAATTTTTTTTTAGTTCATTCTCTGTCTCTGCTATTAAGACGGTGTCATCCGCATATCGTAAATTGTTTATGTTGTGACCGTTGACTTCAGTTCCTTTTATGTCTGCTATTGATTTCATAATATTTTCACTATAAAGTGAAAACAGATCCGTTTCATATCACGCAGAAAGATAAAGAACATCAATGAGTCGGCATTAGTCAGCATTGGATCTTCGCAATTTCCTGTGGATTGTCTGTTGCCCGTTGGTCGAGAAAACAAATGTTTCTTATAAACTCTCAGTAAAATTGACATACCCACAGGGCGCTTTCTGCAGTCGACGTCTGGTTTGGCATACACACTGCGGGGGTATGGGGACAGTCAGTGTTTGTGGACATTTAGTCAACAATATTAAATTTGTTTGAGTACTCAGTCTGCATAATAAAAAATCGCATTTTCTTTACATGATTACCTCATCATTCACGAGTCGCTCACTTGAATTCTCTGTGTGTTTTGATGTTATTAAAATTAAAAATGTTCTCGCGCATTTCTCATTAATTATCTCTTGGTGGAGTCGCCAAGGCGGGCTGAGAGCTGTAGAGAAATATGTTTCGTGGACGACGTCATTGCCCTGCTGGTGCACTTCATTCATTAATTTAAGAGAGCCTCGATAGCTCTGTGGTTAGTGAACTGGATTACTAAGGACAAGAGGTAGGGTTCGATTCTGATCGATGGCTTTCAGGATCTATCTATCTATCTATTGTCCTTTCGAGCCGAAGACGGCACTTAGGGCAGACCAGAATCTCAAAAACAGAAACCTTGCGTGCCAAAATGGCACATATTGCAGAGATCGCTGCTTCCAAAATATATGGCTCTGTTTCCATAACAATACTTTTTACAAAGACAGCTTGTCAAGCCATCGATCAACCTCCTTAGTCATCTCTTACGACATGCCTGGAAGGTCACAGTGTCACTATTCTTTCCTTCCCTCATAAAGCGGTCCCGGTAACACACTGGGAATCGGGAAATTTCAGGATCACCTAGCCTTAAATGGGGTTTTTTTTCTGGGAAAGTAAAGCAGCACGAGCGTAGTAATACTGACCGCATTACCCCAAAAAATCATGTGATGGAGGCGTGTAAAAATTACATTCACTAACACCATATTGCCTATAGATCACCCGGCGTGACGGGGCACTTCACCTTCACTCTTGTATTGTTAATGTATATCAAATAACTGGCGTGTGTGCCAGGAAGGTGTCAGATTTATAAGGAGAGATCGTAGAGGTTTGTTTAGAATATAAATCTGTGAATAGTGGCAGTTAAAAATGTGAAATTGTGGAAGATTTACTGAGTACTTGTCCTTACCGACTGAGAAATAAAAACAGAAAGGATTGTCAGGAAAACACAAGTTTTATAAATGTGTGAAAGAGCGTCTGAAGTGGTGTGACTAACGAGGAAATTACTGGTGGACAAGGACTAGAACAGGATAACGATCGTTAATGAGAAACATTGTGAAATATGACTAAAGTGGGATGATACGATCATTGATGAGAAAAATATGAGAAAAAGGACTGAATAGGGATGATACGATAATTAATGAGAAAAATATGGGAAAAAGGACTGAAGAGGGATGATACGATAATTAATGAGAAAAATTTTGGAAAAAGGACTGAAGAGGGATGATACGATAATTAATGAGAAAAATATGGGAAAAAGGACTGAAGAGGGATGAGCGGTTATTAATGTGAGTGATATATAGGAAAAAAGACTGAGGTTGGCTGATTCTATTATTAATGAGAAATATATGGGAAAAAGGACTGGGATGGGATGATGTGACTGCTAATGTGAAACTCACAGTGGTGGTGGCGGGAGGAGGGGGAGAGTTATTAAGGTGGGATAATACAATCATTAATAAGAAACCGATGGACGGAGAGGACTGTTGTGGTGTGATACAAACAGTAATGAGAGACTCATTTGGACATTGGGACCGAGGTGGTGTGATATAAACAGTAATGAGAGACTCATTTTGACAATGGGGCCGAGATAGTGTGATAAAAACAGCAATGAGAGACTCATCTAGATAATGGGACCAAGGTGGTGAGATACAAACAGTAATGAGAGACTCATTTGGACAATGGGACCAAGGTGGTGTGATACAGACAGTAATGAGAGACTCATTTGGACAATGGGACCGATGTGGTGTGGTACGATTAATATTAATAAATTTATGAGAGGAAAACGGACCTAGGTGTTATGATTATGATAATAAATGTCGAATTATCAGGGAAAAGAGATTGCGAAAATGATAAACTTGTCCATTCAATAATGTGGAAGATAATAGCAATGTTATCAGTATGTTAGATTGTACTCGGAAATGTCTGGTGTGGCCAGTATAAGTGCCTGCTACAGTGAGGGCATGGGTCTGTTTTAGTGTTGACCTTTGGAGGAAGAGATTATGTTGTCCCGGAAGTAGTTTGACGAAATGATCGATTCGTTATTGACTCATTGTCTTCTCACAGCTTTGAGTATATTTATTAGTCCTGAAGCTGTTCGAGGCTATGCCAATAGCGTTTTCCAGAATGATTGATTCATCAGTCCTTTCTTGTTCATTTTCAGCTCCCTGGGGAGCAAATGTCTTCAACAAACACTTTCCAAGCCATTCTGTTTGTCGCCATTCTTTTAAAATCATTCCATGTCTTCCCCATCATCTTCATCTCTGCTTCCATCTATCTTCTCCAAAAATATATGTGTCTTCCTCTTTGTCTTTTTCTTTGTGGGTTCGAAAAAGGGACTGTTGTGTAATACTCTCAGTTGGCTTCCGCATTGTGCATCTTATTCAGCGCCATCGCTTCTCTTAGACTTGTCCATGTTTGTGAAGTTTTTTCGGCTTATATTTTTTTTCACAGTACAGGATAGCCAGTCCCATGCCCAACCCCCCTTAATGGCCTCTGACGAGCATGCCTGGTCGGGAACAGCGATTTCTTTACTCCCCTTTCGAGCCTCGGCAGCATACGGTGCTTTCATCAGTGATTTTGTGATATCCTGTTTGTTTGTTCATGAACTTTACCCTTTGAACGAACGCCTCGTGATCTCCTGCTATTGCGCACCCCATTATAGAACATTTGGGAGTCGCCATAGCTCAGTGGTTAGTGAACTGGACTGCAAAGGACAAGAGGTAGGGTTCGACCCCAACCAACGGCTTCCGATTCACCCAGCCTTTAATGGGTACCGGATTTTTTTTCTGGGAAAGTAAAGCGGCACGGGCGTAATACCGACCACATTACCCCAAAAATCATGTGCCGAAGGTATGTACAATTTATGGTCACTAACACCATATTCCCTATACGCCGCTTGGCGTGACGGGGGCTCTTTACTTTTTTACTTTTTATTATAGAACATTTGGTAGAAACTGATCCTGCATGCGAACATGTTCATCTAACATGAGCGATGTGTTTATACCATGAAAAAGTGACGTGAGCGTGAATTGGATTCAGTGAGACAGAGTTGCGCAACGCCATAATCTAATTGAAATATTGCTGTTTTCTGTTCAATTTCCCGAGAACTTGTGCACATTGTATTTTTGTCTGGCTCGCTTCTGAGTTGTTTTGTTGGAAATATCTGTCAACATTTATTATTGTTTTCAACAGACAAAAAGAAGAAGCTCCGTCACTCCCCACCGTGTAAATGAAATTAGTGCCCATATTTATTTTTACAACCTGTCCATTTTTGGATGATCAAGGGCAACATGGTCTTAATGACGCAAGTATCGTTTTTTTCACTCCATAAAAAAATATTAATTTATGGCTGGGTGAACCTAGAAGCTGTCGACCCCTTATTCTATGTAGACAAGTTCATCAACCGTTGTACCGTTAAACCCCTCCCTCCCAATTTAGAGGGAAAAAAATAGACATTAATAAACTATTTCAACTACCTCTGTGATTGTCCATTTGTTATTTCTCCATTTGGCTCGTACTTAATTATGCAGAGTGACAAGTGAGCGTTATAGTATTACATTGTTGCTCACAGTAAGCAGCGCTATCTTCACCTTTCAGCTCAAAACAATAAACTTCAGCACGGAATAATGGGATACAATGCTTGCCTTCTCTTTCGTTATCATCATCATCATGTGCCATACCGGTTGGCGTAGGCGATCATGTCCTTCCACAATCTTCTATCTACGGTGCATTGTATCAATTGTGTTGTTGACTGTTTGCCATACCATGACACCAAGCTATCTAGTATTTTCTCTCTTTGTCGTCCGAGATCTCTCTTTCCTTGTATTTTGCCAGTTGTAATCAAGTATTCCAACTTTCCTCTTCTCATGATGTGCCCAAAAAAATGTTGATTGTTTCTTTCTGATGTTTTTTAAGAGCTGCCTTTTTGTGTTGGCCTCTTTGAGAATTTCCTCATTGGTCTTTTTAGCTGTCCAGGGAACTTTCAACATGATATTTTCACATGTATATATTTACATGTATTTACATATATTTACATTATATTTCATGCATATATTTACATCAATATTGATGGTAAGCCGGGAATAAAACTGGGAAAAGGGAACAAATAAACGTAACATTGAGTACAAAGGCATTTGCCCGTTATTTTTCGTGTCGAACAAGGAGTGTTACTTGTTTATTTGTTATTTGTTGTGCTTTTTTATGAGTCCATGTTCCCCAAATCTTGTCTTTTGTCTTATTTCCCTATTAGTTTAGTTGTCTAATACAATTCTACGTTAAATTGATTTCCAGATTTGAGATGGGTTAGACTGTTGGTCAGCTCATGTTAGCAGATTGCAGTAGAATGTTGGTCAACTCATGTTAACAGATCGGGGTAGAACGTTGGTCAGCTCATGTTAACAGATCGGATTATAATGTTGGTCAGCTCATGTTAACAGATAGAAGTAGAATGTTGGTCAGATTATTTTAACAGATCGAAGTAGAATGTTGGTCAGCTCATGTTAACAGATCGGAGTAGAATGTTGAGTCAACTCATGTTAACAAATCGGAGTCGAATGTTAGTCAACTCATGTTAACAGATCGGAGTATAATGTTGGTCAGCTCATGTTAACAGATCGGGGTAGAACGTTGGTCAGCTCATGTTAACAGATCGGAGTATAATGTTGGTCAGCTCATGTTAACAGATAGAAGTAGAATGTTGGTCAGATTATTTTAACAGATCGAAGTAGAATGTTGGTCAGCTCATGTTAACAGATCGGAGTAGAATGTTGGTCAGTTCTTATTCCTTGATTGGAATAGGATGTTGATTAGTTCTTATTCTCTGATCCTGACTCCAAAGGTCAGCTATGAGTCGTTGATCACTTTCATCTTATACGCTGCCCGGTATCTTAATCTCCACACCAACATAATGAAGTTATGGGAAATACAAACAAAAACAAACCGCAGAAATACAAAAAAGAAAAACTGAAAAAATACAGAGTTCAGAGATGAAATAACAGCATAGAATTGATCTGTATAAAGGATCTTTATAAAGGAAAATGTGAGCAACAGAATTCTTAAACTGAAATGTACTTTAGCAGTTCATTGTTAAATTCCTTTAATGCTGGACTGTAATCTGTCATGCATGCTACATGGTTGTAACTATTCATCTGTGTGATGTGTACATGTTTTAGCGTATTTGTCCCCTCCCCACTTAAAAAAAATTGCATTTACATTTTGTTGTTCAATCATTTTCGTTCTCTCTCTCTCTCTCTCTCTCTCTCTCTCTCACTCTCTCTCTCTCTCTCTCTCTCTCTCTCTCTCTCTCTCTCTCTCTGTTTTTAACTGGTTCCTAAAAAAATATGTTTTGTCCTTTTATCTCTATTTACGTTGGAAAATGTGTGATAATATGCAAATTATTTTAGAATTTCAAAATAAGATATTGTGGATACATAACGTTTGACGTCATGTTTTGTCGTTGGCAAATAAACATCATTTACAAATAATACGAACAGAAAAAGTAAACAAAAATAAACAACAAAAGTACATCTTCATCCTCATTATCATGATTAAATATAATATATGTGTTATCCTTAATTCATGATTACCTAAAACATATTCCTGTTTTCACCTTTCTCTCGACAATTACGACATTCCTCTCGCTTAACAATATCGACAATGCCTCTGAAGACATTTGCTCTACTGGATAACCCAGTTTCCTCCCAGGCTCCGTTTCTCAGCCAATATTTAGCTGCAGGTCTATTCAGTTCCAGGAAAACAGATTTCTAGGAACATTTTTAGATCATTAGATCGTAGTCGTAGGTTTTCTCTTCCACGGCCCAAAGCGAGGGATGTCAGTTACTAAAATAGAGAAGTGATTGCGGAATGGCGGCAACGATTTTAATTTCTTTATCCACACATTAAAGATCTTTTCTTTTCATGTTTTACTTTTAATGTTTTCTTGAAGAAAATTTCTTGAAGAAAAAAAAAAACGTAATCAAATTCTTTTCTGTTCGTCATGAAGTTAATTTGATTCCATAAAATGAGTAATAATTTGATAAAGTGAATTTTGCTAATGTAGCACTGTTCTTTCTCTCGTTCAAGGAATGCAACGAGATGCACTGAACAGGTGGGGGGGGGGGGGGAAAGTAAAGAGCCCCCGTCACTCTAAATAGCGTATAGGGAATATGGTGTTAGTGACCATCAATTTTACTGACCTTCAGCACATGATTTTTGGGGTAATGTTGGTACTACGTTCCTGCCACTTTACCTTCCCAGAAAAAAATCCGGTACCCATTTAAGGCTGGGTGATCCCGGAAGCCGTCATTTGGGATCGAACCTTACCTCTTGTCCTTCGTAGTCAAGTTCACTAACCACTGAACTATCGCGGCTCCCATACTGAACAGGTGAAAATTACCGAAATATCAGATTTGTGGATTGTACAAAGCGTATGGAATTGATCTAGGTCTCAGTTGATGGAAAGTGACAAATGAAAGATGATTATATAGGTGGGACAGTGATAAATAGAAGGTGGTTATATAGGTGGGAAAGTGATAAATAGAAGGTGGTTATATAGGTGGGACAGTGATACATAGAAGGTGGTTATATAGGTGGGATAGTGATAAATAGAAGGTGGTTATATAGGTGGGAAAGTGATAAATAGAAGTTGGTTATATAGGTGGGAAAGTGATAAATAGAAGTTGGTTATATAGGTGGGACAGTGATAAATAGAAGGTGGTTATATAGGTGGGACAGTGATAAATGGAAGGTGATTATATAGATGGGAAAGTGATAAATAGAAGGTGGTTATATAGGTGGAACAGTGATAAATAGAAGGTGGTTATATAGATGGGAAAGTGAAACTTGGAAAATGGTTATAGATGAGAAAGTAACAAATGGAAAGATCGTTATATAGTTGGGAAAGTGTCATTATGTGCCACGGGAAAGTGTTCCAAAGAATAGTGGATTGTTCCATTTTCTTCTTTATATAAAAGATAGTTTAATGTCTTCTGTTACTCTTGTTTGCTGTCATTTGTTTGTGTTTTCCCCGACACAACAACTCTGTAGCCCCCACAGAATGCTTCACTGTGAAGTCGTTAAAGTGCTCGTTTAATCTTCAGCAAGATTGTAGACCAGATCCTAACATTTGATGAGGGTTTTGTTTTGTTGAGACGGCTATGAAGTTCATCAAGCTTCTTGAAACGACAGTTTGATACTTGTATAGGAAATAAGGGAGGCCTGTCATGATACTGTTTATATGCATCTACATGTGGTGAAGGTGATATACAATTGTAACAGTATCATTATATAACACTAACCTACGCGGCGTGATATCACACAAATACACACACAACACACACATATGTATATATATAGATATATATATATATATATATATATATATATATATATATATATATATATATAATTTTCAAATTAAGTGTATCATTCATTGCTATTATATATCATTTAAAAAAAGTAGAGAGACCCGTCCACCAAGTGGCGTATAGGGAATATGGTGTTAGTGACCATACATTTTTTACAGACCTTCACCACATGATTTTTGGAGTAATGTGGTCGGTATTACGCCCGTGCCGCTTTACTTTACCAGAAGAAAATCCGGTACCCATTTAAGGCTGGGTGAACCCGGGAGCCCTTGTTTGGGATCGAACCCTACCTCTTGTCCAGTTCACTAACTACTGAGCTATCGCGGCTCCCTATTATTCATCATGCTTGCTTATAAACAAGTAACATTGCTTGTTGTTACTCATTGGTCGCTGGGTATTCTAGAGGTATAAAGTTATCCTTTGATCGCTGGGTAGTCTAGAGGTACAAAGTTATCCTTTGGTCGCTGGGTAGTCTAGAGGTACAAAGTTATCCTTTGGTCGCTGGGTAGTCTAGAGGTACAAAGTTATCCTTTTGTCGCTGGGTAGTCTAGAGGTACAAAGTTATCCTTTGATCGCTGGGTAGTCTAGAGGTATAAAGTTATCCTTTGGTCGCTGGGTAGTCTAGAGGTATAAAGTTATCCTTTGGTCGCTGGGTAGTCTAGAGGTATAAAATTATCCTTTGGTCGCTGTGTAGTCTAGAGGTATAAAATTATCCTTTGGTCGCTGTGTAGTCTAGAGGTATAAAATTATCCTTTGGTCGCTGTGTAGTCTAGAGGTACAAAGTTATCCTTTGGTCGTTGGGTAGTCTAGAGGTATAACGTTATCCTTTAGTCGCTGGGTAGTCTAGAGGTATAAAGTTATCCTTTGGTCGCTGGGTAGTCTAGAGGTACAAAGTTATCCTTTGGTCGCTGTGTAGTCTAGAGGTATAAAATTATCCTTTGGTCGCTGTGTAGTCTAGAGGTATAAAGTTATCCTTTAGGTCGCTGGGTAGTCTAGAGGTATTAAGTTTTCCTTTGGTCGCTGTATAGTCTAGAGGTATAAAGTTATCCTTTAGTCGCTGGGTAGTCTAGAGGTATAAAGTTATCCTTTGGTCGCTGGGTAGTCTAGAGGTATAAAGTTACCCTTTGGTCGCTGGGTAGTCTAGAGGTATAAAGTTATCCTTTGGTCGCTTGGTAGTCTAGAGGTATAAAGTTATCCTTTGGTCGCTTGGTAGTCTAGAGGTATAAAGTTATCATTTGGTCGCTGGGTAGTCTAGAGGTATAAAGTTATTCTTTGGTAGCTGGGTAGTCTAGAGGTACAAAGTTATCCTTTGGTCGCTGGGTAGTCTAGAGGTACAAAGTTATCCTTTGGTCGCTGGGTAGTCTAGAGGTACAAAGTTATCCTTTGGTCGCTTGGTAGTCTAGAGGTATAAAGTTATCCTTTGGTCGCTGGGTAGTCTAGAGGTACAAAGTTATCCTTTGGTCGCTGGGTAGTCTAGAGGTACAAAGTTATCCTTTGGTCGCTGTGTAGTCTAAAGGTATAAAGTTATCCGTTGGTTAGAAAAGACCCTGGTTCAAAGCCCACCACAGGCGCTGGTGATTTGTTAAAGTAGGACAAGTCAATCATTGGTTTATTCGTGACGGTTTCCTCTCTTGATCACTTCGGTCGTGAGATCGATGTCTGACCCTCTCGGGCAACGGTAATAAACAGGAAGTTCAGTGTTTCACTCGCACACGTTTAAGAACCCTTGATATTTAAAATTTAGTCACCTCTAGTGACTCGGGCAGATCGTGCTCGTAAACCTGGGAAGGCAGACCATCTAAGGGCAGAATCCCCCTACAGAAAAGACAATCTGCTGCCTTGCAGGAAGATTGGGGATATCTTAGTGGGTGTATGTGCTGGTCAAGGTTCATATCTTGGTGTGTGTCTGTGCTGACCATGGTTCATATCTTGGTGTATTTCCGTGCTAGCCATGGCTCATATCTTAATGTGTTTCAGTGCTAGTCATGGTTCATATCTAGGTGTGTTTCCGTGTAGCCATGGCTCATATCTTAATGTGTTTCTGTGCTAGCCATGGCTCATATCTTATCTTGTGTGTGTGTGCTAGCCATGGCTCATATCTTGGTGTGTGCCATGTTAGTCCTATCTCATATCTTGGTGTGTGTCCGTGTTAATCATGTCTCATATTTTTGTGTGTGTCTGTGTTTAGTCATATGTCATATCTTAATGTGTGTCTGTGTTAGTCATGTGTCTTATCTTTGTGCGTGCATGTCTGTGTTAGTCGTATCTCACATCTTTGTGTGCATGTCTATGTTAATCACATCTCATAAATTTGTGTGTGCATGTATGTGTTAGTCATGTCTCACATATTTGTGTGTATGTCCATACTAGTCACATCTCATATCTTAATGTGTGTGTGTCTATGTTAGTCATGTCTCATATCTTTGTGTGTTTGTGTTTAGTCATATCACATATATTTGTTTGTGCATGTCTATGTTAGTCACATCTCCTATCTTTATCTATATCTCATATCTTAGTGTGTGTATCTGTGTTAGTCATATCTCATATTTTAGAGTGTGTCTGTACTAGTCACATCTCATATCTTAGTGTGTATGTGTGTCTGTATTAGTCATATCTCATATCTTAGTGTGTGTATCTGTGTTGGTCATATCTCATATTTTAGAGTGTGTCTGTGCTAGTCACATCTCATATCTTAGTGTGTGTGTGTGTTAGTCATATCTCATATTTTGGTGTGTGTCAGTGTTAGTCACGCCCATATCGTTGTGTGCACGTCAGTATTAGTCACATCTCATATCTTTGTGTGTGCATGTCTGTGTTAGTCACCTCTAGTGACTCGGGCAGATGGTGCTCGTAAACCTGGGAGAGCAGACCATCTAAGGGCAGAATCCCCCTACAGAAAAGACAATCTGCTGCCTTGCAGGAAGATTGGGGACAATCAAAGACTAAGGAAAGCAAACCTGAATAAAATGCTGGCTGAAATCGGATGCACTGGGCCACTGGCGCAGAACAAAGTGGAACGTTTTAACGGGTCTTCAATCAGATTGGATCTGGCAGACTCTAAATGTGACGTTCTGTCTGTGGGGGCGATCAACACACTTAACCTGACAGCTGACTTCATGTGAGAGTCTGGAATCCTACTCTGATTGAGTCCTGATCGCAGAGAGAAAGAGAGAGAGAGAGAGAGAGAGAGAGAGAGAGAGAGAGAGAGAGAGAGAGAGATATTTAAATAGAAAAAAGAACAGGCCATCAAAAGGGGAGCTATCCGGGCAAAATTGTCAGCAAAACCTATCCAGACCGTGTGTCCCAGGCCATGCTACGGAGCTCGTGCACGTGTGTCAGGGTTCTCTTCGGATTCTTTCGAGTTTTTTCAAATGGGATATCGTACCACATCGTCCGTTGTGCAGTGATGATGATCCTAACATCAAACAACAACAATAACAACAACAACAACAACAACAACAACGACGACGTATTATGCCAGAGCTGGGAAATAATTAAATAAATAGAAAATAAGCAGATTCATTGAAAACAGGGCTCTCAAGATAATACTTCGTTTACAGTGAAATGAATTGCAGACTAGTGCATCATCATCATCATCATCATCATCATCGAGTGCCGTCAACGAAGGTTGGCTACCATGGAGCGCCGTTCTGCTCTGTCTCTTGCTTTGATGGTGCAGGTTGTCATAGGCTGATTTGTCCATCTTTTGATGTTACTCGTCCATGTGTTAGTTTTGGTCTGCCTCTGCCTCTTTTACCTTGTATTTTCTCCTCCAGGATTACTTTTAGTAGGCTGTTGTGTCTTTTAACATGGCCCAAAAATCAAATTTGTCTTGTTTGAATTGTGCTTAGTAGTTCTCTTTTCATTTTTAGTTGTTTTAAGACATCGTCGTTTGTTTTCTTTTCCTTCCATCCAATTCTACCTATTCTTCTCTATATCCACATTTCAAAGGCTTCAATTCTATGTTCTGTTTTCTGTCTAATGTCCATATTTCTGCACCATATAGGAATATTGAGAAGATATAACATTTTGCTATTCTTAGTTTTACCTCTGTTTTATTTGTTTTGATGTTAGTATGTTCTTCATGACATTAAAATTACTTTTTGCCATTCCTATTCTTTTGTTTATTTCAGTTGTACATTTTCCATCACTGATTATAGTATGTCCAAGGTAGTTGTAGTTCTGAACTGTCTCCAGGTCTATTCCTTCAATTTTGATATCCACTTGTGGGTTTTGAGTATTTTCTTTGTTTATGATCATAGTTTTAGTCTTTTTGATATTCATATCTAGTCCATATTTTTTGCTTATCATAAGAAGGAGAAATGACAAAGAATCTGCGAGAGAAAAAGGTGGGCATATTTTGGCGGTGTGATGAGAAGAGACAACAAGAGAGTCTCAAAACAAACCCTCAAATGGGAACCAAAAAGAGGGATAGAAGAAAGGAGGTAGACCTAAAGAAACACTAGAAAGAACACTGAGACGAGAGGCAACAACGACAGGCATCAACTCCATTGCCGAGATTGAGCCGCTCGCCCTGAACAGAGACGAGTAGCGTGTTACAATGCGGGTCCTGTGCAAGGTATGACACTTGATAACAACGATTGTCGGATATCGTTTAGAATTTCTGCCCTCATATATATATATATATATATAGTTTAGGATTTCTGCTCTCATATATATATATTGTTTAGGATTTCTGCCCTTATATAAATATATTTATATATATATCAGACCAAATGTTTTGATTTCAGGAGTCTATGTCGTGTTTACTTAACGTCAAAATTGCACAACTTTTGCTTCTAATTTGAGCCTTACGCTACCGTCATATAGTTAGTCACTTTTTTACATTATTAATAATTAATAAATTAATGTATGTTTGTGAATCTTTTGTGTACAATCTTACGCTGCATGTTTCATCTTTATGTCTGGGCACACACATGTTCATACAATGTCAATATGTCCTCATGGTGGTATGGAGACCTCTTAGTTTGGTTGAGGTTGTTTAGGTGAATCTTTGTTTGTATGGGAGACTCTGATAGCGCGAACGCTGTTTTTTTTAATGATTTCCTTCTATGCGTGCTCATGAATCTCTTGCTATGTTTACTTTACCTTTTCTTCAATGCATTAGTCGATTCCGTGCAGACATTTGACTAATTAAAGTAAGCCATTTTGGCTTTTTTTATACGTAATTGTTTATAATTATTTTTATATACGTCATTACATGTATTTATCATGCTTGTAAGGTAACAATCATTCTCACAACATTGGGTATTTTGATCAAATAAGTACTTCATAAACTTTTTTTTCTTAACAATTTTGTCATTGTTTAAGATACTTTAAAAAAAAAAATTTGACCATTTTTTCTTTTTCATATTTGCTTATGTTTTTTCTTATCAACATATTCTTATTTTTCTTTATCGTCTTCTTCATCTTACTTTTATTTTTCTAATTCTTTTGCTCTGCTTTTTTCGTCAGCATCATCTGTTTCTATTGTTACCTATCTTTATTTTATTTTTATTTTTCTTCTTTTAATGCTTCTTCTCTCTTTCGTTTTCATCATCACCATTATTATCGCAGCCGCAACCAGTTGCAGTTTTTCTCTTCTTTCTCTTTTTCATATCGTTTTTACAACTTGTATTTTCTTTTTCTCCTTCAGTTATTTCCTTCACTTTTTTCTCACAATTTTCTCATTCCAGTCTTTCTTTTCGTAATAATTTTCTTCATAATTTCTACGTATTTCTCTTGATTTTTTCTCACGAAATCGTCACCATTATCGTTCTACATTTATAATCATCATCATCATCATCCACTTCTACATCTTCCTGTTCTTCCTCTCCTCCTGCTTGCACTTCGACGTTATTGTTGTGTGCTCCAAAGAAATACAGTCTGATAGGTTTTGTTGTTGCTTAGAATGAATCAGTGATACTTGCGCGCTTCGACCCGAAAGTACCGCTTCATTACAAACCTTTGAGACCGGGCTTGCTTTCCCTCATCCCCAAGTTATCACGTCAAGTAGCCTACCTTTCCCTCATCCCCAAGTTATCACGTCAAGTAGCCTACCTTTCCCTCATCCCCAAGTTATCACGTCAAGTAGCCTACCTTTCCCTCATCCCCAAGTTATCACCTTTTTTTATTAGCACAAGTTCCCTGATATCCACCATGAGGATACAATCTTGGTCTGCTCTGGTTTTCTGACGCCAGCGCTTTCTGTCCTAATTACTATCGACTCCTACTCTACGTCTTCTTTTGTAACCGTTTTCCCCGTTGTCACGAAATTTTTGGAACCGTTCTGCTTAAGAAGTATTGAAATATGTATTCGTAAGTTTGATCACTGTAACGAATGATTGCTGCTAGACTCGTCGAAAGACAGGCACATTAGAAAAACAGTCCTCAGCGATATTGGACTCTGGCAACATCCATGGACGGTATTCAACATGCGAGAAGGAAAACTCCTACGCCAAATTAAGATCCATTCTATCGATGACAGAGTGTGTCAGCCACAGCGCAGGTTTGGGGACAAATCAGAGGAGGCAAGCATATACGAACACCTTACATGCGACCAGGTCAGCTTATTTCATAATGTTGTTTCTACATATCCATCATGAAACGACAAAGAGCGAAGTTCGCACGGTCAGAAGACTTGATTGGTGATGAAGAACTGAAGCGTTTGCATGCTGAAATCACAATCTTTGATGAAACAACGATTACAGTTTGTGGCTCGGTCAAGAAGGAGTGAAGCGTCTATATGCTGACATCACAATCTTTGATGAAACAACGATTACAGTTTGTGGCTCGGTCAAGAAGGAGTGAAGCGTCTATATGCTGACATCACAATCTTTGATGAAACAACGATTACAGTTTGTGGCTCGGTCAAGAAGGAGTGAAGCGTCTATATGCTGACATCACAATCTTTGATGAAACAACGATTACAGTTTGTGGCTCGGTCAAGAAGGAGTGAAGCGCCCTCATGCTGACATCACAATCTTTGATGAAACAACGATTACAGTTTGTGGCTCGGTCAAGAAGGAGTGAAGCGTCTATATGCTGACATCACAATCTTTGATGAAACAACGATTACAGTTTGTGGCTCGGTCAAGAAGGAGTGAAGCGTCTATATGCTGACATCACAATCTTTGATGAAACAACGATTACAGTTTGTGGCTCGGTCAAGAAGGAGTGAAGCTCTATATGCTGACATCACAATCTTTGATGAAACAACGATTACAGTTTGTGGCTCGGTCAAGAAGGAGTGAAGCTCTATATGCTGACATCACAATCTTTGATGAAACAACGATTACCGTTTGTGGCTCGGTCAAGAAGGAGTGAAGCTCTATATGCTGACATCACAATCTTTGATGAAACAACGATTACAGTTTGTGGCTCGGTCAAGAAGGAGTGAAGCTCTATATGCTGAAATCACAATCTTTGATGAAACAACGATTACCTTTTGTGGCTCGGTCAAGAAGAAGGAGTGAAGCGTCTACATGCTGAAATCACAATCTTTGATGAAACAACGATTACAGTTTGTGGCTCGGTCAAGAAGGAGTGAAGCGCCCTCATGCTGACATCACAATCTTTGATGAAACAACGATTACAGTTTGTGGCTCGGTCAAGAAGGAGTGAAGCGTCTATATGCTGAAATCACAATCTTTGATGAAACAACGATTACAGTTTGTGGCTCGGTCAAGAAGGAGTGAAGCGTCTATATGCTGAAATCACAATCTTTGATGAAACAACGATTACAGTTTGTGGCTCGGTCAAGAAGGAGTGAAGCGTCTATATGCTGACATCACAATCTTTGATGAAACAACGATTACAGTTTGTGGCTCGGTCAAGAAGGAGTGAAGCGTCTACATGCTGAAATCACAATCTTTGATGAAACAACGATTACAGTTTGTGGCTCAGTCAAGAAGAAGGAGAGAAGCGTCTACATGCTGAAATCACAATCTTTGATGAAACAACGATTACAGTTTGTGGCTCAGTCAAGAAGAAGGAGAGAAGCGTCTACATGCTGAAATCACAATCTTTGATGAAACAACGATTACAGTTTGTGGCTCGGTCAAGAAGAATGAGTGAAGCGTCTACATGCTGAAATCACAATCTTTGATGAAACAACGATTACAGTTTGTGGCTCAGTCAAGAAGAAGGAGAGAAGCGTCTACATGCTGAAATCACAATCTTTGATGAAACAACGATTACAGTTTGTGGCTCAGTCAAGAAGAAGGAGAGAAGCGTCTACATGCTGAAATCACAATCTTTGATGAAACAACGATTACCTTTTGTGGCTCGGTCAAGAAGAAGGAGTGAAGCGTCTACATGCTGAAATCACAATCTTTGATGAAACAACGATTACAGTTTGTGGCTCGGTCAAGAATGAGTGAAGCGTCTATATGCTGACATCACAATCTTTGATGAAACAACGATTACAGTTTGTGGCTCGGTCAAGAAGGAGTGAAGCGTCTATATGCTGACATCACAATCTTTGATGAAACTACGATTACAGTTTTGTGGCTCAGTCAAGAAGAAGGAATGAAGCGTCTACATGCTGAAATCACAATCTTTGATGAAACAACGATTACAGTTTATGGCTCGGTCAAGAAGTAGGAGTGAAGCGTCCGCATGCTGACATCGCAATCTTTGATGAAACAACGATTGCAGTTTGTGGCTCAGTCAAGAAGGAGTGAAGCGCCCTCATGCTGACATCACAATCTTTGATGAAACAACGATTGCAGTTTGTGCCTCGGTCAAGAATAAGACATATTTTCTTCTCGAAAACACTGAGCCCTCCTTGAAACCACGCCTGCTATGGGTTTTGTGGACACAATTCAGCTTCCATGGATCCGCCTTCTCCCTTGAAAAATGCATTGATATAAGGACTTGAAAGGAAAGTTCAGTGGTAGGTAAACCAGTTTAAATGATTTAGAATTTACGAAAACTAACATCAACGACGACGAAGATGCAAATATTTAAAAAAAAAAAGTAAAGTACCCCCGTCACGCGAAGTGGCGTATAGGGAATATGGTGTTAGTGACCATATATTTTACAGATCTTCGGCACATGATTTTTGGAGTAATGTGGTCGGTATTAGGCCCGTGCCGCTTCACTTTCCCTGAAAAAAATCAGGTACCCATTAAAGGCTGGGTGAACCCGGAAGCCGTCGGTTGGGATCGAACCCTACCTCTTGTTCTTTGTAGTCCAGTTCACTAACCACTGAGCTATCGCGGCTCCCTTCAAGATGCAAATATGACTTATATCGCATCTGCTTGCTTGGCATACTTCTGTTCGGATCACAAACTTGGACAACCTATTCAAGGCACGAGACAAGACTATATAGTTTCCACGAACGTGGCCGTGAAAAAAAGAATTGAACATAGAATGAGAAAATGTCAGAACAAAGTAATTAACTTAAGCATCCTGCAACGCTCGAGATTTCCAACAGTGATAAAACACTCACTGGATTTGAAGATTATTGTTGTGTTCAATTCACACAAAGGAAGCGATTTCTGGGCACCACTTTATCCATTGAGTGCCGTCTCCACATCGAAGGTTGGCTACCATGTAGAGCCAATCCACTCTGTTCCTTGCTTTGATGGTGCAAGTTGTCATAGGATGACTTGTCCATCTTTTGATGTTACTCGTCCATGTTAGTCTTGTTCTGCCTCTGTCTCTTTTCCCTTGTACTTTCCCTTCCAAGATTACTTTTAGTAGGATGCAGTGTCTTTTAACATGCCCCAAAAAGTCTAATCTGTCTTGTTTGAATTGTGTTTAGTAGTTGTCTTTTCATATTTATTTGTTTAAGACTTCATCGTTTGTTTTCTTTTCTTTCTATTAAATTTTCATATTCTTCTATAAACCTACATTTCAAAGAATTCATTTTTTTCCTATTTACTTGTCTAATGTTCACGTTTCTGCACCATACAAAAATGTTGAGAAGATATAACATTTTGCTCTTCTGAGTTTTAGTCTTGGTGTTATTTGTTTTGATGTAAGTGTATTTTTCATGGTATTAAAATAACTCAATGCCATTTATATTCTTTTGTTCATTTCACGTTTACATTTTCCACAACTTGAACTGAGAGTAAGCGATATCTGATTGGCATTCCTGAATGAACTCTTTATTTGTGAAAAAATACTTGGAAAATCTGGCCGAATGATATACATGAAGATTGTAGCACACGGAGAGGTTATACAAGAAGATTGTAGCACACGGTGAGAATATACATGAAGATTGTAGCACACGGAGAGAATATACATGAAGATTGTAGCACACGGAGAGGATATACAAGAAGATTGTAGCACACGGAGAGAATATACATGAAGATTGTAGCACACGGAGAGAATATATATGAAGATTGTAGCACACGGAGAGGATATACAAGAAGATTGTAGCACACGGAGAGAATATACGTGAAGATTGTAGCACACGGAGAGAATATACATGAAGATTGTAGCACACGGTGAGGATATACAAGAAGATTGTAGCACACGGAGAGGATATACAAGAAGATTGTAGCACACGGAGAGGATATACAAGAAGATTGTAGCACACGGAGAGGATATACAAGAAGATTGTAGCACACGGTGAGAATATAAAAGAAGGTTAAAGCACACGGAGAGGATATACAAGAAGATTGTAGCACACGGTGAGAATATACAAGAAGATTGTAGCACACGGTGAGAATATACAAGAAGATTAAAGCACACGGAGAGGATATACAAGAAGATTGTAGCACACGGTGAGAATATACAAGAAGATTGTAGCACACGGTGAGAATATACAAGAAGGTTAAAGCATACGGAGAGGATATACAAGAAGATTGTAGCCCACGGTGAGAATATACAAGAAGGTTAAAGCACACGGAGAGAATATACAAGAAGATTGTAGCACACGGTGAGAATATACAAGAAGGTTAAAGCACACGGAGAGAATATACAAGAAGATTGTAGCACACGGTGAGAATATACAAGAAGATTGTAGCACACGGTGAGAATATACAAGAAGATTGTAGCACACGGTGAGAATATACAAGAAGATTGTAGCACACGGTGAGAATATACAAGAAGATTGTAGCACACGGTGAGAATATACAAGAAGCTGTGGCACACGGTGAGAATATACAAGAAGCAACACAATGCATGTAGTATATAAAAAAGTAAGGTAAAGAGCTTCCGTCACGCCAGATGGCGTATATGGTGTTAGTGACCATAAATTGTACAGACCTTCAGCACATGATTTTTGCGGTAATGTTACATCCTCTCTCTCTCTCTCGCTCTCTCTCTCTCGCTCTCTCTCTCTCTCTCTCTCTCATCAAGCATTAAAAATATTCTTCTCAATCTCACCCATACTGTCTCATTGAGACCTGATTTGTTTCACTTATTTTACTCTCTCATTCCGTTACGTCAGCTCCCCTTATCCCAAACCCAGCATGCGAACTTAATCAGACTCCGTGGCTACTTCTCAAAGTCACTAGCATGCACACACAATAGAGATAGACAACGGCCCCGAGACAGTTGGTCTCCAAGGTATAGCTAACGATTAGCCTTAACAATTCTACTGAAACTATTGTCTTGGCTGGAAATGGCAGAGTAAATTGACAACGAATTGTCCCATGAGCGTTTCCAAAAAATGTGAAATGTAAGTAGATAGAGAATTCTTCTTCTAGCTTTCAGCTCCCTGTGGAGCATAGGTCTTCAACAAACACTTTCCAAGTCGTTCTGTTTCTTGCCATTCTTTTAAGATCATTCCCTGTACTTTTATACTTTTCTTTGACTTGTCCATGTTTGTGAAGTTTTTTCGGCTTATTTTTTTTACAGTATGGGATAGCCAGTCCATGCCCAACCCTCCTTTCTCGCCTCTTACGAACATGCCTGGTAGGGTACAGCGATGTTATTCTTTACTCCCCTTTCGGGACCCGGCAGCGCGAGGGTGGCGATAGAGAGTTAGAACATTACATTTCCCTCTATACTCATAGTAGTGACAAAGTAGTGAAGAAGTGGGAACACTGACTAACCAGTGCTTGAATGTAAACACTAAATTTCGCTACATTCAACAAATATTTATCTTTTGTACCAAATGTAATGGCGAGATACAATGAAGGTTCTGTACAAGGTCTGATGCTTTATAACAAGGATAGACAGACACAAGAAGTCTAGAATTTCTGACCTATGTGCCGTCTTCAGCTCGAAAGGACAAAGATAGACAGATAAACAGACATACGGACGGACAGACAGATAGATACATAGAAAGATAGGTAATTAGGTAGGTAGGTAGGTAGGTAGGTAGGTAGATAGATAGATAGATAGATAGATAGATAGATAGATAGATAGATAGATAGATAGATAGATAGATAGATAGATAGATAGATAGATAGATAGATAGATAGATAGATAGATAGATAGATAGATAGATAGATAGATAGATAGATAGATAGATAGATGACCATTCGAACCGTAGCCGGCCCATAGGGCGTAGACCAAGATACTCCCTCTCTTATTTGAATTTTTGTTCTAGCAGTTTTCAATTCTTTTAAAGATATTTTATCAAATTTCGCCACTTGCCTCTGTTCTGTGCAAGCAGCTTTATCTCACCGAGGGAGCCGATTCCTGCTGCTCTTGCCTCTCTCATTATTGTTCTTCTTAGTGTCTCTCGGGGTCTTCCTCTTTTCCTCTTACCTGTTGTTTCCCACATGAGGGCTTGCTTTGCTACTCGGTTATTATCTTTTCTCATCCCATGTCCAACATATGACCATCGTCTTTTCTTTATTACTGAAGATATTAGTGGTTTATTGGCGATTTCTCTAATTTCCTCGTTTGTTTTGAATTCGTTCCACACGATACCAAGTATTTTCCTTAGACATTTATTTTCGAATGCGTTCAACTTTGTTTCTATGTCTCTTGTTGTTTTCCAGCTTTCACACGCATACGTAAAGGTTGATAGTACATTTGATTTGAATAGTCTAAGTTTTGTGTTTGTGCTGATGAGTTTTGAATTCCACAACTTTTCAAGGCTTCTGAAAGACATTGCTGCTTTAGCTATTCTGATTCTAATTTCTTTGCTTGTATCCCCTTCTCGATCAATGTGACTTCCAAGATAGATAAAGTGATCGATCTCATCCACTGGTTTGTTTTCCATGTATATTTTGTCGTCTGTTGGAATTAAGCTTTTCATGATTTTAGTCTTTTCATGATTGATCTCAAGTCCAATTTTGCTGGCTATTGATGATAGTTCATTTGTGTTTTCCTGCATCGTTTTTATCTGACTGCTGATGAGAACTATGTCATCAGCAAAGTCGAGGTCCTCTTGTAACCATTCGATGCCTTTATTACCAGTGCATCATTTCTTCATTATGAAGTCCATAACAATTCCAAAAAACAAGGGCGATAAAATACATCCTTGTTTAACCCCAGTTTCTTTTGGGAAACATTCGCTCAGTCCTTCCTCTGTTCGAACTGCACATGTGTAACCATCATACATGTCTTTGATAATATTTATGATTTTTTATGGTATGCCATATTGCTTTAGAATTTTCCACAAAGAATCTCGATGAATACTGTCAAATGCTTTTTTGAAGTCGATGAAGTTAAGTACAAAAGGTTTTTGATTTTCAATGTGTTCCTCCAATATAAGTCGTAGAGTGAAAGTGTGGTTTTCTAAACCCAGCCTGTTCTTCACGCATTGCTGTATCTATTGAATCCTTTATTCTATTTAGGATGATTTTGCAGAATAACTTTGAGGCAACTGACAATAGTGTCACGCCTCTCCAGTTGTTACAATCTCTAAGATTGCCCTTTTTTGAAATCTTAACAATGATTCCTTTTTTCCATTTATGAGGCGTCTTCTCTGTTTTCCAAATGATGTTGAACATTTTCTGGAGATGTATTAAATTATGGCTATCAATTGCCTTGAGTATCTTAGCTGTTAACTTATCCTCTCCAGCAGCCTTGTTATTAGTCATAAGCTTTAAGGTGGTTTCTATGTCGCTCAAGGTGAAGTCATCTAAATTTACATCTAATTCTGCTGCTGGTGCTTCAGCTTCATAATCTATTAAGCTGTGAAGCAGTGGACGGTTACGAATTTCTTTGAAGTGTTCCGCCCAACGGGCTTTTATATCTGCGCTTGTTGTTAGCATTAATCCAGATTTGTCTAGAATTGGTGTTCCACTGGATGTATAGGTGTTTGTCAGCATCTTTTGTACAGTATAAAGAGTTCTGCTGTCTCCTGTAATTGCAGCTGTCTCTGCTTTCTCTGCCAAATTGTCTATATAAGCTCTTGTATCTCTTCTTGCTGAACTTTTTACTTTGTTGTCTAATTCTTTGCATGTTGCTTTTTCCAGGACCTTTCCAAGATCTGTCTTTACA
This sequence comes from Megaustenia siamemsis, assembly GCA_032433765.1. Taxonomy (NCBI): domain Eukaryota; kingdom Metazoa; phylum Mollusca; class Gastropoda; order Stylommatophora; family Ariophantidae; genus Megaustenia; species Megaustenia siamemsis. Next base: position 61,618,161 of record JAVIAB010000001.1, read on the forward strand.
TTAGTCATGGCTCTCTTCGCTTCTCTTCTTTCTTTGATGTATTTCCATGTAGTGTCTGAAATCCAAGCTCGTTTTTCCATTTTCTTCAGTCCAGCACTTGCTTCTGCTGCTGTCATTAGTATTTTGCTCTGTGAGTCCCACATTTCATTGATATCTAAATCTATTTCACGGAGTGCTGCATAACAATTACTTAGCTCTATGTTAAACTTTTCCTTTATGGCTTCATCTTTCAGTTTACGACTATCGATTTTATGTGTAGCTGATCTCTTCTGTTGGCTTTTAAATTTTAATCTTATTTTCCCAATGCATAGGTTGTGGTCACTATTAACATCAGCACCTCTGTATGCTCTTACATCTTTTAATGATGATTAAATTGAATTGTTGTTTAATACATAGGTGGTCAATTTGATTTGAGGTTCTATCATCAGGAGATATCCATGTTGTTTTGTGAATATTTTTGTGTGGAAATAATGTCCCACCTATAACTAAATTTTCTATGAAACATAATTCTATTAATTTTTCTCCATTCTGACTTGAAGTATCACAGCCTTCTGTCCCCATTACATGTTCCACTCCTGCGTTATCTTTTCCCACTTTGGTGTTGAAATCTCCCATTACAATTAAAAGATCGTGTTTTGATATTTTGTTTATTAGTTGTTGGTTATAAAAATCGTCCTTAACTTCATCGTCAGCTTCGTTTGTAGGCACTGGATATATATATATATATATATATATATATATATATATATATATATATATATAGATAGATAGATGGATGGATGGATGGATGGATGGATGGATGGATGGATGGATGGATAGATGGATAGATGGATAGATGGATATGGATAGGATAGATGGATAGATAGATAGATAGATAGATAGATAGATAGATAGATAGATAGATAGATAGATAGATAGATAGATAGATAGATAGATAGATAGATAGATAGATAGATAGATAGATAGATAGATAGATAGTGTATGTCGCTATCTCACTACAATCATCATTATCGGGTTGCGCGTCCTTCACAGAATGTTGCATCATCACAGCCTGTCAGAAAAAAAATCGTCTCTAGCCAGATCTCCAAATTCTTCTTTTGCCATGTTCTAGGTCTCTTTGATGTCTTGAAACCACATTTTTCTTGGTCTGCCCCTGTTTTGTGTTCCTGGTACCATGCTTTCTATTATTATTCTTTCCAGCCCACTGTATCTTTTAACGTGATCGTAATATTTTAATTTCCCATGTAAGATACTTGTTATAAGTCGGTACTTTTAATGTGTACGTCTTTTAATGTCCTCGTTTCTCTTTTTAATTATCCAATGTTTCCTAAGAATATTTCTGTAGCACTTTATTTCAAGCAGGTGTCCGGTTAGCGCAATCGATAGGCGGTTGGCTTACCACGGCAACAGCCGGGGTTCGTACCCTGGCGAGGACACCTGGGTTTTACTAATTCCCTAAAAATTAGTGGAGCCGCGATAGCTCAGTGGTTAGTGAACTGGACTACTACGGACAAGGGGTAGGGTTCGATCCCAACCGACGGCTCCGGGTTCACCCAGCCTTAAATGGGTACCGGATTTTTTCTGGGAAAGTAAATACAGCACGGGCGTAATACTGACCACATTACCCCAAAAATCATGTGCTGAAGGTCTGTAAAATATAGGGTCACTAACACCATATTTCCCTATACGCCACTTGGCGTGACGGGGGTACTTTACTTTACTTTTACTTACTTTATTTCAAGTGATTAAATTGTCTTCATTGTTATTTGTGAGATTGTCCATGATTCACAACCATATGTTCATAATGTTTTTTTTTTTTTTTTTTTTTGAAGATTGTGCCATATGTTCTTCATGGCAATTAAAGCGTGTGTTGTTATTGCTAGTCTTGTTTTGATCTCCTTCTGGCAGTCTCCATTGTTGGCTAATGCAAATCCTAGATAATCACAGTTCTCGCTACCAAATTAAACGTATTATTAAGTGTAAATATTATCATTAATTGTGTTTCAGTGTCACGATTTCTTATCATAATTTTAGAATCGAATCTTCTTCGTCTTCTTTTTTTCCTTCTTCATCAGCGTCGAGAGGATATATATATATATATTGCTTTCTTTTGCCATTATATTGGCTTCTTCTGCTGTTGAGTTTCCTAGTGTTTCTAATATTCTATCAATCCATCTTTTTATTTTTTGGTCGAATTTTGTATTTTGTGTTCTCTATATATCTTATCACGTGGTCAACTCTATTTTATCTGTTGTTGCTTTATGCATTGTGTGGCGAGAATTATTCCAAGTTTTATTCTCAGTTCTTCATTTATGATCTTATCTCTCATGCTACTTCCTGTCATTCGTCTAACACCTCTCAGTAGTGGTTATTTTTCTTATTGTTCTGGAATCTAGAGTAAGGTCTAGCATTGTAGCTGGATGTTGGGATACTTGTGTTGTAGAGTGCCTGTTTTGCCTCTAGTTTCATTTCCTCGTTGGACAGCAGTGATGATTACTGTCCAATGATTTGACAAGCTTTGCTGCATCTTGATTCTATTTCTGCCGCCTGCGAAATGTCGTTTGCCTTTAGACGTCCTAGGTATTTCACTTCATCCACTTATTTTAATTGTCTGTCTTCTATTGTTAAGTTAATGTTCTTTTCTTCTTTTCCAGTGTTCACGACTTATGTCTGCTGGTGTTGATTTTCATGTTGTTCTGAGTGCTTGTGCTGTTAAGTCTATTTAAGTGTTCGTGTAGGTCTTCTATTTGTTCATGTATAAGTGCCAGATCGTCTGCAAATTAATCTCCTCTGTCTCCTATCATCATCATCATCATCATCATCATCATCATCATCATCATCATCATCATCATCATCATCATCATCATCATCATCATGTGCCATACCGGTTGGCGTAGGCGATCATATACAATCTTCTATATACAGTGCATCGTATCAGTTCTGTTGTTGACTGTTTTCCATGCCATGACACCAAGCTATCCAGTATTTTCTCTCTTTGTCGTCCGCGATCTCTTTTTCCTTTTATTTTGCCAGTTGTAACCAAGAATTCCAACTTTCCTCTTCTCATGATGTGCCCAAAAATATTGATTGTTTCTTTTCTGATGTTTTTTAGGAGCTACCTTTTTGTGTTGACCTCTTTGAGAATTTATTCATTGGTCTTTTTTTGCTGTCCAGGGAACTTTCAACATTCGTCTGAGAAATCCCATCTCTGTGGCCTCAAATCGTCTTTTCTCTAATTCTCTGTCTCCTATAGATAGGTTATATTATATATGTATTAATAAACAATATGGGAGATGGTACGCTTTACTCTTTCTCTAACTTTGTAGTGGTCTGTGTAACCTGCTGCTACTCTGACTGTGTAATCTGCTGCTACTCTGACTGTGTAACCTGTTGCTACTCTGACTGTGTAATCTGTTGCTACTCTGACTGTGTAATCTGCTGCTACTCTGACTGTGTAACCTGCTGCTACTCTGACTGTGTAATCTGCTGCTACTCTGACTGTGTAACCTGCTGCTACTGTGACTGTGTAATCTGCAGCTACTCTGACTGTGTAACCTGCTGCTACTCTGACTGTGTAATCTGCTGCTACTCTGACTGTGTAACCTGCTGCTACTCTGACTGTGTAACCTGTTGCTACTCTGACTGTGTAATCTGCTGCTACTCTGACTGTGTAATCTGCTGCTACTCTGACTGCGTAATCTGCTGCTACTCTGACTGTGTAACCTGTTGCTACTCTGACTGTGTAATCTGCTGCTACTCTGACTGTGTAATCTGCTGCTACTCTGACTGTGCAATCTGCTGCTACTCTGACTGTGTAATCTGCTGCTACTCTGACTGTGTAACCTGTTGCTACTCTGACTGTGTAATCTGCTGCTACTCTGACTGTGTAACTGTTCTTGATGTAGACACTTTTAAATAGGTTGATTAGATGTTGGCATGAACCTTGTATGTTGTTAGTATCTCCCATAATTGTTCTCTGTTTACTCGATCCAATGCTTCTTTTTAGTCCATGAAAGCTATGTACAAATTTTTATTGTGTTCTGTTGTTTTTTTTACTGCTAGCTGTTCCAAAATCCAGTGAATAATGGATATGACTGTGTATGCTCCGTTGATTTCAAACGTGGCGTGAATGATTCCGAGAAATTTTTATCTTTCCATGAAAAATATAATCCTTCACACGATGTGTCCACGCACTCATGATTAAAGACTGTCGATACTAGGGCAGAGATGCAGGAAATTAGGCAAGAGGATTTACGTCGATTGCTAGTGTAATCTGTCTCATAAAAGGTTAATTCAAATTTTATGAGTTTTCTAGAACGTTGCCAGTTAGAATAGAGACACATGTTGTTGAGAAAAAGATGTGTTATAAAATACAGTTTAGAATTGAGTATGTAATGGCTGAGTGTAGATCTGCTCATGTTCTTGGTAAATCAGTTTTAAGTTGATAAAATATAAATATTTGAGTAAACTTGAAATATTGACATTTGTTTATCAAAATATTGAAAATTTAAAATAAATTATCAGTAGGGACTGAAGTTATGGCGTTAGTTTAGCTTCACAACTTGAAAGAGCGTAATCCTTTTACTGACTAGAAACGTACTTTGTTTATTTTTTCTAGGAAGAGAGAAAAAGATAGAGAGAGAGAGAGAGAGAGAGGGCAAGTATATTCAGGGAGCGAAAGAAAGTGACGAAAAAGAAATGAAAGAGAAAAAGAAAGAGAGAGAGAGAGAGAGAGAGAGAGAGAGAGACAAAAACTGAACAAAGACAATGCTGGCATATGCTTTCATTTAGTCCCCCCCCCCCCCCAAAAAAAAAAAAAAAAAAAAAAAATGGAAACTTCAACTCTCCTGCAGTTTTTTATTCCGTCTTTGACCTGAAAGCCGAGATATCAAGCCCGGTCCGATTCTTTCTGCACGTCTCAAGTGGACATCTCTCTTCAGATGCTCACATTTTCCAATGAAATTAGGTCATTGCCTCCGCCTTCCTGTAGATCTAGATAAGTATTCTTGATATAAAAGCTCCCTGCTGTTCTTTCTTGCTCTCCATCTTGCTGTTAATCTAGCCTTGATTCATGTTGTGCATCTCCCTGCTGTTCTTTCTTTCTCTCCACCTTGCTGTTAATCTAGCCTTCTTCCTTGTTGCACACCTCCCTGCTGTTCTTTCTTGCTCTCCATCTTGCTGTTAATCTAGCCTTGATTCTTGTTGTGCATCTCCCTGCTGTTCTTTCTTGCTCTCCATCTTGCTGTTAATCTAGCCTTGATTCTTGTTGTGCATCTCCCTGCTGTTCTTTCTTGCTCTCCACCTTGCTGTTAATCTAGCCTTGATTCTTGTTGCGCATCTCCCTGCTGTTCTTTCTTGCTCTCCATCGTGCTATTAATCTAGCCTTCTTCCTTGTTGCACACCTCCCTGCTGTTCTTTCTTGCTCGCCATCTTGCTGTTAATCTAGCCTTGATTCTTGTTGTGCATCTCCCTGCTGTTATTTCTTGCTCTCCATCTTGCTGTTAATCTAGCCTTCTTCCTTGTTGCACGCTTCCATGCTGTTCTTTCTTGCTCTCCATCTTGCTGTTAATCTAGCCTTGATTCTTGTTGTGCATCTCCCTGCTATTCTTTCTTGCTCTCTATCTTGCTGTTAATCTAGCCTTCTTCCTTGTTGCACACCTCCCTGCTGTTCTTTCTTGCTCTCCATCTTGCTGTTAATCTAGCCTTCTTCCTTGTTGCACACCTCCCTGCTGTTCTTTCTTGCTCTCCATCTTGCTGTTAATCTAGCCTTGTTTCTTGTTGTGCATCTCCCTGCTGTTCTTTCTTGCTCTCCATCTTGCTTTTAATCTAGTCTTGTTTCTTGTTGTGCATCTCCCTGCTGTTCTTTCTTGCTCTCTATCTTGCTGTTAATCTAGCCTTGATTCTTGTTGCACGCTTCCCAGTTGGACTTTCTTGCTCTCAATCTTGCTGTTAATCTAGCCTTGTTTCTTGCTGCACGCTTTCCTGTTGGACTTTCTTGCTCTCAATCTTGCTGTTAATCTAGCCTTGTTTCTTGTTGCACGCTTCCCTGCTGTTCTTACTTGCTCTCTATCTTGCTGTTAATCTAGCCTTGTTTCTTGTTGCACGCTTCCCTGTTGGACTTTCTTGCTCTCAATCTTGCTGTTAATCTAGCCTTGTTTCTTGTTGCACGCTTCCCTGCTGTTCTTAATTGCTCTCTATCTTGCTGTTAATCTAGCCTTGTTTCTTGTTGCACGCTTCCCTGTTGGACTTTCTTGCTCTCCATCTGGCTGTTAATCTAGTCTTGTTTCTTGTGCATCTCCCTGCTGTTCTTTCTTGCTCTCTATCTTGCTGTTAATCTAGCCTTGATTCTTGTTGCACGCTTCCCTGTTGGACTTTCTTGCTCTCCATCTGGCTGTTAATCTAGTCTTGTTTCTTGTGCATCTCCCTGCTGTTCTTACTTGCTCTCTATCTTGCTGTTAATCTAGCCTTGATTTTTGTTGCAAGCTTCCCTGTTGGACTTTCTTGCTCTCCATCTTGCTGTTAATCTAGTCTTGTTATTTTTGTTGTGCATCTACCTGCTGTTCTTACTTGCTCTCCATCATGCTGTTAATCAAGTCTTGTTTCTTGTTCCACATCTCCCAGTTGGTGTGTCTTGCTCTCCATCTTGCTGTTAATCAAGTCTTGTTTCTTGTTCCACATCTCCCTGCTGTTCTTTCTTGCTCTCTATCTTGCTGTTAATCTAGCCTTGATTCTTGTTGCACGCTTCCCAGTTGGACTTTCTTGCTCTCAATCTTGCTGTTAATCTAGCCTTGTTTCTTGCTGCACGCTTTCCTGTTGGACTTTCTTGCTCTCAATCTTGCTGTTAATCTAGCCTTGTTTCTTGTTGCACGCTTCCCTGCTGTTCTTACTTGCTCTCCATCTTGCTGTTAATCAAGTCTTGTTTCTTGTTCCACATCTCCCAGTTGGTGTGTCTTGCTCTCCATCTTGCTGTTAATCAAGTCTTGTTTCTTGTTCCACATCTCCCAGTTGGTGTGTCTTGCTCTCCATCTTGCTGTTAATCAAGTCTTGTTTCTTGTTCCACATCTCCCAGTTGGTGTGTCTTGCTCTCCATCTTGCTGTTAATCAAGTCTTGTTTCTTGTTCCACATCTCCCAGTTGGTGTGTCTTGCTCTCTATCTTGCTGTTGATCAAGTCTTGTTTCTTGTTCCACATCTCCCAGTTGGTGTGTCTTGCTCTCTATCTTGCTGTTGATCAAGTCTTGTTTCTTGTTCCACATCTCCCAGTTGGTGTGTCTTGCTCTCTATCTTGCTGTTGATCAAGTCTTGTTTCTTGTTCCACATCTCCCAGTTGGTGTGTCTTGCTCTCTATCTTGCTGTTGATCAAGTCTTGTTTCTTGTTCCACATCTCCCAGTTGGTGTGTCTTGCTCTCTATCTTGCTGTTGATCAAGTCTTGTTTCTTGTTCCACATCTCCCAGTTGGTGTGTCTTGCTCTCTATCTTGCTGTTGATCAAGTCTTGTTTCTTGTTCCACATCTCCCAGTTGGTGTGTCTTGCTCTCCATCTTGCTGTTGATCAAGTCTTGTTTCTTGTTCCACATCTCCCAGTTGGTGTGTCTTGCTCTCCATCTTGCTGTTGATCAAGTCTTGTTTCTTGTTCCACATCTCCCAATTGGTGTGTCTTGCTCTCTATCTTACTGTTGATCAAGTCTTGTTTCTTGTTCCACATCTCCCAGTTGGTGTGTCTTGCTCTCTATCTTGCTGTTGATCAAGTCTTGTTTCTTGTTCCACATCTCCCAGTTGGTGTGTCTTGCTCTCCATCTTGCTGTTGATCAAGTCTTGTTTCTTGTTCCACATCTCCCAGTTGGTGTGTCTTGCTCTCCATCTTGCTGTTGATCAAGTCTTGTTTCTTGTTCCACATCTCCCAGTTGGTGTGTCTTGCTCTCCATCTTGCTGTTGATCAAGTCTTGTTTCTTGTTCCACATCTCCCAGTTGGTGTGTCTTGCTCTCTATCTTACTGTTGATCAAGTCTTGTTTCTTGTTCCACATCTCCCAGTTGGTGTGTCTTGCTCTCTATCTTGCTGTTGATCAAGTCTTGTTTCTTGTTCCACATCTCCCAGTTGGTGTGTCTTGCTCTCCATCTTGCTGTTGATCAAGTCTTGTTTCTTGTTCCACATCTCCCAGTTGGTGTGTCTTGCTCTCCATCTTGCTGTTAATCAAGTCTTGTTTCTTGTTCCACATCTCCCAGTTGGTGTGTCTTGCTCTCTATCTTAATGTTGATCAAGTCTTGTTTCTTGTTCCACATCTCCCAGTTGGTGTGTCTTGCTCTCCATCTTGCTGTTGATCAAGTCTTGTTTCTTGTTCCACATCTCCCAGTTGGTGTGTCTTGCTCTCCATCTTACTGTTGATCAAGTCTTGTTTCTTGTTCCACATCTCCCAGTTGGTGTGTCTTGCTCTCCATCTTGCTGTTGATCAAGTCTTGTTTCTTGTTCCACATCTCCCAGTTGGTGTGTCTTGCTCTCCATCTTGCTGTTGATCAAGTCTTGTTTCTTGTTCCACATCTCCCAGTTGGTGTGTCTTGCTCTCCATCTTGCTGTTGATCAAGTCTTGTTTCTTGTTCCACATCTCCCAGTTGGTGTGTCTTGCTCTCCATCTTACTGTTGATCAAGTCTTGTTTCTTGTTCCACATCTCCCAGTTGGTGTGTCTTGCTCTCCATCTTGCTGTTGATCAAGTCTTGTTCCTTGTTCCACATCTCCCAGTTGGTGTGTCTTGCTCTCCATCTTGCTGTTGATCAAGTCTTGTTTCTTGTTCCACATCTCCCAGTTGGTGTGTCTTGCTCTCCATCTTACTGTTGATCAAGTCTTGTTTCTTGTTCCACATCTCCCAGTTGGTGTGTCTTGCTCTCCATCTTGCTGTTGATCAAGTCTTGTTTCTTGTTCCACATCTCCCAGTTGGTGTGTCTTGCTCTCCATCTTGCTGTTGATCAAGTCTTGTTTCTTGTTCCACATCTCCCAGTTGGTGTGTCTTGCTCTCCATCTTGCTGTTGATCAAGTCTTGTTTCTTGTTCCACATCTCCCAGTTGGTGTGTCTTGCTCTCCATCTTGCTGTTGATCAAGTCTTGTTTCTTGTTCCACATCTCCCAGTTGGTGTGTCTTGCTCTCCATCTTGCTGTTGATCAAGTCTTGTTTCTTGTTCCACATCTCCCAGTTGGTGTGTCTTGCTCTCCATCTTGCTGTTGATCAAGTCTTGTTTCTTGTTCCACATCTCCCAGTTGGTGTGTCTTGCTCTCCATCTTACTGTTGATCAAGTCTTGTTTCTTGTTCCACATCTCCCAGTTGGTGTGTCTTGCTCTCCATCTTACTGTTGATCCAGCCTTGTTTAATTTTTTCTCTCTCTGCAAATACGATCAGACATTTGCATAATCCCCCCCACCCCCTTCCCCACCCCACTAGCATATATTTATTTACACTGTCGTGTGTAGCCCCACCCCACGTACATTTCTGGTAACATCCCTTTACATTCTCGTTCTGAGATCCTTTCTTAAAAATAAATTCTTATTTTAGACTCTGACAAGATATATTTAGGCTATTAATGTTCATATCACAAACCATAACATTGTAAAAACAATGTCGTTTTTTTTTCTGCGTAAACTTCTAGACGTTGTTTTGAATAAGTTATAATAACATTGTTTAAATTGTCAACTCATGGTTGATGACATCTCCATTCAGCCTGTCCATGTACGCGTATGTCACAACAGCCGTATCCACTTCATCATGTTACTCGCAGAACTTAAAATGAGGGGCCTCGATAGTCTAGTTGGGAAAACCACCCGATTGGACTACCGACATTCGGACAACCCGTGTTCGATTCCCGCTGTGAGCAGTGTGAATTGTACTCGTGGTTGGAAAAAAAAATACCCTCACGGTCTACCCAGCCGTTGGCAGAAATGGGTACGAGGTTATTACACTGGGAAGGTGAGGAATGTCGCCTCGCATCGGGAGTTTCGATGCTTGAAGCGACACTATCCAGCAATCTCCGAACATTTCTGGATAGGCGGCCGAGCACATATGGATGGAAACTCGCGTGCTAAGACGCCGGTTCAAGTCTCGTACTTTACCTTTACCATTACTCAAAATGAATGAAAAATCCATCCATTTATTATTTTTAAAATATGGGATGGCATCATTGTGAGGTTCACGTTGCATAGTTACGGTAGGCATGTATCCCAGTTCATCCGATTTCAAAATGTTTCTCCGTATCTGGTTCCAAGAACTTAATCTGCTTGGTTTAGGAGACCTCTATAGTTGCATTTCTACCGATGACTTATCTATAACTGTTATTCAGAGCACATGTCCCACTACTGAGCACATGTCCCACTACTGAGCACATGTCCCACTGCCACAATAAAGTGAGGACACATCAAACGAGCACATACTGCCACAATAAAGTGAGGACACATCAAACGAGCACATTCGTATAGATTCTCACTGTTAGGACTTTAATGCATAAAACGTCACTTTACAGCAATACTGAGCTGACACAACCCTGAGTTGACACAACACTGAGTTGACACAACACTGAGTTGACACAAGACTGAGTTGACACAACACTGAGTTGACACAAGACTGAGTTGACACAACACTGAGTTGACACAACACTGAGTTGACACAAGACTGAGTTGACACAACACTGAGTTGACACAACACTGAGTTGACACAAGACTGAGTTGACACAACACTGAGTTGACACAACACTGAGTTGACACAACACTGAGTTGACACAAGACTGAGTTGACACAACACTGAGTTGACACAACACTGAGTTGACACAAGACTGAGTTGACACAACACTGAGTTGACACAACACTGAGTTGACACAACACTGAGTTGACACAAGACTGAGTTGACACAAGACTGAGTTGACACAACACTGAGTTGACACAAGACTGAGTTGACACAACACTGAGTTGACACAACACTGAGTTGACACAAGACTGAGTTGACACAAGACTGAGTTGACACAACACTGAGTTGACACAACACTGAGTTGACACAACACTGAGTTGACACAAGACTGAGTTGACACAACACTGAGTTGACACAACACTGAGTTGACACAACACTGAGTTGACACAACACTGAGTTGACACAACAATGAGTTGACACAACAATGAGTTGACACAACACTGAGTTGACACAAGACTGAGTTATGTAGAGGGTAAACTTAACAACACTCATTGATTTCAGTTAGTTATAAAATCAAGTATTCGTGAAAAGTTTCATAAATACATGGTGAGCACGGACACATTAACTCAGAGAACGTCTCATTTGAAAAAGTCAACAAGGAGAAAGTGAGGAAATTGGGGAGTTAGTATTCATATGCCACCCTGGAGGTTGAACATGAATATCCAACAAGGAATGTGTTGTTAGACCGTTTCAGAGCAAACTATGTTATGTCCGGTTATCTTTCAGGGATAAATTGTTACAGGTCGAATTTACCAGCTAACAAACTAGTAGAAATTACTTGCTAACAAACTGGTTGAAGTAGTAACCTACTAACAAACTAGATGAAGTTACCTGCTAACAAACTAGTGGAAGTTACCTGCTAACAAACTGGTTGAAGTAGTAACCTACTAACAAACTAGATGAAGTTACCTGCTAACAAACTAGTGGAAGTTACCTGCTAACAAACTGGTTGAAGTAGTAACCTACTAACAAACTAGATGAAGTTACCTGCTAACAAACTAGTGGAAGTTACCTGCTAACAAACTGGTTGAAGTAGTAACCTACTAACAAACTAGATGAAGTTACCTGCTAACAAACTAGTAGAAATTACCTGCTAACAAACTGGTTGAAGTAGTAACCTACTAACAAACTAGATGAAGTTACCTGCTAACAAACTAGTGGAAGTTACCTGCTAACAAACTGGTTGAAGTAGTTACCTGCTAACAAACTGGTTGAAGTAGTTACCTGATAACAAACTGGTTGAAGTAGTTACCTGCTAACAAACTGGTTGAAGTAGTTACCTGCTAACAAACTGGTGAAGTAGTTACCTGCTAACAAACTGGTTGAAGTAGTTACCTGCTAACAATCTTGTCGAGGTTACCTGCTAACAAACTGGTTGAAGTAGTTACCTGCTAACAATCTTGTCGAGGTTACCTGCTAACAAACTGGTTGAAGTAGTTACCTGCTAACAATCTTGTCGAGGTTACCTGCTAACAAACTGGTTGAAGTAGTTACCTGCTAACAATCTTGTCGAGGTTACCTGCTAACAAACTGGTTGAAGTAGTTACCTGCTAACAATCTTGTCGAGGTTACCTGCTAACAAACTGGTTGAAGTAGTTACCTGCTAACAAACTGGTTGAAGTAGTTACCTGCTAACAATCTTGTCGAGGTTACCTGCTAACAAACTGGTTGAAGTAGTTACCTGCTAACAAACTGGTTGAAGTAGTTACTTGCTAACAATCTTGTCGAGGTTACCTGCTAACAAACTGGTTGAAGTAGTTACCTGCTAACAATCTTGTCGAGGTTACCTGCTAACAAACTGGTTGAAGTAGTTACCTGCTAACAATCTTGTCGAGGTTACCTGCTAACAAACTGGTTGAAGTAGTTACCTGCTAACAATCTTGTCGAGGTTACCTGCTAACAAACTGGTTGAAGTAGTTACCTGCTAACAATCTTGTCGAGGTTACCTGCTAACAAACTGGTTGAAGTAGTTACCTGCTAACAATCTTGTCGAGGTTACCTGCTAACAAACTGGTTGAAGTAGTTACCTGCTAACAATCTTGTCGAGGTTACCTGCTAACAAACTAGGTGATTCCAGAACAAGCTGTGACTATGGTGACTACAGTTTCCAACAAGACAGATCACCGCCTCACCGACATCTCACGTTTCTCAACGAGCACGTGCCAGACAGATGGATTCCCTGCGCTGGACACAATGTCCAGGTGTACTGCGAGATACCCCCGAGATAAACGGTCCTACCTCTTTGTGACTGTTTCTTTCCTTTCGAGGTAGGTGAAGGACAGAATGCATGTACCGTCATTACACGCAGCAAACCTGGATCATTCGCGGGGACACATCACTAAATCTGTAAACTCTGGATATGCTGCCGGGAGCTAGATTATCGCATCGATGGTTGCCGAGTATAGTTATGGCACACATCGAGTCTTTGTGATACCTACCGACACCACATCAAACTCGATACATTGATGCAAATATAGACACCAATGTGTACGAATATTTCAATAAAATTACATTCACAATCTATTGCAAATAAAGGGTGCTTGAAGTTTGTCAAAGATTATTGGCATCATTAAAAATGATATTTGTAATACTTGGTTACAACTGGTAAAATACTGGGAAAAAGAGATCGCGGACGACAAAGAGAGAAGATACTAACTAGATCGCTAGGTGTTATGTCATGGAAAACGGTCAACAACAGAATTGATACGATGCACTGTGGACATAATATTGAGGAAGGACATGACCGCATTCCAACCTTTATGGCCCATGATAATGATGAGGAATACTATTACACAAGTAATAAACGTGTACTTCTCTACAGCAATTAGAGGTTTGATGCAGCAACAATGGGTTATTGTTACGGTCATGTTCAGATACACTGAGCTCCATTTTGATGAAATGTTCGCATTTATTTGCAAATCCATTACCACTTCGACACATCTTGCCTTCGCTTGTGTTTGAAAGCGACAAAGATCCCAATTGATGAATTAGTTAAACTTATTTTCAATTTAAATCTTTTCAAACGTTTCCTGTGGGATACACATCATTTTTTAACTGTCACTCCTCCATTCCACCTCTATGAAAGAAAATAATAATATACCTTCCTCTCTTCAGTCTCTTCTACCTCTTTTTCAGACTCCACCCCTTCTCTATTTCACCATCTCTCATTTTCTGTCAATCTATTATATCTTTACTCCCGTCCTATCTTCCAATTTCACTTCCTAAATAGCTATTTTCCATTTGTACTTTTCGTTATTTCTACCTCAATCTTACTTTATAGTGAAGGAAGCAAAAATAAAAATAAGCTCAGCCTCAATAGCAAGAAGACAGAAGTAATAATAACAACAATGACTTCACTGCAATGCACAATAAAGACAAGTGGAACAATAATAAAACAGGTAAATGAATCTGGGAACAATGTTAATCTCAGATGGTAGATGTAAAAACAGAGGAGAAATGCAGAATGGCTCAGGCAAAAGCTGCTTTCCACCAAAAAAAAATGAGGAAGATACTATGCAATTCATTTTTGACAATAGAAACAAGAGAAAAACTTCTTAAATGTTATGCAGGGCCAGTCTTAAGATATGGATGTGAATCATGGACAATAGGACAACAGACAAAAAATCACTGGACACTGTAGAAATGTGGTTTTACATAACAATATTGAGAATACCATGGACAGCTAAGAAAAGTAAAGAAAACGTTCTGAATGAGGCCAAAGCAAAAAATAGAGTTAATTTCCAATATTAGGAAGAATCAATCATCATTTTTGGCCATGTAATGAAAAGAGAACAGCTGAAGTATATTGTGACAACTGGGAAAATTGAGGGACGTAGAGATAGAGGGAAGCAAAGAGAAAAAATACCAGGCAGCTTAAGAGAAAGGCTTGGCAGAATGTCAACAACAGAAATGATAAATATCTGTCGAGATCGAAAGTTGTGGAGAAACATGATTACCAACGTCAGCAGGTATGGTACTTGATAATGATGATGATGATGATGATGATCTCAATCTTGTTTTCTCCATCTCTTCCCATCGACCTCTTGTTCTTTCACTTCTCCCCAGTGGTTCCTATTATTTCACTCTCTACTCGCTATCTTCAACTCCCTTCCGCACTCTATACAAATTACAACATCATCATCATCATCAATTAGTGCCGTCTCCGCATCGAAGGTTGGCTACCATGAAACGCCATTCCGCTCTGTCTTTTGCATTTATGGTGTAGATTGTCATAGGCTGACTTGTGCATCTTTTGATGTTACTCGTCCATGTTAGTCTTGGTCTGGCTATTGTATTTTCCCTTCCAAGATTACTTTTTGTAGGCTTCTGTGTCTTTTAACATGCCCTAAAAATCTAATTTGTCTTGTTTGAATTGTGTTTAGTATTTCTCTTTTAATTTTTAGTTGTTTTAAGACATCATCTCCTGTTTTATTTTTTTTCCATCCAATTCTACCTATTCTTTTATATATCCACATTTCAAAGGCTTCAATTTCCTGTTCTGCTCTATTGTCTAAATGTCCTTGTTCTGCACCATACATGAATGTTGAGAAGACATAACATTTTGCTATTCTTAGTTTTAGCCCTGGTGTTATTTGTTTTGATGTTAGTATACTTTTCTTGGCATTAAAATTACATTTTGCCTTTCCCATTCTTTTGTTTATTTCAGTTGCACATTTTCCATCACTAGTTATAGTATGTGCTAGGTTGTTGTAGCTCTGAACTCTCTCTAGGTGTATTCCATTCAACTTTGATATGCATTTGTAGGTTTTGAGTATTATCTTTGTTTATGATCATAGTTTTATTCTTTCTGATATTCATATCTAATCCATAATTTTTTGTTTGTCATGTTTATTACTAGTAATTAGTTACTAGATTAATCTAGTAATTGTAGATCTTTAGAATTTTCTGCTAGTAGTACAGCAATATCAGCATATCTTATGTTACTGATAATCTTTCTATTAATTTGGTTATTCGGTTATGGAAGGCCCCGGTATCACTGCAAACGAATTAAAATCCATAATTGCTAAACCGCCCGTGCCAGTGGAATCATCCGAATTAATATCTCATCTCCAAAATAAAGAAAGGTAACTGTAGCCCCCATCGTAGCAGTCTCAGTACACGCCATAAAACATAGGCGGAATCGCGCAGAAAGTGAACACAGCCAATTGCTCCCTGTCATACGATATCATCATTCATCGTAAACAATTGGAATATCGAAACATGATCAAAACGGATGAAACACACAGCTCACGGTGTGCACAGAGCACTTAACTCAGTAGCTCCTGCAACAAGCCGGATTTGGAATATGAGGAAACTACAACAAGGAACACTTTTCATGCATAGCCTTCAATTGCTCCCGCCGCCTATCCACCATATACCGGAAGATCACGTCCTCTGAAATGATGATCGTCATATGTTTTAAAAATGTACAGGGCTTGATGATGTTAGGCCATCGTTGTTGACTCCAATTCTGAACATATAGACACACAGTCGTCAGATTATCCCCGTCGCACATAAAACAACAGACCGTAAGATTATCTTATGGCCGGTCTAGGGATATACGATGGACCATTACGATGACGTAGCACACAATAATGTCGTACACACAGCAATTTCCCTCCCTTTAGATTCCTGATTACTCTAGTGAAAGCAGCCTACGACGAACAAAGCACGGTGCAAATTCCCTAAAGAGATAAAATTGCTGCTGACGAAGCAGTTTACATTAATGGGTCTTAATGAGATGCCAGGCCTGAAGATTATTGTAAAGATTATCAATAACCTAAGATATGTTGATGATACTGTATTCATCTTTTCTCCTTTTCTCTTTTCACTGATACCTAACAGGTGTCGTGGTTTATATCATTTGTTGTTCTTGAGCTGCTGGAATTGACTGAATTAGTGATTTTCCTTTGTTGTTACATGTCTCTGTCACTGCATCTATTCATCTTCTTCTGGGTCTTCATCTTGGTCTTTTTCCATGCATTCTCGAGAAGAACGCCCTTGATGGTGATTGGTGAGGATTCATTCTGACCAGGTCGCCAAAGCATCTCATCTCACATGTATTGATCTTTCTTAAATGTGATTTAGAAAGTGTCAATGTTTGACCCTTCGTAGCACAAAGTTGGTATGATAATGTTATTTATTATTTGTTGTTTACCTGGCATAGAAATGTTTGGATGTCTTAGCAATGGTGAAAGCTGGTATGTGAGAGCATTTGCTTTTTGTATTCTCGTGTCAATTTATCTGTCTAGTTTTCCATCTTCTGTGAACATTGTATCCAAATACTTAAATTCATCTACTTGTTTTATTTCTTTATCTTTGATTTTAATGTTTAATGGGTGTCTTAACTTTCATATTATTATAGCCTCTGTTTTTGCTGTGTTAATTTTCATACTGTAGTTTGTGCAGCTTTTTTATCTAGAGATGTTAAATGCTGTTGTAGCAGGGTTTCATCCTCATATATTAGGCATTGGTCATCTGCGAAGAGTAGCACGTTGATGTTGGAATTTTCTAACTCTATGGTATTGTTTGTTTTTTCCTTATTGTTGGTTGTTTCCTGATTTATTGTGTCCATATATATGATGAAGAGGAGTGGTGAGAGGACGCATCCTTGTCTCACACCTGTTGTAACCTGAAACAATTCTGACAGACCTTCCGATGTTCTAACGGCACTTTGACTGTTTTTATATAATGCCCTGTTTGGAGCGAGGACGTGAACGGGACTTCCGTTTCTAAGATAGCGGATCTAGTCCACGTTTTCTCGATCGCTGCAGAAAATTTCGGTTCTAATTTGCACTCCTATGCGTTAAAATCAAGATAATGATCTACTTATTATTTCTGCGCCTATAAAACGATGTCGTACGCCGGCGATAATCTATTTTCGACAAATCAAGTGTTGTGAATGCGACCTTCCATCGTTTAGGCTTGTTCTGCGCTTTACGTCACATTGGTGCTGTTCATGACCGTTGATGGATTTGCTTGACGCAAGTTATTTATATATTCTCGTTAAATGTGAACTGCTTCGTCAGCCGCAGTTTTATCTCTTTAGGGAATTTGCACCGTGTTCTGTTCGTCGTAGGCTACATTCACTAGAGTAATCAAGAATCTAAAGGGCGCGTCATTGCTGTGCTTACATTGTTATGTGTGCCAAGTCATCGTAATGGCCCATCGTAAATCCCTAGACCGACCGTACGCTAATCTTACAGTCTGTTGTTTGACGTGCGACGGGGATAATCTGACGACTAACTATGTGTTTATATGTTCGAAATTTGAGTCAACAACGATGGCCTAACATCATCAAGCGCTATACATATTTAAAGAAATATGATGATCATCACTTTCGGGAGGACGTGAACTTCTGGTATATGATGGATAAGCGGCAGGAACCATTGCAGTTTATGCATGAAAAGTGTTCCTTGTTGCAGTTTCCTCATATTCCAAGTCCATGGGGGACTGGTTGGTCTCGAGGTAAGACGCCTCGGGACAGAGAGGTTGTGGGTTCAAATCTCGGCTACACCGGTTGGGATTTTTTTTTATGATTTCTCTCTGCGACAACCACCCCTGGTCTCAGCAGCGAGGCCCGACTTGAAACGTCAATTACTCATCGACGGAAAAAAAACATGAGTACCTCCGAAGTCGGAGTTATCTGCTTGTACGGCGTGGGACCCCTGTGCACGCGGCTGCCAGGAATAAATGGATTAACACGCAAAACTCAGTTCCTAGTCTCTAGGGACTTCGTTAGAGTTGAAAGCTGGCGAACGCAACAACAACAACAATATAATGCCATTATATTATTTAGTAGTGATACTGTATAAGGAACGGTATAACATCATTTGAGACTGTGCTAAGGCAAAACTTAGAAGAGAAAAGACTCATGAAAAAGGATGGAAAACCCTGTGGATCAGTGAGCCTGACTTGTTCATTATGTGACCGCGTGTGTTTGTCAAACATTGGTAGAATTAGCCACGAGAGAAGCTGTTCGACAAAAACAAAACCTCAAAAAATACACAATAGCCTCCACTAGACCGTCTGACAAGACGAAAAGGACCATATATAGTGATACTGTATTACTAGTAGAAAATCCTAAAAATCTACAATTACTTAATGAAATAAAAATGACGTAAAAATATTAATTAGATATGAATATCAAAAAGATTAAAACTATGATCATAAGCAAAGTTAATACTCAAAACCTAAAAGTGGATATTAAAGCTGAAGGAATAGAACTGGAGACAATTCAGAACTACAACTACCTTAGACATACTATAAGCAGTGACGAAAAATGTAAAACTGAAATAAACAAAAGAATAGGAATGGCAAAAAAGTAATTTTAATGCCAAGAAAAATATACTAACATCAAAACAAATAACACCAGGGCTAAAACTAAGAATTGCAAAATGTTATGTCTTCTCAACAGACCTGCATGGTGCAGAACAGAACAAGGACATTTAGTCAAGAAAGCAGAACAGAAAATTGAAGCCTTTGAAATGTGGATATATAGAAGAACAGGTAGAATTATTGGAAAGAAAATAAAACAGAAGATGATGTCATAAAACAACTAACAATTAAAAGAGAAATACTAAACACAATTCAAATAAGACAAATGACATTTTTGGGGCGTGTTAAAAGACTCAACAGCCTACTAAAAGTAATATTAGGAAGGGAAAATACAAGGTAAAAGAGGCAGACCAAGACCTAAAGTGGATGAGTAACATCAAAAGATGGACAAGTCAGCCTATGACAACCTGCACCATCAATGGAAGAGACAGAGGGAAATAGCCCTCCATGGCAGCCAACCTACAATGCGGAGACGTCGCAATGACGATGATGAGGAAACATACCAGCAGACGACGCAAACAAAAGGGCAAATGGGGTGTGAGGGGACCGGGGGAGGGGGGTTATATCCTCTTTGCGACCATGAAATGGAAATGAGGAAGGAAAGAAGAAGCTGTTATTGTATATGAAGGGCTTTCGGCCTTAAGATGGTATTTCTTCAATCCGATTTTTAGGGCCATTTTTTTGCCTTACTTCGGTGTGGTGAGAAAAGAGAGGGCATTGATATGAAAACATGGCTGGGAAAAGTTTCCGAACTCTGTAGATTAGTCTTTTATTTGATCCAGTCGAAGACATTCTGAGTAGAAACGTTTTGTTGTCACGTCTTGTGATACACTCAAAGCTGAAATATCCCAGCCCTACTTCACACATTACAGTTTGTGTGTGTGGCGTTTGCTGTTTGAGTAATCTATTGGTGGGAACGTCTGTTTGTTTAACTTTGTTGTTCTCTCACTCCTTTTATCTCTTTCTCTCTCTCTCTCTCTCTCTCTCTCTCTCTCTCTCCATTTTTTCTTATACTCTTTGGGGGTGTCGAGCGAGATACAGATTTTTAGCTCTTACACTTCTGGCAGCCTCAATCATTTGATTGCATAAACGGAAAGGAAATTACAAGCAGCCAGATGTAAGTAAAAAAAAGTAAAGTATCCCCGTCACGCCAAGTGGCGTATATGGAATATGGTGTTAGTGACCATACATTTTACAGATCTTCGGTCCATGATTTTTGTGGTAATGTGGTCGGTATTACGCCCGTGCCGCTTTACTTTCCCAGAAAAAATCCAGTACCCATTAAAGGCTGGGTGAACCGGAGTTGTTGTTGGTTGGGATCGAACCCTACCTCTTGTTTTTTGTAGTCCAGTTCACTAACCACTGAGCTGTCGCGGCTCCCTAGCAGCCAGATGTGGTTCTGGAGAAAGATGCTCAGAGTTGAATAGACATGAAGATAAACGAGAAGTGAAGAAAGCAGTGGTTAGAGATGAAGATAAACGGGGAGTGAAGAACGGAGTGGTTAGAGATGAAGATAAACGGGAAGTGAAGAAAGGAGTGGTTAGACATGAAGATAAACGGAAAGTGAAGAACGGAGTGGTTAGACATGAAGATAAACGGGGAGTGAAGAAAGGAGTGGTTAGACATGAAGATAAACGGGAAGTGAAGAAAGGAGTGGTCAGGCATGAAAATAAACAGGAAGTGAAGAAAGGAGCTGTTAGACATGAAGATAAACGGGAAGTGAAGAAAGGAGTGGTTAGACATGAAGATAAACGGGAAGTTAAGAAAGGAGTGGTCAGACAAGAAGATAAACGGGAAGTAAAGAAAGGAGTGGTTAGACATGAAGATAAACTGGAAGTGAAGAAAGAATTTGGCTTAGACATGAAGATAAACGGGAAGTGAAGAAAGGAGTGGTCAGACAAGAAGATAAACGGGAAGTAAAGAAAGGAGTGGTTAGACATGAAGATAAACTGGAAGTGAAGAAAGAATTTGGTTTAGGCATGAAGATAAACGGGAAGTGAAGAAAGGAGTGGTTAGACATGAAGATAAACGGGAAGTGAAGAAAGGAGTGGTTAGACATGAAGATAAACGGGAAGTGAAGAAAGAAGTGGTCTTAGACTTGAAGATAAACGGGAAGTGAAGAAAGGAGGGGTAGAACGATGCATATCGACTTTGACATTTTGACAGACGGTTGGTAGCAAGCAATCATGATTTGCCAATGGTTCGTGAATGCGTGAATGTCGGGTACTGCTGGATGCTGTTTTTATTGAGCAAAGTCTCGGGTGAGAACCATGTAATCTGATTAAAAGGGGTAAAAAAAAAAGACAGTTTGCAGCTTTTTGGAGATTTGAAAATAAGACAATTGAAAAGACATAGTTATCACAGGGATAGAATTAGTAACGTAATGGAAGCGCGCTAGCTTTGTGAAAAAGTTGGCGTAGGTTCGATCTCAGCTTAACATTGTCTAGTCCATCCAGCTAAGATAGTAATATGTTCTTGGCTGACTGAGAAGGTCATGACAGTGAGAAAGAAAGAGCACTGGCCTCATCACTTCCAAATATTGTATTCTAGTCCGATTAAATTAATTACTTCCTTACAACAAGATTTATGTTACAGGACATCCTCTTTATTCTCATCTAAATCTTTACAGAAAAAAAAATTGAGACAAGGAGATAAAGAGGAAGACCTGAAGAGAAATATTTTTCCGGGCTCAGGATTGTTAAAAAATAAAACGAAGAAAAGACGATAGACTCAATCAGAGAAATCTTGAGCAGGGAGAAGTGGAGAAGCTTTATCGTCGGTGCCATCCGGCAAGGGCAACAATCGATGATGAATGTTCTTGTTTGGCCTCCCTGACACAGTGTTGAAAGAATGGCGGCACTAGACTTTTATCTTCATCTTCGTCATATGCTATTTTCTCGATAATTTCACAACATTTATTGCCTGTCTTATTCACGTATTAGTCAAATACAGAAGCGAGGTGGTTAATGCACTTGTCAGCTGTTCAGCAGAGTCCAGGGTCCCCAAATATGGTGATATTTTATTTTTGGATCGACAAGGTCTCGAAATTCATCGAAACTTCCGAGGGAGATTGGATGTCTTAGAGGTAAGACATCGACCTCTGGGCAGGGAGGTCCCAGTTTCAAATGTCAACACAGGCGGTGAGAATATTTCACAACCGAATCCGTGGTTTCTTCATGACTTTACCTTCACCTGGTCCGGGTCTAGCCTTTTCTTTTGAAAACAGCAAGAATCAGTAGTAGATGCGCTCGCACACATTAAAGAGCCATTGACGGTTAAAAGTCGGAAAAAGTCGGCCATAAATGGTAGCTGTGAGGCCAACAATTTTTAAGGAAATCTATTTACACTGATAACTGTTATGTCGAGCATAATGGCGCAAATATTGCGACTTTACCGCAAACTAGCGACACAACACATCAACGCCCACCTAACGAGAAAACGCTAAGAAAAGAAGATCTAATCTCCTCAGATATTTCTCTGAGAAAGAAGGCAGTCGGACAGGAAACTAGCCAATCACTTATAATGTGCCAAGAGTGGCAAATATATGGGCTCTAACATCATTTGATTCATATTAAGGGTACTTCATTTACGTGCAAAATAGAATTTGAATTGATTGAATTATTAACATAAACTTAAAATGACTCTCCCTGTGTCGTGTATATTTTGGTATTAGAAGAAGTATGATGCTGTAGCGACATTTTCCCTCTGACACGGCAACGGTGATAATCTAGATTCTGAGAAACTGGTATTGTGAATATTTTCACTAGATAGTAGGACGACCTGGTGTAGTGCTGATTATATTGCATATAAATACACTGGTAGTCAGATAAAAATTGTTGACACTAACGTTTTTTAATTAAAAAAAAAAACATAGATTGATAACTCTAATTATTTGCCAGTTGAAACGGAAAAAGTGATGTGTCATGTAACCGATGTTCGGCAGTTGAAACGGAAACAGGGATGTGTCATGTGACCAATGTTCGAAAAAGCAATCGATCGAGTCATGAAAAGTTCACCAGCAATTAGGCGTCAAATAGACGAACAGTAAAATGTCCAAAGAGCTTGATTTCGCAAATGTTTTAGCCCACTTGAGCTCAACATTCTCTGACGACCAAGAAAAGTCGACGTCATCACTTAGCGGACCAAATAAATCTCCAGGTCAGTGGTTCTCAATCGAGGGTAAGGTCCCAGGGAAAGAAGAAAAAAAAAAGTAAAGTTCCCCTGTCACGCCAAGTGGCGTATAGGGAATACGGTGTTAGTGACCATACATTTTACAGACCATCGGCACATGATTTTTGGGGTAATGTGGTCGGTATTACGTCCGTGCCGCTTTACTTTCCCAGAAAAAAAAATCCGGTATCCATTAAAGGCTGGGTGAACCTGAGGCCGTCGATTGGGATCGAACCCTAACCCTTGTCCTTTGTAGTGCAGTTCACTAACCACTGAGCTATCGCGGCTCCCATGGCCCCAGGCAGCCACATGATAATTAAAGGGGGGCCACAGGGGAAAAAAATCATAATTTAAGTGCCATGGCATGAGGTTTGAGGGTGGGGTGGGGGGAGGAGAAAGCCACTGTACGAGGTAAGTCAATCATGGACAGGAATAAAGATATTTCTGGAATACAACCGCAACTCTTTTCCAACGTATTGTTTCATTAATGGCGCCTAAGTCAACCCCAATTCAGACGTATTTCGCAAACTTCAAAAGTGATGGTCGTGTACACAATTTATTGTATCATATTTAGTACATCATCATCGTGGCTACCTCAACAAAGAAGAAATGTCGACAAAACTCGGTCGAGTATCCTGGCTACTGATTTCAGGCTCATGGTTGTGACCACACAGAATCCATGTGCTAAATTAAATAAATAAATATTACACTTTCCAATTAAAGTATGTGACCACATAGAATCCATGTGCTAAATTAAATAAATAAATATTACACTTTCCAATTAAAGTATGTGACCACACAGAATCCATGTGCTAAATTAAATAAATAAATATTACACTTTCCAATTAAAGTATGTGACCACATAGAATCCATGTGCTAAATTAAATAAATAAATATTACACTTTCCAATTAAAGTATGTGACCAGATAGAATCCATGTGCTAAATTAAATAAATAAATATTACACTTTCCAATTAAAGTATGTGACCAGATAGAATCCATGTGCTAAATTAAATAAATAAATATTACACTTTCCAATTAAAGTATGTGACCAGATAGAATCCATGTGCTAAATTAAATAAATAAATATTACACTTTCCAATTAAAGTATGTGACCACATAGAATCCATGTGCTAAATTAAATAAATAAATATTACACTTTCCAATTAAAGTATGTGACCACACAGAATCCATGTGCTAAATTAAATAAATAAATATTACACTTTCCAATTAAAGTATGTGACCACATAGAATCCATGTGCTAAATTAAATAAATAAATATTACACTTTCCAATTAAAGTATGTGACCAGATAGAATCCATGTGCTAAATTAAATAAATAAATATTACACTTTCCAATTAAAGTATGTGACCAGATAGAATCCATGTGCTAAATTAAATAAATAAATATTACACTTTCCAATTAAAGTATGTGACCACATAGAATCCATGTGCTAAATTAAATAAATAAATATTACACTTTCCAATTAAAGTATGTGACCACACAGAATCCATGTGCTAAATTAAATAAATAAATATTACACTTTCCAATTAAAGTATGTGACCACATAGAATCCATGTGCTAAATTAAATAAATAAATATTACACTTTCCAATTAAAGTATGTGACCACATAGAATCCATGTGCTAAATTAAATAAATAAATATTACACTTTCCAATTAAAGTATGTGACCAGATAGAATCCATGTGCTAAATTAAATAAATAAATATTACACTTTCCAATTAAAGTATGTGACCAGATAGAATCCATGTGCTAAATTAAATAAATAAATATTACACTTTCCAATTAAAGTATGTGACCACATAGAATCCATGTGCTAAATTAAATAAATAAATATTACACTTTCCAATTAAAGTATGTGACCACACAGAATCCATGTGCTAAATTAAATAAATAAATATTACACTTTCCAATTAAAGTATGTGACCACATAGAATCCATGTGCTAAATTAAATAAATAAATATTACACTTTCCAATTAAAGTATGTGACCACATAGAATCCATGTGCTAAATTAAATAAATAAATATTACACTTTCCAATTAAAGTATGTGACCAGATAGAATCCATGTGCTAAATTAAATAAATAAATATTACACTTTCCAATTAAAGTATGTGACCAGATAGAATCCATGTGCTAAATTAAATAAATAAATATTACACTTTCCAATTAAAGTATGTGACCAGATAGAATCCATGTGCTAAATTAAATAAATAAATATTACACTTTCCAATTAAAGTATGTGACCAGATAGACCTACGGTGACAAACATCATGAAATGTTTGGTTAGAAATCTACAAATGTAAACGACAAAGACCTAATCTTCTTCTTCTTCTTCTACCTTTCAGCTCCCTGTGGAGCATAGGTCTTCAACAAACACTTTCAGCTTCCTGTGGAGCATATGTCTTCAACAAACACTTTCAGCTTCCTGTGGAGCATATGTCTTCAACAAACACTTTCAGCTTCCTGTGGAGCATATGTCTTCAACAAACACTTTCAGCTCCCTGTGGAGCATAGGTCTTCAACAAACACTTTCAGCTTCCTGTGGAGCATATGTCTTCAACAAACACTTTCAGCTCCCTGTGGAGCATATGTCTTCAACAAACACTTTCAGCTCCCTGTGGAGCATATGTCTTCAACAAACACTTTCAGCTTCCTGTGGAGCATATGTCTTCAACAAACACTTTCAGCTCCCTGTGGAGCATATGTCTTCAACAAACACTTTCAGCTCCCTGTGGAGCATAGGTCTTCAACAAACACTTTCAGCTTCCTGTGGAGCATAGGTCTTCAACAAACACTTTCAGCTTCCTGTGGAGCATAGGTCTTCAACAAACACTTTCCAAGTCGTTCTGTTTCTTGCCATTCTTTTAAGATCATTCCATGTCTTCCCCATCATCTTCATCTCTGCTTCTATCTGTCGTCTCAAAGAATTCCTTGGTCTTCCTCTTTGTCTTTTACCCTGGGGATACCAAAAAAGGGCCTGTTGTGTAATACACTCGGTTGACTGCTGCAGTGTTTGTCCTATCCAGCGCCATCGTCTTCGTTGTATCTCTTTATCCACTGGTGTTTGACTGGTACATTTCCATAATTCTATGTTAGTGAATTTGTCCTGCCATTTCCATCCTTTTATTCTGCGTAAGCATCCATTAATGAAAGTCTGTATCTTCGTGATTGTCATGTCTGTTGCTGTCCATGTTTCACATCCATAAAATAGGGCTGACTTAACATTGGAGTTGAACATTTTTATTTTTAAAGTTCTAATCTCTCCTTACAAAAAAATCAAAGTTGATATCTAAGAAAGGAAAATCATGCTCAAGAATAAGGGAATCCATTATTTTGCCAATTGAATATATTGTTATTACAATTGTCATATCTTAAGTATACATTTACATGTAACTGTTTTGTGTGTATTTTTTACCCATTTATCGATCTGTATAAAAGGACATTGGGTTGGCGGGGGGGGGGGGGGGGGGGAGGGACAACGGAAAGAAAGCAAGTTCGGAAGAGAGCCACGGGAAGAAAGCAAGGTCGGTAGAGAGCCACGGGAATAAAGCAAGTTCGGAAAGGGGCTAAAAAAAATGTTGTGAAACGCTGCTCTAGATCAACACGGATAAAAACTAAACACATACATTTTTACCAAAACGACCAATTATATAATACATATTAAATTGATACAAGTCTACATAGACTTGCCGGCTCTACCTAACTAGCGTGCAAACAAATCTCGTGATGGAAACACAACAATGGCAATTATAATACCTATCGTGTTGGTATCGAGTGCATCTAAAAAATGTGCAAGTATTTGAAGATAAAAAATAGTTAACCAACTCAGACGAAATTCAGACTATTCAAGACTTGTATGCTACCTGTTCTAAAGGATAGATAGGAGAGCTGGCCTTCGGAAATCCAATAAAACTCGAGAAAAAGAGACTAATTGCCTTAAACAGATAAATGCTCCTAAAGACTGTTAGACATACATTGGAGACACTTTACTGGAAATAAAAATTTCAAGAGAATATACCAGCTACGATTATGTGTCAAACTCAAAGACAAGGACACTGGGTCATGTCTTCAGAGAGAGCGAAAGAAGACCCAAACATTAGGCGTTCATGTGGACGTCGGGAGGTAACATTGACAAAAAAAATGAAACAACGTAAAACAATTAACATAGAGGGTTCAACTACGAACTTAATAAAAAAACAAAAATCTAGAAGATGTAGCAGTGAATCAAGAAAAAATGGAAAGTTATTCTTCTACCCAACTGGAAATAGAGAGCCGCGATAGCTCAGTGGTTAGTGAGCTGGACTACAAAGGACAAGGGGTAGGGTTCGATCCCAACCGACGGTCTCCGGGTTCACCCAGCCTTAAATGGGTACCAGATTTTTTTATGGAAAAGTAAAGCTGCACGGGTCATTATGGAATCCCCATAAAGTTTATTAACCTGATAAAAACAATGTATGAAGGAACAAAATGTAGTGTGGTGCATGAAGGACAGCTTACAGAAGCATTTGAAATAAGAACAGGAGTAAGGCAAGGATGCCTTCTGTCTCCATTTCTCTTTCTACTGGCCATAGATTGGATTATGAAAATAACTCAAAACAACAGAAATGGGATCCAGTGGTCACTGACCAAACAACTTGATGATTTAGACTTTGCTGATGACATAGCTCTCCTATCACACAGCCACCAACAGATGCAAGATAAAATGAGTATATTAGATGAGAGATCACAACAGCTAGGACTAAAGATTAATAGAGATAAGACCAACATTATGAGAATTAATGCAGTTGGCAATAACCAAATAAAACTAGGAGAAATACCTCTACTAGACGTACAATCTTATATATATCTGGGCAGTAATATAGATAAAGAGGGAGGAACAGAAAACGATACCAAAATAAGGATATCAAAAGCAAGAGGAGCTTTCATTGCACTGGGAAACATATGGAAATCCAAAGAAATTAGGCTAAATACAAAAATACAAATTTTCAACTCCAATGTTAAGTCGGTTCTATTATATGGCTGTGAAACATGGAGAATAACAAAATTGACAATCACGAAGGTACAGACTTTCATTAATGGATGCTTGCGCAGAATAAAGGGATGGAAATGGCAGGACAAAGTCACAAACGTGGAATTATGGAAATGTACCGGTCAAATACCAGTGGATAAAGAAATACAGCGAAGACGATGGCGATGGATAGGACACACACTACGGAAACCAACTGAGAGTATTACACAACAGGCCCTTTTTTGGAATCCCCAGGGGAAAAGACAAAGAGGAAGACCAAGGAATTCTTGGAGAAGACAGATTGAAGCAGAGATGAAGATGATGGGGAAGACATGGAATGATCTTAAAAGAATTGCAAAAAACAGAACGACTTGGAAAGTGTTTGTTGAAGACCTATGCTCCACTGGGAGCTAAAAGGTAGAAGAAGAAAGCTGCACGGGCCTAATACCGACCATATTACCCCAAAAATCATGTGCCGAAGGTCTGTAAAATTTATGGTGTCACTAACACCATATTCCCTATACGACACTTGGCGTGACGGGGGCTCTTTGCTTTTTTTTTTTACAACTGGAAATAACACTAGATTTCCATACATCACTAGCATGACTTATGCATTATTTAATTCCATTTGCTATTTACAATTATTTGATTCAAATTGTTTCAATCATTTGATTTTTAAGAATACCATAATTAGGGGGGGGGAGATGGGGAGAGCCACGGCACGAGGCTGGGGTGGCGGGAGACGGGGAGCGCCACGACACGAGGTATGTCAACCATTTACAGAAATACAGGACTTTCACAACATTTAGTCCACTTCACTCCTTCGGTTGAAAGAGATGGGAGTTAAGATGGGCACCGCCTGAAACGAGAATCAAAGTGGGCGTGTAAGAAGACTTATCAACCAACACAGAACTGGAGTCGTCAGTCGCTGGACACTACGGGACTTGCTGAGGAGGGGATCTGAGCACCTATGGGCATGTTCGGAGTGCAATGATGATGACCCGCTAATAACTCAATAAATCAATTATTTGATTGTATTTAAACCAACCGAAGAGTTATGAATAGACAAAACTGCTATTTACCGGTAATCTTATCTTTCTGAACAAACACAACTCTCTTGTTTGCGTTCGTTTATACATAATGTAAACATTAAAGTATCGTCTTGTACTGTCCTTGATTGTCTGATCTGATCTGATTGAACGAACTCTTTAACATTTGTGATGTTTCTCGTTGTAGCTGCCTAAAGATGATTACATTTCTTCATATTAACCTTTTATGTTGTTCGCTATTTACTTGTAATATTACCTAGTTAGTGACCTACATGTTGCGCTTTTCGGATTGTTCTACTTCTTCTACCTTTCACCTCCATGTGGAGCACAGGTCTTCAACAAACACTTTAAAAGCCGTTCTGTTTCTTGCCATTTTTTAAAGATCATTCCATGTCTTTCCCATCATCTTCATCTCTACTTCCATTTGTCTTCTCCAGAATATTTTAATCTTCCTCTTTGTCTTTTTCATTGAAGATTCCAAAAAGGGCTTGTTGTGTAATACTCTCAGTTGGCTTCAGTAGTGCGTGTCCCATCCAGCGCCATCATCTTCCTTCTATCTCTTTATCCACAAGTATTTCACTGGTACATTTCTATAATTCTATGTTAGTGATTTTGCCCTGTCATTCCCATCGTTTTATTCTGCGCAAGTATCCATTAACGAAAATCTGTATCTTCATGATTGTCGTTTTCGGAATTTAATAAAATTTTGACTATTATTTCACTATAACGCTTGACGTATATTTGTTGTTTCTTCATCTCCGATACGACAAAGCCCTAGATCTATCTAGTGATGCGATCAGTGATCATTGACAAGACACCAAATCATTTCACCTGAAATTCAACCTGGCATTCTTTGATGTGAGGCATGTACCTGGCACACCTCAGCAGCGACGCTCCCACCCCAAGAAGCACATACACACACATACACACACACACATACAAACAATAAACACACACACAAGAGCACATACAAAGAAACACACTCACACACCCACATGTTTATTTAAAAGAATATAATCAGCAAAGCATATGCAATAATGGAAATACAAAAACTACAATGAAAAATATCCACATAATGAAATAAAGAAAATAAAATGAAAGAACAATAAATTATTATGCGGGCAATTAATTAAAACTATCAAAAAAATATCATTTGGAAGACAGAGAAGAATACAACTAATTATCCTTTCTGACCGGAAATGCACTTGTTAAAAGATCAACTCTTTGTCCAGCGGACTAGCGTGTTGCTGACATTGGACATTATATGATCAATGAAAATATGTTTCCTTTAGTTGTAGCTGGAATAATGTGCTGCATATATCACTCATCTACAGTTGATACTTTGCTGCGTTACAGTAGCATCTTTACAATGTTTACTCATTTCAGTATCAGTAAGTTCTCCTCAATTTATTATCTTTACAGTAACAGGAACTCCTCTTCGATTTATTCTCTTTACAGTAACAGGAACTCCTCCTCAATTTATTATCTTTACAGTAACAGTAACCCCTCCTCAATTTATTATCTTTACAGTAACAGTAACCCCTCTTCAATTTATTCTCTTTACAGTAATAGTAACCCTCTTCAATTTATTCTCTTTACAGTAACAGTAACCCCTCCTCAATTTATTATCTTTACAGTAATAGTAACCCCTCTTCAATTTATTCTCTTTACAGTAACAGTAACCCCTCCTCAATTTATTCTCTTTACAGTAACAGTAACCCCTCCTCAATTTATTATCTTTACAGTAACAGTAACCCCTCTTCAATTTATTCTCTTTACAGTAATAGTAACCCCTCTTCAATTTATTCTCTTTACAGTAATAGTAACTCCTCTTCAATTTATGCTCATTATAGTAACAGTAACTCCTCTTCAATTTATTCTCTTTACAGTAAAAGTTACTCCTCTATAATTTACTCTCATTACAGTAACAGTAATTCATTTACCACTTATATTTTGCTCAGTAGCAGTAACTCCTCTACAATTTATAATCTTTTCAGTAAAAGTAACACTTCCACAATCCATAATCTGCTCATGAACATCTGCTATTTTACAGTTTATTTTCCGCTCATTATTAATCAACTCTCACCATTTGACCCATGTAGATTGTGCTTCAATTTCTATTTCCTAAACCAGGTTATCAGCCAGTCCCTGTAGTTCACGCGTTACTTTCTCACTGGATACCAGTCAGGTACAAGTTTAAGTGTATTAACTCTTTCCTTACGTTCAGCCGAACAGTGCGTCACTCTCAATTTGATTAGTTTAAACCCATCAAACTATATTTTTTGTATATATCTTGTATAATCTTGGTATTGGTGAAACCTAATTCCTTGTTTAATTATCTAAACATTTAGATATCATATATTATCATATATTAAGTGTTAGATAAATATAAACATGTAGATTGATATTTAAAACCATTACAATTTTTGTCTCTGAAATCTCAACGGCTAAATAGATAATGAATTAATAGTAATTAACAGTAATTAATTAGATAATAGTAATTTTAATGCCTTGAAAAATATACTAACAACAAAACAAATATCAACAGGGCCGAAACTAAGAATGGCAAAATGTTACATCTTCTCAATATTCCTTTATGGTGCAGAAACATGGACATTAGACAAGAAAACAGAACAGAAAAATTGAAGCCTTTGAAATGTG
The DNA here is from genome assembly GCA_032433765.1 of Megaustenia siamemsis. Taxonomy (NCBI): domain Eukaryota; kingdom Metazoa; phylum Mollusca; class Gastropoda; order Stylommatophora; family Ariophantidae; genus Megaustenia; species Megaustenia siamemsis. Next base: position 61,650,128 of record JAVIAB010000001.1, read on the forward strand.
GATTTATAGAAGAATAGGTAGAAATTGATGGAAACAAAAGATAACAAACGATAAAGTTTTAAAACAACTGAAAATAAAAAGAGAACTACTAAATACAATTAAGACAAGATAAATGAAATATTTTGGGCATTGTTTGGGCATTAGACACAACAGCCTACTAAAAGTAATATTTGAAGGAAAAATACAAGATAAAAGAGGCAGAGGCAGACCAAGACTAATATGGACGAGTAACATCAAAAGATGGACAAGTCAATCTATGACAGCCTGCATCATCAAAGCAAGAAACAGAGTAGAATGGCGATCCATGGTAGCCAACCTTCGTTCGGAGAAGGCACACGATGACGATGACGAAACAGATAATAACCTTCCGTACCGAAAGAGTTAAAGTTGTTTTCTTAAGCTTGCATCCTTTTAATTTATATTTCGTTAATTTTATCTCAAGCTTCAATTATTGTTGTTGCGTTCCTTTTCACAATTCGTATTTGTTATTATATTCTGGACACCAACTACAGTTCACGGTATCTGGGTTACTTCATGTAAGACCAGACAGCCAAGCACTTTTACTGTCACAGTAAACAAACGCTTGATTAAGTGACAGATGGTTCCATTACAAGTGGCAGACCTTGCACAAGCTCTAGGAGTTCAACCGTTGCATTATTTACTACAACTGTCTTTGACTGTTGCCAATCATGTTATTTTAGTGCCTGCAATTGACGATGTTTTAAACTGCAACGAAAAGGAACAATTGTAAACGATTATAAAAACAACTCACGGCAAAGATAAGAATTAAACTAGACAACACTCAGAAGAAAAAAAAGGTTAATAGACTTTTATGGGCAGGTACAGTGCTTCCCAATCTATTTCATTTCTCTCTCTCTCTCTGCGATCAGGACTCAATCAGAGTAGGATTCCAGACTCTCACATGAAGACAGCTGTCTGTTTAAGTGAATTGACATCATAATTAAAGTCAATTAGAGTGCTAGATCCACTCTGCTTGAATACCTGTTAAAACGTTGCACTGTGTTCTGCACCTGTGGCCAAGTGCATCCCATTTCAGCCAGCATTTTGTTCAGGTTTGCTTTCCTTAGCCTTTGATTGTCCCCAATCTTCCTGCAAGGCAGCATATTGTCTTTTCTGTAGGGGGATTCTGCCCTTAGATGGTCTGCTCTCCCAGGTTTGCGAGCACCACCTGCCCGAGTCTCTAGAGGCAACTAACACAGACATGCACACACAAAGATATGAGATGTTACTAATACTGACGTGCACACAACGATATGAGGCATGACTAACACTGACACACACCAAAATATGAGATATGACTAACACACACACACACACACACACACTAAGATATGAGATGTGACTAGCACAGACACACTCTAAAATATGAGATATGACTAACACAGATACACACACTAAGATATGAGATATAGATAAAGATAGGAGATGTGACTAACATAGACATGCACAAACAAATATATGTGATATGACTAAACACAAGCACACAAAGATATGAGACATGACTAACATAGACACACACACATTAAGATATGAGATGTGACTAGCATGGACATACACACAAATATATGAGACATGACTAACACATACATGCACACACAAATTTATGAGATGTGATTAACATAGACATGCACACAAAGATGTGAGATATGGCTAACACAGACATGCACGCACAAAGATAAGACACATGACTAACACAGACACACATTAAGATATGACATATGACTAAACACAGACACACACAAAAATATGAGACATGATTAACACGGACACACACCAAGATATGAGATAGGACTAACATGGCACACACTAAGATATGAGCCATGGCTAGCACACACACACAAGATAAGATATGAGCCATGGCTAGCACAGAAACACATTAAGATATGAGCCATGGCTTCACGGAAACACACCTAGATATGAACCATGACTAGCACTGAAACACATTAAGATATGAGCAATGGCTAGCACGGAAATACACCAAGATATGAACCATGGTCAGCACAGACACACACCAAGATATGAACCTTGGCCAGCACATACACCCACTAAGATATGAGCCATGGCTAGCACAGATTTCCACTAAGATATGAACCACGGCCAGCACAGACACACACCAAGATATCAGCCATGGCTATCACAGACTCCCACTAAGATATGAGCTATGACTAGCACTGATATGCACCGAGAATTGAGCAATAGCTATCACAGACACCCACCAAGATAGTAACCATGGCTATCAAATACACACACAAAGGTATGAGCCATGGTTACATGGTTAGCACAGACAACCACCAAGATATAAGCCACGACTAACATATACACTTGTTAACGTCCACTAAAGTTTGTCTGAGGTTCTTGGTAAAGTTTCTACTGACGACCACGAAGATCCGAAACTTGCAGACATGGTGGGCGTGGCTGACGTGCTGGAAGATCAGCCGGATAAGACCTTCAGAGAATGTCAATTTCATGTCCCCTGAATCTCGAGTCGCTTCTGATAGTACAGTCTGACCACGTGGTTTGGTGCGTTCATGATGATGTAAGATATAGACAAGGCAAAGAGCAGCCTAACCACACGAACCTGGGCGCCAGCTCGCACTGAGCTCCACCTAGGATCGTTGATCGGTTTCAGCTCGGAAACTTCCAGCGTCGGCAGGCCACTGAGCTTCTTCCACCGGGACTTGTATATGACGGACAGAACGATCGTGAAGAGCATGACAGTAATGGCGATCAGCGGTAGTAGCAACGTTACTACCAAGTCAAAGTAGGTTATTATGTGCAAGAACATCAGTCTTGGACTTGGCAAACATTTCTCAAGACCTATCTCATTTGGCGTTACCTCAGCAGCAACAGCAGTGGCTGTTATTCGCTATTATCAAGGTTATTTACTAATTTGGTTCATTTAGACAGCGTCCGTTTAGTCTGCGATGCTGGGAGAAAGCACGACAAGATGGTGGTCCGAGCTTATACTCCAGGCATTGTGCTAGCAAAGGGAGCCGCGATAGCTCAGTGGTTAGTGAACTGGACTGCAAAGACAAGGTGTAGGGTTCGATCCCAACCGACTATCTATCTATCTATCTATCTATCTTTCGTTCGCTCGATGTATTGTCTATATCAGCAATGTCGTTTCCTGTATGAATTTTACTGTCTTTTGTAATTCTTGCAGTGGCCCATATAGTTTTGTCTGTGGTGTTGTATCTATGGGCCAATGGATTTTCCACAGTCTACTATATTCAGTGCAGTCTTGAAGTATGTGTTCAGCAGTCTGGGGTGCCTGTCCACATGTACAAGTAGTTGATGTGCCGATCTTGAATTTTGTATACATGTGACTATGGAGTCGATTGTGTCCTGTTCTTAGGCGTATAATGATAACTTGTTCATATCTATTCATATTATGAAAGGCATCCTGATATGGGGCTTGTGGTCCTCTGATTGATTTGATTATCTGTTTCTTATGATGGTATGTGACTGGTGTATCTAGTTGTGTGCCTGTTGAACCTTCCTTTGCCAACTGATCTGCTTTCTCATTTCCTGGTATTCCACAGTGAGACGGGATCCACTGCAGGGCAACCCTGTGGTGCTTGCAGAGTTCAGTCAATAAGGTCTGTAGATGTGGTAATTTTCTGGATTGTAGTGCCTGGAGTACTGATCTTGCATCTGTCAAAAACACTACAGGCTGTGGGCTAAGATTACTGTTCAGCAGCTTTTCTATTGCCAACTTTATTGCTTGTATTTCTGCATCATAATTGTGACAATATTTCCCTGTTGCTATTTTATTCATATCCCTAGTGTTATTTGGGTACTCTATATATGCACCTGCTCCCCCCATTCTTTACTGCATTCTGTGCTGATCCATCTGTGTACACACGGATCCATAGGTCTTGTGGGTATTCTTCATCCAGGAAACTGAGAGTTATTGTTTTTCGCTGTAGACTATTTTGTTCCTCTTTGTCAACTATTCCTTTCACTTCTGTCCGTATTTGAACTGATAATCCTGATTCATCTGTCCAGGGAGTCTGTTCTGGTATGGGCAGAAGGGGTTTAACAACTCTTGGCATGTCTGGTGTTTGTCTACTAATACGCTTGGCTTGGTGGATAAAACTGCTTCTCTTAAGTCGTCCCAATGCAAGATTTTGGAATCTGTCCTTCATTGGATGTCTCGGCATGCATACAAATTTTTCTGCCTGTATCAGCACCTTTCTGTCTCTCCGTTCTCTCAGTGCTGGTATCCTCCACAATTTCTCCATCTCCAATATTGGTGTTGATTTCATTGCTCCTGTGATGACCCTAAGTGCCTGGTTTTGTACTTTATCCAGTTCTTGCAATGTGGTGTTTGATGCTGAGCACCATGCGGATGATCCATATTCTAAATGTGGGCGTATACTCTGTTGGTAAACTTTACTGAGTATTTTCCCACTCGCACCCCATGTGGTTCCACACAACTTTCTTAGAATAGCCAATTTCCTCCTTGCTTTTTGGGTTGCCTTATTTATCTGCTGTTTCCAAGATAGTTTGTTATCAAATGTAACTCCGAGATATGTAGCTTGTATGTCTTCTTTCACAGGCTCATTGTTTATGTAGATGGCTCCTGCTTTTTGTTTTGGGGAGAGTGTGAAAAGTGTAGTACTGCATTTGTCTGTATTGATGCTGATACACCATCTATTTGTCCATGAATTCAGTGCATTCATAGCTCTTTGTAGCAATTTGGAAGCCACTGTTGCATACTCCTCTGTGCACCACATTACCAAGTCATCTGCATACATTGCCACTTTGATGCCATGTGGTAGTTCAGTAACTAGGTCATTGATGTAGATCAGAAACCCAACCGACTACTTCAGGGTTCACCAAGTCTTAAATGGGTACCGGATTTTTTTTTCTGGGAAAGTAAAGCGGCACGGGCGTAATACCGATCACATCACCCCAAAAATCATGTGCCGAAGGTCTGTAAAATTTATGGTCACTAACACCATATTCCATTAACGCCATTCCATAAACGCCACTTGGCGTGACGGGGGCTGTTTTGATTTTTTTTAATTGTGCTAACAAAAGCTAAACTATAACGGCCACCGTTGAGAATTTACGAAATTCTGCAAAATCAGATGAACGAAATTCTGCAAATTCAGATCTTGGCCGTTAGGCTTTGTTCAAACGCAAACAAGCGCCCATCTTGGTGCGTCCATCTTGGTGCGTCTCATGTTGAATCTCTATCTATTTCTCTTTGAAATAGATAGCATTTTATAAATTTCCAATATATTTGATAGTCACAATCACGATTTCAACATTCACGACTTTCATTAATAGATGCTTACGCAGAATAAAGGGATGAAAATGGCAGGACAAAGTCACTAACGACTAACGCGGAATTATGGAAATGTACCGGTCAAATACCAGTGGATAAAGAGATACAGCGTAGACGATGGCGATGGATAGGACACACACTACGGAAGCCAACTGAGAGTATTACACAACAGGCCCTTTTTTGGAATCCCCAAGGGGAAAAGACAAAGAGGAAGACCAAGGAACTCTTGGAGAAGACAGATCGAAGCAGAGATGAAGATGATGGGGAAGACATGGAATGATCTTAAAAGAATTGCAAAAAACAGAACGACTTGAAAAGTGTTTGTTGAAGAGTTATGCTCCACTGGGAGCTAAAATGTAGTAGAAGAGAAGAAGAATATTTGATAGTCATGATATATTTTACAATAGTTGATTCAAATTATATGCAATTATAATATTGTGGTGGGCTCCGTCAAGTCAGCCGAAGTTTTATCTCGTTGGGGAGTTTGCACCATGTTTTGTTCGTTGTAGACTGCATTCACTAGAGTAATCATGAATCCATGGGTGCTGCCATTTTGTGCGTGCTACGTCATCATAACGGCCCATTGTGTGTCCCAAGAGCGACCATGCGCTAATCTTACGATCTATTGTTTGGTGTGCAGCGGGGATGATCTGAAGACGAACTGTGTTTGGTATGTTCGGAGTTGGAGTCAAACACGTTGTCCTAACATCATCAGGCGCTATACATTTAAATACTATGACGTTCACCATTTTCTTGAGGACGTGAAGTTCAGGGAATTATGGTGGATAGGCGGCAGGAATCATTGAAGGCTATGTCTGAAAAGTGTTCCTTGTTGCAGTTTCCTCATATTCCAAGTCCGGCTTGTCGCAGGAGCTACTGCGTTAAGTGCTCTGTGCATACCGTGAGCTGTGTGTTTCATCCGTTTTGATCATGTTCCGACATTCCAATAGTTTACGATAAATGCTGATATCGTATGACAGGGAACAGTTGGCCGTGTTCACTTTCTATGCGGTTTCGCCTTATGTCTTTTGGCGTGTGCTGAGACTGCTATGATGCGGACTACAGCTATCTTTCTTTGTTTGGGAGATTAGTTAGTAATTCGGATGATTCTACTGGCACGGGCGGTTGAGCAATTATGGATTTTAATTCGTTTGCAGTGATACCGGAGCCTTCCATAACCAAATAACCAAATATATGCAATTATAAATAGTGTAGCGTATACTGTGAAAAACTGGAAAAAAAAAATAATCTGGCGATGGCAGCACGTTGGCAAAGAGGTAGTGGTAGTTCTGGTGACCTGAAGGTGGTGGTAGTTTATAGACCTGAAGGTGGTGGTAGTTTATAGACCTGAAGATGGTGGTAGTTTATAGACCTGAAGGTGGTGGTAGTTTATAGACCTGAAGGTGGTGGTAGTTTATAGACCTGAAGGTGGTGGTAGTTTATAGACCTGAAGGTAGTGGTAGTTTATAGACCTGAAGGTAGTGGTAGTTTATAGACCTGAAGGTAGTGGTAGTTTATAGACCTGAAGGTAGTGGTAGTTTATAGACCTGAAGGTGGTGGTAGTTTATAGACCTGAAGATGGTGGTAGTTTATAGACCTGAAGGTAGTGGTAGTTTATAGACCTGAAGGTAGTGGTAGTTTATAGACCTGAAGGTAGTGGTAGTTTATAGACCTGAAGGTAGTGGTAGTTTATAGACCTGAAGATGGTGGTAGTTTATAGACCTGAAGGTAGTGGTAGTTTATAGACCTGAAGGTAGTGGTAGTTTATAGACCTGAAGGTAGTGGTAGTTTATAGACCTGAAGGTAGTGGTAGTTTATAGACCTGAAGGTAGTGGTAGTTTATAGACCTGAAGGTAGTGGTAGTTTATAGACCTGAAGGTAGTGGTAGTTTATAGACCTGAAGGTAGTGGTAGTTTATAGACCTGAAGATGGTGGTAGTTTATAGACCTGAAGGTAGTGGTAGTTTATAGACCTGAAGGTAGTGGTAGTTTATAGACCTGAAGGTAGTGGTAGTTTATAGACCTGAAGGTAGTGGTAGTTTATAGACCTGAAGGTAGTGGTAGTTTATAGACCTGAAGATGGTGGTAGTTTATAGACCTGAAGGTAGTGGTAGTTTATAGACCTGAAGGTAGTGGTAGTTTATAGACCTGAAGGTAGTGGTAGTTTATAGACCTGAAGATGGTGGTAGTTTATAGACCTGAAGGTAGTGGTAGTTTATAGACCTGAAGGCAATGATAGTTTATAGACCTGAAGGTAGAGGTAGTTTATAGACCTGAAGGCAGTGTTTTTTTTATAGTTTATAGACATGAAGGTAGTGGTAGTTTATAGACCTGAAGGCAATGATAGTTTATAGACCTGAAGGCAGTGTTAGTTTATAGACCTGAAGGTAGTGGTAGTTTAAAGACCAGAAGGTAGTGTTAATTTTTAGACCTGAAGGTAGTGGTTGGTAGTTTATAGACCTGAAGGTAGTGGTTGGTAGTTTATAGACCTGAAGGTTGTGGTAGTTCATAGACCTGAAGGTAGTGATAATTCATACACCTGAAGGTTGTGGTAGTTTATAGACCTGAAGGTAGTGATAATTCATAGACCTGAAGGTAGTGGTAGTTTATAGACCTGAAGTTTGTGGTAGTTTATAGACCTGAAGGTTGTGGTCGTTCATAGACATGAAGGTTGTGGTCGTTCATAGACCTGAATGTTGTGGTAGCTGCTTGACTTGGAGGTAGTGGTAGCTTACTGGCCTGGCGAAAGTGGAAGCCGCTTGACTTGGAGGTAGTGGTAGCTCACTGGCCTAGCGATAGTGGAAGCCGCTTGACTTGGAGATAGTGGTAGCTCACTGGCTTAGCGATAGTGGAAGCTGCTTGACTTGGAGGTAGTGGTAGCTCACTAGCCTAGCGATAGTGGAAGCCGCTTGACTTGGAGATAGTGGTAGCTCACTAGCCTAGCGATAATGGAAGCCGCTTGACTTGGAGATAGTGGTAGCTCACTAGCCTAGCGATAGTTGAAGCCGCTTGACTTGGAGATAGTGGTAGCTCACTAGCCTAGCGATAGTGGAAGCCGCTTGACTTGGAGATAGTGGTAGCTCACAAGCCTAGCGATAGTGGAAGCCGCTTGACTTGGAGTTAGTGGTAGCTCACTAGCCTAGCGATAGTGGAAGAAGCTTGACTTGGAGTTAGTGGTAGCTCACTAGCCTAGCGATAGTGGAAGCTGCTTGACTTGGGGGTAGTGGTAGCTCACTAACCTAGCGATAGTAGAAGCTGCTTGACTTGGGGGTAGTGGTAGCTCACTAACTTAGCGATAGTAGAAGCTGCTTGACTTGGAGGTAGTGGTAGCTCACTGGTCTAGCGATAGTAGTAGCTGTTTGACTTGGAGGTAGTGGTAGCTCACTAACCTAGCGATAGTGAAAGCTGCTTGACTTGGAGTTAGTGGTAGCTCACTAACCGAGCGATAGTGGAAGCTGCTTGACGTGGAGTTAGTGGTAGCTCACTAGCCTAGCGATAGTGGAAGCTGCTTGACTTGGAGGTAGTGGTAGCTCACTAGCCTGGCGATTGTGGAAGCCGCTTGACTTGGAGATAGTGGTAGCTCACTAGCCTGGCGATAGTGGAAGCTGCTTGACTTGGAGGCAGTGGTAGCTCACTAACCGAGCGATAGTAGAAGCTGTTTGACTTGGAGGTAGTGGTAGCTCACTAACCTAGCGATAGTAGAAGCTGTTTGACTTGGAGGTAGTGGTAGCTCACTAACATAGCGATAGTAGAAGCTGTTTGACTTGGGGGTAGTGGTAACCACTAACCTAGCGATAGTAGAAGCTGCTTGACTTGGAGGTAGTGGTAGCTACTAACCTATCGATAGTGGAAGCTGCTTGACTTGGAGGTAGTGGTAACTCACTAACCTAGCGATAGTAGAAGCTGCTTGACTTGGAGGCAGTGGTAGCTCACTAACCGAGCGATAGTGGAAGCTGCTTGACTTGGAGGTAGTGGTAGCTCACTAGCCTAGCGATAGTGGAAACTGCTTGACTTGGAGGTAGTAGTAGCTCACTAACATAGCGATAGTAGAAGCTGCTTGACTTGGGAGTAGTGGTAGCTCACTAACCTAGCGATAGTAGAAGCTGCTTGACTTGGAGTTAGTGGTAGCTCACTAACCTAGCGATAGTAGAAGCTGTTTGACTTGGAGGTAGTGGTAGCTCACTAACCTAGCGATAGTGGAAGCTGTTTGACTTGGAGGTAGTGGTAGCTCACTAACATAGCGATAGTAGAAGTTGTTTGACTTGGGGGTAGTGGTAGCTCACTAACATAGCGATAGTAGAAGCTGCTTGACTTGGAGGTAGTGGTAGCTCACTAACATAGCGATAGTATAAGCTGTTTGACTTGGAGGTAGTGGTAGCTCACTAACATAGCGATAGTAGAAGCTGTTTGACTTGGGAGTAGTGGTAGGTCACTAACATAGCGATAGTAGAAGCTGTTTGACTTGGAGGTAGTGGTAGCTCACTAACCTAGCGATAGTAGAAGCTGCTTGACTTGGAGGTAGTGGTAGCTCACTAGCCTGGCGATAGTGGAAGCTGCTTGACTTGGAGGTAATGGTAGCTCTATTACCTATTTGTAGTGCTACCTGTCTGGCCTGGTGTTTGTGATAGCTTACTGGCCTGGCGATAAAGTGAACGTGAGTTTTGTTGAAGCTTAGCACTCCCACCTCGACCCATATGATAAAAGTGTTCCCGGTTTAGTAAAGGGTGATGGGTAAATAATAATATTATTAAGAGAGAGAGAGAGAGAGAGAGAGAGAGAGAGAGAGAGAGAGAAAGAGAGAGCTGGGCACCTTACACCGAAATGATAATTTCTAGTACGGTAAAAACGTACTTCACTCTCTTTATAAAATATTATTGGTCGTTTCAAATCTAAATGTTCACGATTAACATGAAATATCTCCTCTTTCGCTGCACTTACAAACTTGATTTTTTGCATCTGGCCTTGTTTTTCCAAGGTCCCACCGATTTCACAAAATTTAATGATGTAGGAAGTATGCTTCATCATGAAGCAGCACTTTCCTTTGATCTCAGTGAATTTACGGATCTTTTTGCTCCTGGAGAAAATAATTTACCGTACATTAATGGAAATCAGCTTCTCGACATAGGCGTCTCTACACAACTTGAAAGTTGGAGGCGTTTATCAACTGTTTACTTTCTATTGTTTACTTTCTTTAAAATACTATGAGAATGTCAATGTTATAGCCTTTACAGACGGTCTAAAACAAATCAGCGTATAAACAGTTCCATTAATGAAAACTATTTAAACAATATACAACAAAGAATACATTTAAAAAAAAATTAATTATCCGTTGCGAGCGATAACGAGCATGACATATCAAGCAAAGTTATTGTTTATGGGTACGCATGTGACTAAAGAGTCCGATGTAAGCACGGGATCCTCTTCACTGTAAAGAGCTACATTGTTCGTTTTATGTCTTTCCATGTGACTTTCATTATTTTACGTAAACAAGACATATGAAAGTGATTTAGTTTCTTTGCATGCCTGCAGTACACATATCAAGAATCTTTACATTTTCAAAACGTTATCAACTTTAGCTAAAGATTGATCATGCGGACATATAAAAACGTCCATTATTATTTCATTTATTCTGAATCAGAGGAGTCTAACATATTGATTACTAATCTGGGCTGAACGAACGATAGTCCATCTTTTTTCCAATAGTCATTTTCTTCTTTTAAGACATGATCTTCACATTTGCACCAAAAATCTTTGTCAATCTGTGATAGAGCAGCATATGTCAGTCCTTTTATATCGCATAGTTTAAAACTTGTATTCTCAGCTGCCACCTGCCCTTTAATTTTTGCCCAAACGAGTTCAATGGGGTTTAATTGTGGATGATAAGGGGGCAGTCTCAAGCACGTATGACCATGCTGTTGAATGATTTTGTCTATTTGGAATACTTTGGTCTTTTGCGATTTCTTAACAAGTGACAGTAATTCAGGTTTCAAAAATCCCTCGTTAAATGGAATTCCTTCCTTTCTTAGCCAAATCTTTATAACATCTTTTGTACTGGTAGATGTAGGAATTTTGTCTTCTTCTGCCACAGCGTTGTGGTACGACGCGTTGTCCATTACCAGACAGGATGGTCTGTCTAGAATTGGAAGAAGAGTATTTTCAATCCACTCTCTAAATATATGGCCATTCATCTCGGTGTGATAGTCCCTGTTGTCAGTATAATTAGAGGTGAATATAAGTTCTGCATTTTTCACCAACCCTTCTTTTCGGCTGCCTGCATGTGCCATTATAATACGCTGTCCTTTTCCAGTGGGTACACATCTTTTAATACTTCCATCTGATAACTGCCATTCCTTTGCACTTGTGTGGTGAGAATTTATCCAAGATTCATCTAGAAATACAATATCATAACCTTGGTTACGCATTTCCCGTACTTCACGTAAATATTTACTCCTCATAGAAACTAAGTGCGGCTTCTCGCAGATGACATTTCTACCACTATCGTACTTTCTAAACGTAAAACCGATGCTTCTAACAGTTCTCCATAATGTTGTTTTCGACACAACAATGTCATTTTCTGCTCTCAGTCGAATTTTCAGTTTTCTTAAAGTCACAGTTTCTTTGGAATCGAACATTTTACAAATTGCTCTTCTAATCACTTCCTTGTCAAAACTATCTACTACTTTCTTTCTTCCTAGCGTCCTAGTCTTGATTGAACTGGACACTCCGTTAGCTTTAAGCACTTGTTTGAAAAAGCGTTTGCTTATACCCAATGCGTGAATAGTTCTCTTTTCTGGCTTTGAGATGCTTCGATACAGTTTTCCACGCTTAGCTTCTATGCAAAAATATTTATACACCTTTATTGCCACTGATTGCAATGTAAGGAACTTTACTTTTATACCCATTGACTAACAGATCACAAATTTAACGAAATTGCCCAATAATTAGGATACGCCGTTGCACATAAATCACAACAAAACGACAGGAAATGGGATGCACCGGATATAAAATTATAACTATGACGCGTTTTATGTGTTTTTTAGTGCTTAAAACAGGGAAATTGGCGCGCATTACGTTCAAGATGACAAGTCCGTGGGTGCTCACTCATATGAAGTGGTAATTCCTCCAAACATATGGTTTGACCAAAATGCCTTAAATTTGTATACTTCAAATAAAGAATATTTAAAACTATACGTTTGTTGGTGAGGAAATGAATGTACTTCTTGGGACCAAAAAATCACAAGACCATATGCAAAATTTCAGCATTATCAATCAATTGGTTGCAGAGATATGGAATTTTAAACACCTTCAAAATATTTTGAAACGACCTATAGTAGACCAGTTTTGCTTATCATGAGCTAAGAGACTTGGCGTCCTATCCGTACAGTGCAGTTGTGAAAGACATCGACACTGAGTAGGTTTAGTTTAATAAAAGAGCTAACTAGAGCCGCTTGTTTCAATCTCAAACTGACATTGTAGAGATAGTCTTATACTAAAAGAGGTCAAAAAGTAATGCACACCAATTTTTTTCTCGGCTAATAATAAAGATAGGAATATGAAATTTTGCACACTTGGAATATGACATGTTCCAATTATGTGCACCAAATTGCACAGCATTCTGAAAAATATTACGCAATCTATGAACCGTTAAAATGGAGCTTGTCAACAATGTCCGTTACAAACAGCGAATTGTCATAGAATTTCTGGTTGCGGAAAAAGAAACTGTGGCAAACATTCATAAACGACTGTGTGCAGTGTACAAATGTTCTGCAGTCGATAGGAGCACAGTTAGTCGCTGGGTTCAGAGAATTAAAGCTGCAGAAAGTGTACGAGTGGAGCTGCATGATTTACCGCGTTCTGGACGTGTTGCCACGGCTACCAGCACAGACATGTTAAACCGGGCTGATGCCATTATTCTTAAGGATAGGCGTATCACTAGTCAGCAATTGGCATTGCAGCTTACAGTCAGCAAGGGAAGTGCAATCGAAATTTTTAAAACTCTCGGATATTCAAAGATTTGCGCTCGATGGGTTCCTCGGTGCCTAACAAATGATCACAGAGTTCAAAGGAAAACATTCTGTTCTGAATTGTTGGAGCGTTTCGGTGTTGAAGGAGAAATGTTTTTGTCAAAAATTGCTACCGGTGACGAAACGTGGGCACATTATTATGAGCCTGAAACAAAAATGCAGTCAATGGAATGGCATCATCCGCAGTCACCAAAAAGAAAAAATTCAAAACATCTCCATCAGCCGGAAAGGTGATGATCACTGTCTTCTGGGACATTGATGGTGTGATTCTTGTTGATGTAATGACAAGAGGTGAGACAATCAACTCGACAACTTACATCAATACACTGACAAAACTCAAAAATCGGTTCCACAGAGTTCGGCCTAATAAGCCATCTGCAGATTTGTTGCTTCAACATGACAATGCACGCCCTCATACAAGTCTGGTAACACGGAAAGCAATCAACAAATTTGGTTGGACTGTACTGCCCCATCCTCCTTACAGCCCTGATCTGGCTCCCTCAGATTTCCATCTGTTTGGACCACTCAAAAAATTCCTGCGTGGGACACACTTTGACAATAATGAGGGTGTGATCCGTGCAGTTAAAAAATGGCTACGCGAGCAGGACAAAACGTGGTACAAACGAGGCATTCATGACCTAGTTTCGCGTTGGCGTAAGGCAATACGCTTGGACGGAGATTATGTTGACAAATAGGTAGTGTCAAGGGGATGTTCAGCTACAATCTGTGAAAATTTCACACATTTTGCCCGAATAGTTTCCGAGAAAAAAATTGGTGTGCATTACTTTTTGACCTCCCTACGTAAATTTTGCAGAATTTTGGGAGAAATAACCTTGAACCTTCCTCTCTTGTTTTAAATTGGATATTTTATGGGAGTTATTAAAGTTCGTGAGACCGCACACAAAATGGGAATCTTCTAGCGCATTAGTTTTTGTGCAAGTAATATTTAGTTGATTAATGCTTGTGAGTAAAAGCATTTCAAAGGCTGGGCAATTTAACATTTTGTAGCGTGAAATATTCAATTTTCCACCACAAATGTGATTAATTTGATCTGGAACTTCATGTAATCATTTCCAATTATCATAAAAACAAACATGAGTTGATTTCATTATGTGCCCTCTTCACATTGAAAGGTGGCTACCATTGAACGCCAATTCTGTCTCATGCCTTGATAGTGCACGTTCTCAAAGGTTCACCTGTCCATTTTTGATGTTAACAGTTGATTTTAGTCTTTGATTCTGCCTCGTCTACTTTGTATTTTCCGCTCCAAGCCAACTGTTAGTAGAGTATAGTGTTTCTTTATAAATACCAACAACTTTTAAGTATTTAGTTTTAAGTTGTCAACAGATTTAAAACTTCTTATTTGGTTTCTTTTTCTCTCCAGTTATCAAATGCTTCGATTTTCTGCTCTGTTTTCTTATATAATGGCAATGTTTCTTCTGTGTACAGGAACGTTGAGTAGATATAACATTTTACTATTCGTAGATTTAGTTTTGGGTTATTTGCTTCAAGCAACTAAAACGATTTCAGAGCACAACCTTTACAAGAGTCTGTTATTCTCAACACTGTTAGATCTCAAATGACGACTCCTAGGCAGCCTGAGCCATAAGATCAAAATAAAGAAATTAGAAAAATAGCTTGTATAGATATAATACTGGCCATTATAAAGAAACAGATAAAATAGTTATCCACGTTATAAGACAGAGAGAAAGATCAAAACACAACAAACACGACGAGCCTTTCATAAACGCTGCGTGAAAACTAGACTCAATTGCCGACCACGAAATAAAATGGAGTGATGAAATGTTAGAAACACTCGGAAACATTATAGTATGAGGGGCCAACAGAAGAGCAAAAGACAGCAGACTATACATCCCCTCGACTTCCTGTATTTTACCGTTTCCGAGAGGTCTAACAACTGATCACACTATCCAAACCCCGAGGAGGGTAGAGAGGTCTAACAACTGATCACACTATCCAAACCCCGAGGAGGGTAGAGAGGTCTAACAACTGATCACACTATCCAAACCCCGAGGAGGGTAGAGAGGTCTAACAACTGATCACACTATCCAAACCCCGAGGAGGGTAGAGAGGTCTAACAACTGATCACACTATCCAAACCCCGAGGAGGGTAGAGAGGTCTAACAACTGATCACACTATCCAAACCCCGAGTAGGGTAGAGAGGTCTAACAACTGATCACACTATCCAAACCCCGAGGAGGGTAGAGAGGTCTAACAACTGATCACACTATCCAAACCCCGAGGAGGGTAGAGAGGTCTAACAACTGATCACACTATCCAAACCCCGAGGAGGGTAGAGAGGTCTAACAACTGATCACACTATCCAAACCCCGAGGATGGTAGAGAGGTCTAACAACTGATCACACTATCCAAACCCCAGAGGATGGTAGAGAGGTCTAACAACTGATCACACTATCCAAACCCCGAGGAGGGTAGAGAGGTCTAACAACTGATCACACTATCCAAACCCCAGAGGATGGTAGCCACGAAGAAAGCACGGATTCGATTTGTGAAAAATTTTCGCTGCCAAAACCAGCGACTTATTTGCCCAGAGGCCGACGTTTTAACTATAGACCACCCAGTCAGCCGTGTCTGCACTAATAACTGAGTAACTATAGACCACACAGTCAGCCGTGTCTGCACTAATAACTGAGCATGTTAATATATTGTTGTAAGTTAATTTCACATTATAGTACGTCTTGCTGTTATTTTCATCTTTTGCCTATCCGCTGTTGCCTTGAAGCATTTCAAAAGATCATCATCATCAACATGTACCATACCGGTTGGCGTAGGCGATCATGTCCTTCCACAATCTTCTATCTACAGTGCATCGTATCAGTTCTGTTGTTGACTACTTTCAATGTCATGACATTAAGCTATTCAGTATTTTCTCTCTTTGTCGTCCGCGATCTCTTTTTCCTTTTATTTTGCCAGTTGTAACCAAGTATTCCAACTTTCCTCTTCTCATGATGTGCCCGAAAAATGATTATTGTTTCTTTCTGATGTTTTTTAGGAGCTGCCTTTTGTGTTGGCCTCTTTGAGAACTTCCTCATTGGTCTTTTTAGCTGTCCAGGGAACTTGCAACATTCTTCTGAGAAACCCCATCTCTGTGGCCTCTAATCGTCTTATCATTTGTTTGTCTACTGTCCATGATTCGCTTCCATAGGTCAGAATTGGTTCTATATAGCACCGATGAACTCTCTTTCTCATTTCTATTGACATAGATTTTTTTCAGAAGATAGCAATATGTAAAATATTATCTTATTTTTATTTATTTATTTTTTATATTTATTTTATTTTTAATAAAATAATAAAAAAAATTTAAAAAGTATATTATCTTACAAAAATAAAAATTTTCAACTCATATGTTAAGGCAGTCCTATTATATGGCTGTGAAACATGGAGAACAACAAAACTGACAATCACGAAGATACAGACTTTCATTAATGGATGTTTACGCAGGATAAAAGAATGGGAATGGCAGGACAAAATCACTAACATAGAATTATGGAAATGTACCAGTCAAACACCAGTGGATAAAGAGATGCAGCGAAGACGATGGCGCTGGATAGAACACACACTACGGAAGCCAACTGAGAGTATTATACAACAGGCCCTTTTTTGGAACCCCCAGGGGAAAAGACAATGAGGAAGACCAATGAATTCTTGGAGAAGACAGATAAAAGCAGAAATGAAGATATGGGGAAGACATGGAATGATCTTAAAAGAATGGCAAAAAACAGAACGACTTGAAAAGTGTTTGTTGAAGACCTATGCTCCACTGTGAGCTAAAAAGGTAGAAGAAGAAAATATTATCTTTAGTTTATCGAATTTGTATTTCTTGTTCTTTTGGTCGTTTCCCTATTTGATGAGGGTCGTTCTTGGGAGAATCTGAACGTTGTTAAGCGATACATGTTTAGATTCTTACATATGCCAGTAATTCCTTCCATCGATATCTTTTGGGGTCTACCTCTTGTACTCTCGTTTGAGGCATAACGATTTTGATGTTGCTTAATCTGGTTTCATTCTTCTTCTTCTACCTTTCAGCTCCCTGTGGAGCATAGGTCTTCAACAAACACTTTCCAAGCCGTTCTGTTTCTTGCCATTCTTTTAAGATCATTACATGTCTTCCCCATCATCTTCATCTCTGCTTCTATCTGTCTTCTAAAAGAATTCCTTGGTCTTCCTCTTTGTCTTTTTCCCTGGGGATTCTAAAAAAGGGCCTGTTGTGTAATACTCTCAGTTGGCTTCCGCAGTGTGTGTCCTATCCAGCACCATAGTCTTCGCTGTATTTCTTTATCCACAGGTATTTGGACTGGTACATTTCCATAATTCTATGTTAGTGATTTTGTCCTGCCATTTCCACCCTTCTATCCTGTGTAAGCATCCTTTAATGAAAGTCTAAATCTTCATGATTGTCATTGTCCATGTTTGTGAAGTTTCTTCGGCTTATGTTTTTACACTGCGGGATAGTTTCATTCTTACAAAATATATATTTATAATCCAGGCACGGCTTTATGCAGATCTGTTCTCTGATTATCATATTAGCTATTTCATAATTATATTGATTACACGTAACGTAACGTACCCCCGTCACGCCAAGTGGCGTATAGGGAATACGGTGTTTGTGACCATACATTTTATAGACCCTCGGCACATTATTTTTGGGGTAATGTGGTCGGAATTACGCCCGTGCCGCTTTACTTTCCGAGAAAAAAATCCAGTACCCATTAAAGGCTGGGTGAAACGGAAGCCGTCGTTTGGGATCGAACCCTACCTCTTGTCCTTTGTAGTCCAGTTCACTAACCACTGAGCTATCGCGGCTCCCACGTTAGATATATTACTATTATTATTGAGTAAATTTTGATGAATTAACTGGTTGTAACAACATATGTATATTTTTAAAAAATTGTTATCTTCTAGGCTGGACGGAACTCGTGTGCTAACGAGAGTCAGATAATGAGAACTGAGAGACAGTTACCGAGGGCAGAGTGTGCCTATCAGAGAACATATTACACAAGAGTCAAGTACGGAACTCTAGTTCTTGGCAATCAATTTAGATCTTGTTGTTGGCACACAGAAACATAGATAGTGACTGAGTTGTTAGTGCGCTCGCTGGTTTTAGGCAGAAGTCCAGGTTCAATTACCAAATGCTGCGATTTTATGATTTTTGGGCCGACGAGGTCTAAACTGCTGGGACACTGGATATTATTTTCGTGGAAGTAATGCAGCCTGAGGGAGCCGCTATAGCTCAGTGGTTAGTGAACTGGACTATAAAGGACAAGAGGTAGGGTTCGATCCCAACTGAGGGCTTCCGGGTTCACCCAGCCTTTAAAGGGTACCGGTTTTTTTCTGGGAAAGTAAAGTGGCACGGGCGTAATACCGACCACATTACCCTACAAATCATGTGCCGAAGGTCTGTAAAATTTATGGTCACTAACACCATATATTCCCTATACGCCGCTTGGCGTGACGGGGGAGTACTTTACGTTTTTTTTTTTTAATTTGCAGCCTGACCTGATACCGACCACATCACCCCCCCCCCCTCCCCCCAACAATTTGTGCGTTGATCACTGAGAAGTAAGGTCACTGACACTCTCTACTCCCACAGGCAACACACGTAAACAAACATACACCCACACTCACAAATACACCCACTCATACATATTCCCACACATTCACCCACAATCACAAATACACCCACATACATACCTCTACCAAGATGTTACATAATCTATTGGATAAAATTTGGGAGAGGGAAGAAATACCTAAAGACTGGAGAGAAGGTTATATGATCAAACTACCAAAGAAAGGAAGTTTACAGGAGTGCACAAATTATAGGGGAATTATGCTACTATCAGTGCCAGGAAAAATAATAGGCAGAATCATTCTGGAGAGACTAAAAGAGGCTATAGAGAAACACTTGAGAGATGAACAAGCAGGTTTTAGGAAGAACAGATCATGTGCTGATCAAATAACTACTCTACGTATAATAGTTGAACAAAGTTTAGAACTAAAATCCCCACTTTATATTGGATTCATAGATTACGAAAAGGCATTTGATAGTTTAGACAGAAGAATGCTTTGGAAGTTGCTGAGTCATTATGGAATCCCCATAAAGTTTATTAACCTGATAAAAACAATGTATGAAGGAACAACATGTAGTGTGGTGCATGAAGGACAGCTTACAGAAGCATTTGAAATAAGAACAGGAGTAAGGCAAGGATGCCTTCTGTCTCCATTTCTCTTTCTACTGGCCATAGATTGGATTATGAAAATAACTCAAAACAACAGAAATGGGATCCAGTGGTCACTGACCAAACAACTTGATGATTTAGACTTTGCTGATGACATAGCTCTCCTATCACACAGCCACCAACAGATGCAAGATAAAATGAGTATATTAGATGAGAGACCACAACAGCTAGGACTAAAGATTAATAGAGATAAGACCAACATTATGAGAATTAATGCAGTTGGCAATAACCAAATAAAACTAGGAGAAATACCTCTACTAGACGTACAATCTTATATATATATCTGGGCAGTAATATAGATAAAGAGGGAGGAACAGAAAACGATACCAAAATAAGGATATCAAAAGCAAGAGGAGCTTTCATTGCACTGGGAAACATATGGAAATCCAAAGAAATTAGGCTAAATACAAAAATACAAATTTTCAACTCCAATGTTAAGTCGGTTCTATTATATGGCTGTGAAACATGGAGAATAACAAAATTGACAACCACGAAGGTACAGACTTTCATTAATGGATGCTTGCGCAGAATAAAGGGATGGAAATGGCAGGACAAAGTCACAAACGTGGAATTATGGAAATGTACCGGTCAAATACCAGTGGATAAAGAAATACAGCGAAGACGATGGCGATGGATAGGACACACACTACGGGAACCAACTGAGAGTATTACACAACAGGCCCTTTTTTGGAATCCCCAGGGGAAAAGACAAAGAGGAAGACCAAGGAATTCTTGGAGAAGACAGATTGAAGCAGAGATGAAGATGATGGGGAAGACATGGAATGATCTTAAAAGAATTGCAAAAAACAGAACGACTTGGAAAGTGTTTGTTGAAGACCTATGCTCCACTGGGAGCTAAAAGGTAGAAGAAAGTGGCACGGGCGTAATACCGACCACATTACCCTACAAATCATGTGCCGAAGGTCTGTAAAATTTATGGTCACTAACACCATATATTCCCTATACGCCGCTTGGCGTGACGGGGGAGTACTTTACGTTTTTTTTTTTAATTTGCAGCCTGACCTGATACCGACCACATCACCCCCCCCCCCCCTCCCTCCCCCCAACAATTTGTGCGTTTGATCCCTGAGAAGTAAGGTCACTGACACTCTCTACTCCCCACAGGCAACACACGTAAACAAACATACACCCACACTCACAAATACACCCACTCATACATATTCCCACACATTCACCCACAATCACAAATACACCCACATACATACACCCGTTCACACAAATACACTCACACATATCTATAATATTGATGATGATGACGAAAATTAAAAAAAACTGGAAAAAGTGGTGAGGTAACTACTTTAATAGAGTGAGAAACAAAACAAAATTAGAACGACATTTCGACTAAGTAGGCCATCGGCTAGAACAAGAAACGACAACATAAAAATATATAAGGATATATACTAACTACATGGCAATAATAAGCTCATTATCATCATCAAGTACCGTGCCTGCTGGCGTTTGGGGTCATGTCTCTCCACAACTTTCGATCTCGACAGTTATTTATCATTTCTGTTGCTGACCTTCTGCCAAGCCATTCTCTTAGGCCGTCTGGTATCTTTTCTCTTAGCTTCCCTCCATCTCTTCGTCCCTCAATTTTTCCAGTTGTTACAATGTATTCCGGCTGTTTTCTTCTTATTACTTGGCCAAAAAAAGTGTGATTTTTTCTTCCTAATATTGGAAATTAGCTCTCTTTTTGCTTTAGCCTCTTTCAGAACGTTTTCATTACTCTTCTTAGCTGTCTATGGTATTCTCAACATTCTTCTGTAAAACCACATTTCTACAGACTCCAGTGATTTTCTTGTCTGTTGTCCTATTGTTCGTGATTCACATCCATATGTTAACACTGGCTCTATATAACATTTAAGAATTCTTTTTTTTTGTTTCTATTGTCAAAAATGGATTGCATTTTATCTTTCTCATTTTTTGGAAAGCGGCATTTGCCTGAGCCTTTCTGCATCTCACCTCTTTTGCACATTTTCTGAGGTTAACAAAGTTCCCAAATATTTTAAATATAATATGCTAGACTCTCAAAAAAGGAAAATAAGTCACTTCCCTGAGGTCCGGAGCTTGGTCAGGCACGGAGCTTGGTCAGGCCCGGAGATTGGTCAGACCCGGATCTTGATCAGACCGGATCTTGGTCAGACCCGAAGCTTGGTCAGGCACGGACCTTGGTCAGGCACGGAGCTTGGTCAGGCATGGAGCTTGGTCAGGCGTCGACTGTATTGACACTGATTTGGCAGACTGACAGGTCGGGACCCAGGTGTGAAATGTAGTAAAAGGGAAGGGTTCTAAAAATATGTGGAGGTGGGTACAAGATCCCAAACTCTACTATTACTGGAAACGTTTATATGAGTTGATTGCTAATACATTTATCCACGTAGTGAATGTTATTACGTACCCAAGCGAACTCATAAGCCTGTGTATATCTGGAAATATTGGTGTGCACACTGAACAGAACGAAATTTGTATCTCCATCAATATCTGAGTGGGTACAAGAGGAAGTGGAAGAAGAAGACGAATGTAGTCCGCACATCGCAAAGACAACATTCTTAAAAAAAAACTCAGTAACAGATTACTGTTCTATATACATAGAAATCTATCTGTCAATGTATTCAAACCCAAATAGTTACCAGGGTAGGCTAGATCCCTATTCACATTACTTTCTCGACTTTCAAAAAGGTTAAAAACGTCAGGATTGAACGAGTCATAGAGAGAAAGAGTCGCAAGTGACATAACAGTTTTATAGGGAACTCACTAAAAAAATTAGATTTATCCGAAGGACAAAGAAGAACCTGGGAAAGTTTTGTTGAAAATATGTGTACAAGAAAAAGTTAAATGCTTGCTGGAGATGACAATAATGATGGTAATGATGATGATAATGGTGACGATTTACTGATTACCAACTTGGCAGATAATTCCTCAACAACGCAGCCCCCAAGTTCGTTTTAGTCAAACTATAATTATGACATGAATCTGTGGATTGACTTATGTTTTATATCCGGCTTCCTAAACCCATCCCGAGGTTTGGCGAGGTCCTAATTTAACTTTGGAATCGATAAATAGCTTAACTTAAGGGCGGTCATGTAGAAGACTAAGGGTACGCGTGGTGACTGACGATCGAAGAATGAAAGAACGTAAGGGGAAAAAAAGGAAATTTGGAATGAAAACAGAATGATGTGTGAAGGAAAAAGTGAGAGAAGAGAAAGTGGCAGAGCAGCAAAAATTAGATAAAAAGAGTTAAATAAAAACAAAATGATAGACAGGTGATCAAAATATTTTCGAAAGAAACAGAAGAGAAAAAAAGATGTGAGAGGAGTTGACAGAAAGAATGGATAGAAGTGACGTTGCGAAATATGGAAAGAAAACGGAGAGAAGAAAACTGAGGCAAAATGATAAGAAGTACAATGAAAAAATGTGAGCATGAAGACGAGGGAGAAAAAGAAGATGAGAAATGAGTTTAATTATGGGGAAGCTGAAGAATAAAATGAGATTTCGTGTTAAGGAGAGAAACGAAGATGTAAGGGAGAAGAAACTGAGATGAATTAATCTGGGAATGGATGTGATTGAAGCGTGAGAGAAAGAGCCCGAAAGACAGCCAAGAAAACGGCTCGGCTCGTAAAACATTATCTTCGGACAGGTAGACAATAGGTGGTCAGGTATTAAACAGAGATACATCGATAGAGAAAAGGACAGTCAGACAGATAACTAGACAGTTCGATCGGTAGGAAGTATGTATTTAAGTATCTTGTTATGTAATGAGCTGGCAAAGTTGAATAATTTGATGGTTGGATAGACAGAAGAACAGATAGACGGAACAATATTTAAAAATAAAATTAAAACAGAACGGATAGTGGATAAACGTTTTGATATTAAACATTAGATGTTAGGGGACAAATACAAGTCCATTGAAGATGTCGTTACAACCAAATCCGCCTAATTAAAAAAAAATTACAATGTATGTTAATTGCCAAGAAAAAAAGAATAACAACTAAAATAATTTGAGCAGAAACTAAAACTAATTGAACAGTAAATATATTGACATGTATATATTTAACATCAAATAATTGGTCAGTAAAAAAAAAAAAAGTAAAATGCCCCAGTCACGCCAAGTGGCGTATAGGGAATATGGTGTTAGTGACCATAAATTTTACAGACCTTCGGCACATTATTTTTGGGGTAATGTGGTCGGTATTACGCCCGTGCCGCTTTACTTTCCCATAAAAAAATCCGGTACCCATTAAAGACTGGGTGAACCCGGAGCCGTCGGTTGGATTCGAAACCTACCTCTTGTCCTTTGTAAACCAGTTCACTAACCACTGAGCTATCGCGGCTCCCTAAATAATTGTTCAGCTATCCGATATACCTCTCACACAAAATATATATGACCATCAAGAAACATTCGTATACAGAGTATATTCATTCCCACATGTTGCTACCAATGCCAAACATGGTCACTTACGACGAAGCATAACATAATCCTTGTCATCACCGCAGAGATGAAATGTCTGAGAAAAACGCTTGGAATGACCAGAAATGAGAGAATAAGAAATGATGTTATAAGAGAAACATTAGGCGTTGAGCCAATCCAAAGCTACATACAGAAACAAGAAATAAACTGGTTTGCCCATCTATAAAGAATGCCGTGCAATTCTTTACCATGCAAAGCATACATACATTAAAAAAGAAGAAAGAAAAAGGAGAAGAACAAGAGGCAGACCTAGATTAAGATGGACAGTCAACATCAAAGAAGTCCTACAACAACACATGTTCGACACAGTGACTGAAGCCCCTAAACGGACTAGAACCGGAACTTTGTATCTCCAACACCCGAACGGTACAAGGGGAAGTAAAGAAAGAAAGAAAGAAGAAAGAAAGAAAGATAGATAGATAGATAGATAGATAGATAGATAGATAGATAGATAGATAGATAGATAGATAGATAGATAGATAGAAAGAAAGATATATATTATTTTACTTTTTAAAAATGTAAGACTTAAAAAAGTGTATGTGCCTCAAAAGTTTGCAAGTAATCAGTACATTCTATTTGCCAGATTGGCTAATACTGCGAAGTTGGTACACAACCATTAGTTCTTTGTATCAAACACTTTATGAACACGCATTACTCAAAAATATAATTCACATTTTGTATTTTTAGAAGTTCCTTAATGCCAGTATTTCTTGTAAAGACACGGCTATCCGGAAATTATCTGGCCATGCCAGTGGACATCACAGACATAGAATTTGGGCATTTCTTGTCGACTGAACATAGAGTTGTGCAGGTCGAGAAGCAGAACTGCTTAGTTTTATTTTCACAAATTTGCACGTGTTAGATCATTTATCAGACATCACTGATATATTTCATTACATAGAGGACAAGAAAAATGGCGGTCAAACGGAAAGCCAGACAGACAGGCCTACAAACATATAAATAGATCTCTCGACACAAGAAAAAAGCAGAAAGCTGAATTTAAAAAAGAAAAATACGTATAGAAATACAATACAAGCCCGACAAACACGGAGACCATAAACAAAATGTCTATTTCTCATCTGCCTGCCTGGTCAGTGAGATATATAGTTGGTCAACCCGCCCACTTATTTTAGTTCTAGTCAGAAGCTGACCAAGCTCTGGACCGCAGGGAAGTGTCCTTTCTTTTTATTTCCTTTCTTGAGTGTCTAGCCATTATATTATCGATTATAATCGCCATGTAGTTTGATTTGTGTATATCCTTATATATATTTTTTGTTGTGTTGTTGTTAGTTGTTCTAGCTGAAAACCTACTTGGCCGAAATGTCGACTTTTGTTTTGTTATTTACCAACGTAAAGCTGTTACCGTACCATTTTTTTCTTATTAAAAAAAAAATTGTCATTATCATCAGCTTTACAGCAACTCTGCATCTCTATGCATCCTGGTGCATCTTGATGCATTTACTCTCTTCACAGACCAGAAAAAAAGCAGTCAAGAAAGTAGGTAAACTCACAAATAAACGGGCAGGCAGACAAATATGATACAGGCTGATAGACAGTTAGATCCATCTATAATACCGAAAGATACATTTATAAATATACTTATGGTATATACGGTTAGAACAACAGACAGATCAAAAAGCACGAATGATGATAGGCAGACAGACGAAAACGCATACCCACCCGTGGAGGCGTCCACATACAAAAACTGACTAGATAGATAGATAGATAGATAGATAGATAGATAGATAGATAGATAGATAGATAGATAGATAGATAGATAGATAAATAGATAGATAGATAGATAGATAGATAGATAGATAGATAGATAGATAGATAGATAGATAGATAGATAGATAGATAGATAGATAGATAGATAGATAGATAGATAGATAGATAGATAGATAGATAGATAGATAGGTAGGTAGGTAGGTAGGTAGGTAGATAGGTAGGTAGGTAGGTAGGCAGTTAGGTAGGTAGGTAGGTTTAAAGTAGAAATAGGTAAATTGATAGACAGGTGGTTAGACAAATTCTTGAGAGAAAATAAAATCTAAGTACATATGTGTAACTCAATTCGACAGTTGCATATCTCACATATTGTCAACACTAACTGTACGTCATTATATTTTGTCTTAATTTGTTGAAACTTTTTTTGTTTTACGCCCTAGAGAGTTCCCAGTTTTTTTTATGACATCTCATCCCTTTGTTTTATTCGTAGTTTCCTTAAGAGTACCCCCCCCCCCCCCAAAAAAAAAAAAATAATAAAATAAATAACAGCCTTTTCACTGAGAAAATAAGGGGACAAGTTCTCAAAAACATAATTACGGTTAATCAATATTTATGTCCACTTTTGAAATCACTCTGGCTGATGTCATTGTGTTTACTACAGATTAATATTTAAGAGGTTATGGAATATTTTTTTCCCACAAAATCTGGAATTGAATAGGGGGAATAATTGATGCATTTTACAAAAAAATCAATGTAACGCCAGATGGTTTTTATAAGAATGTCAGATTGAGTATTTCTTTATTCATTCTCAGCAAAAGGTCGATGTAATGCAAATTTATTTAATATAGTGTGTGCGTGTATATATATATCATCATCATCACTGATTGCCGTCTCCGCATCGAAGGTTGGCTACCATGGAGCGCCATTCCACTCTGTCTCTTGCTTTGATGGTGCAGATTGTCATAGGCTGACTTGTCCATCTTTTGATGTTACTCGTCCATGTTAGTCTTGGTCTGCCTCTGCCTCTTTTACCTTGTATTTTCCCTTCCAATATTACTTTTATTAAGCTGTTGTGTCTTTTAACATGACCCAAAAATTTCATTTGTCTTGCTCTATTTGTGGTTAGTAGTTCTCTTTTCATTTGTAGTTGTTTTAAAACTTCCTCGTTTGTTTTCTTTTCTTTCCAACCAATTCTACGTATTCTTCTATAAATCCACATTTCAAAGGCTTCAATTTTCTGTGTGTGTGTGTATATATATATATATATATATATATATATATATATATATATATATATGTATGTGTGTGTGTGTGTGTGAATATGTGTATATATCATTATCATCGATTATCGTACCTGCTGGCGTAGGTGATCATGTCTCTCCACAATTTTCTACCTGGACAGTTATTTATCAATTCTGTTGTTGACCTTCTGCCAAGCCATTCTCTTAAGCTGTCTGGTATTTTTTTTCTGTGCTTCCCTCTATCTCTTCGTCCCTCAATTTTCCCAGTTGTTACAATATATTCCAGTTGTTCTCTTCTCATTACATGGCCAAAAAATGATGATTGTTTCTTCCCATTATGGGAAATTAGCTCTCTTTTTGCTTTGACCTCTCTCAGAACATCTTCATTATTCTTCCTAGCTGTCCATGGTATTCTCAACATTCTTCTGTAAAACCACATTTCTACAGGCTCAAGTGATTTTCTTGCTTGTTGTCCTATTGTCTATGATTCACATCCATATGTTAAGACTGACTATACAGTACTTCATTGTCAGGTCAGGTAATTTTACCTGCTACTGTATGCAGTAAACAGTACAACCTGTGGCTGTCCTGCTGCCTTGCTGGTAAGCTCGGGAGAGTAAAAGGCTAAGGGAGGGTACCCTGAAATAAAACAAAACCACTGCCTTGTGGGTGAGACTTTTTAGTCAAAGGCTAGCGGAGCCAACCGTAAACAAACCGATGGAAGGCAACAGAAAACCATCGTCGTAATTTCTTTGTACAATCATGAATCGCCACAACAATAGAAATAACGGCAACAACGTTAAGGGGGATTCCAATAGAGGTTGCAAAAATGTGGTTTTACAGAAGAATGTTGAGAATACCATGGACAGCTAAGAAGAGTAATAAAAACATTCTGAGAGAGGTCAAAGCAAAAAGAGAGCTAATTTCCAATATTAGGAAGAGACCATCATCATTTTTTTGGCCATGTAATGATAAGAGAACAACTGAAATATATTGTAACAACCGAAAAAATTGAGGAACGAAGAGATAGAGGGAAGCAAAGAGAATAGATACCAGACAGCTTAAGAGAATAGATTGGCAGAAGGTCAACAACAGAAATGATAAATAGCTGCCGAGATCGAAAGTTGTGGAGAGACATGATCACCTACGCCAGTAGGTCCGGTACTTGATGATGATGATGATGCAGTACTTTGTTGATTTTAAAAAAAAAAAAAACCCTTTTCACTACTAGAACTAAAATGTCGCTTTGAGATGAAAACAAAGAGCTTTGAGTAATTGTGTACATCAACTGAAAATTAGCTATTTTAAATCTCTCTCTCTCTCTCTCTCTCTCTCTCTCTCTCTCTCTCTCTGCGATCAGGACTCAGTCAGAGTAGGATTCCAGACTCCCACATGAATTCAGCTGTCAGGCTAAGTGTGTTGATCGCCCTCACAGACAGAACGTCACATTTAGAGTCCGCCAGATCCACTCTGACTGAACACCCGTTAATACGTTGCACTGTGTTCTGCGCCAGTGGCCCAGTGCATCCGATTTCAGCCAGCATTTTTCAGGTTTGCTTTCCTTAGCCTTTGATTGTCACCAATCTTCCTGCAAGGCAGCAGATTGTCTTTTCTGTAGGGGGATTCTCCCCTTAGATGGGCTGCCCTCCCAGGTTTACGAGCACCATCTGCCCGAGTCACTAGAGGTGACTAACACAGACATGCACACACAAAGATATGAGATGTGAATAACACAGACATGTACACAGCGATACGAGACATGACTAACACCGACACACATCAAGATATATGACACATGACTAACATAGACATGCACATAAAGATATGAGATATGACTGACTTAGTCATACACACACAAAGATATGACACATACCTAACATAGACATACACACAAAGATATAAGATATGACTAACATAGGCATGCACACACAAAGATATGAGATGTGACTTACATAGCCATGCACACACAAGAATATGAGATGTGACAAACACAGACATGCACGCACAAAGATATGAGATATGACTAACATAAACATGCACACACAGATATGAGATATCCCTAACCCAGACATGCAAACACAAAGATATGACACATGACTAACACAGATACACACTAAGTTAGGAGATATTACTAAACTCAGACGCACATAAAGATAAGAGACACGATTAACACGGACACACCAAGAAATAAGATATGACTAACATGACACACACCTAGATTTGAGCGATGGCTAGCACAGAAACACACCTAGATATGAGACATGACTAGCACAGAAAAACATTAAGATATGAGTCATGTCTTCACGGAAAAACACCAAGAAATGAGCCAAGTCAAGCACATAAACACATTGAGGTATCCATATGCTTGGGTTAGTCTGCAGACTCTTCTTAACGTGTGAATCATCGACATACGAGACGCAGGCTTCGATTAACTGTCCACAGGTTTCGTTCAAACAGTTGTCCAGAGATTTGAGAATGCAGTCTGACCGTAGAACTTTCCCTTGCATGCACAGTTCCCGGTTGACTGTTCACAGGTGTCGTTGAAACAGTTGTCCGGACATTTGAGAGTGCAGTCTGACCCGTAGTACGTTTCCTTGCACGTGCAGTCAAGCACTTTCCGGGTCATATATGATGTCACAGCCATCAGAACACGTCTGTTCGCACTGTAACCCAAAATTACCATCGGGACAAGTGTCATTACAGGTATAGCCAGGATGTTTACATTGTAGGCATTTTCCGGATTTTTCCCACATAAAGGACAGACACTGAGACAAGACCTCACATTTGCTGTAATTTTAAATATAAGCTGTTTCTTCGTTGCTCTTTTGTACATGGCCATCTTCACAGCACTTGGACGATGTAATTGTATGTTTTTACTAAGAACAAATAGCAAAGTAGAAGAAAGTAATATAGTTCATAAAATAAAAACAAAAAGTAGAGTAAGAAGAAAAATAAATGAAAGGAAGATAAACAAAATGAGAAGAAGAGGTCCAGTTGAAAGAATTTGTCTCAGTTTACTATCTAGATTTGTATATATATATACATTTTAATACTGGTCTCATTCCTTCTAACTGGTTTGTATCAGATTGAAGAATGGCGCATATTGCACTTTATCACATTTTAACTTTTACTTTTCGAACCGAAGCGTCCGACCAGTTTTATTTATCCTCAGTCTATTCTGCCAGACTGAGTAAATTGTTTCTGGGATTACCACGTGACGACGGAATAGGCATTTGGCCTAGTTTTGGTTTATTTATTCTGACGCATGCAATGAATCGTATCCTAGAGATAACTCATTGGACTCAACATTGCTTGATATGGCTCCTCTGTCATGAGATAGAATTGCACGTCTACAACTCGCATGAAGTCATTTAATTATTTTAAAACCTGGTTACCTTCTATACAAGTTATATCATCATAACTACGCAAAGGATGAGTCTATCATCATCAACTACCGGGTCTGCTGACGTAGGTGATCATGCCTCTCCACAACTTTCGATCTCGACAGTTATTTATCACTTCCGTGGTTGCCAAGCCATTCTCTTAAGCTGTCTGGTATATTTTCTCTTTGCTTCCCTCTATATTTTCCTCCCTCAATTTTCCCACTTGTTACAATATATTCCAGCTGTTCTCTTTTCATTCCGTGGCCAGAAAATGAGGATTGTTTCTTCCTCATCATCATCATCATCATGTGCCGTCTCCGCAACGAATGTTGGCTACCATTAAGCGCCATTCTGCTCTGTCTTTTGCTTTGATGGTGCTGGTTGTCATATGCTGATTTGTCCATCTTTTGATGTTATTCGTCCATGTTAGTCTTGGTCTGCCTCTGCCTATTTTACCTTGTATTTTCCCCTCTAGGATTACTTTTAGTAGACTGTTATGTCTTTTAACATGACCTAAAAATCGCATTTGTCTTGTTTGAATTGTGCTTAGTAGTTCTCTTTTCATTTGTAGTTGTTTTAAGACTTCGTCGTTTGTTTTCTTTTCCTTCCATCCAATTCTACCTATTCTTCTATATATCCACATTTCAAAGGCTTCAATTCTCTGTTCTGTTTTATTGTCTAATCTCTATGTTGCTGCACCATATAGGAATATTGAGAAGATGTAACATTTTGCTATTCTTAGTTTTAGCCCTGGTGTTATTTGTTTTGATGTTAGTATGTTCTTCATGACATTAAAATTACTTTTTGCCATTCCTATTCTTTTGTTTATTTCAGTTGTACATTTTCCATCACTGGTTATAGTACGTACAAGGTAGTTGTAGTTCTGAACTGTCTCCAGGTCTATTCGTTCAATTTTGATATCCATTTGTGGGTTTTGAGTATTTTCTTTGTTTATGATCATAGTTTTAGTCTTTTTGATATTCATATCTAGTCCATATTTTTTGCTTGTCATGTTTATTTCATTAAATAATTGTTGTAGATCTTTAGGATTTTCTGCTAGTAGTACAGTATCGTCAGCATATCTTAGGTTATTGATTATCTTTCCATTAATTTGTAGGCCTGGCATCTCTATGATGTTTTTAAAGATTTGCTCAGTGTATAGATTGAACAAGCTTGGTGATAGGATGCATCCTTGTCTTACTCCTCATTTTATAACAATGGGTGTAGAGTTCTTTTGTTAGAGTTTCTTCCTAATATTGGAAATTAGCTCTCTTTTTATGTTGGCTTCTTTCAGAACATTTTTTCATTACTCTTCTTAGCTGCTGTCCATGGTATTCTGCACATTCTTCTTAAAACATCATTTCTACAGACTCCAGTGATTTTCTTGTCTCTGGTCCTATTATCCATGAGTCCATATATATATGAGTCACATCCATATGTTAAGACTGGCTCTACATAACAATTAAGAACTATTTTTTTTGTTTCTATTGCCAAAAATTGATTGCTCAGCATCATGCTCATTTCTTGGAAAGCTGATTTTGCCTGAGCCATTCTGCATCTCACCTCTGTTGTACATCTGTCAACTGAGGTTAACATTATTCCTGGATATTTAAATTCATTTACATGTTTTAATATTATTCCACTTGTCTTTATTGTGCACTGCGGTGATGTCTTTTTCTTTGTTGTTACTATTACTTCTGTCGTTTTTCTATTAAAGCTGAGTCCTTTATTTTTGCTTTCTTTCACTATAATGTCTTTAAATTTCTTATAACTTATTTTCACTCTTAGCGATTAAGACTGTATCATCAGCATACCTTAGATTATTTATATTATGACCTCCGATTGTTATTCTAGGAATGCCCCTTATGGATCTTAAAATAATCTCACTATAAATACTAAACAAATCTGGTGACAGCACACAACCTTGCCTAACACCCTGTTTTATTTGTGGAACCATTCCCAATTGATTTCCAACTCTTATGGCCGCTGTTTGTTGCCAGTACATGTTCTTTATAATTCTTACATCTTTGCTGTCTACGATTATGGGTTCTAAAATTTTGACTATTTCTTGATGTTTTACTTTGTCAAATGCTTTGGTATAATCTTTGAAATATAGATATAGATCAATTTGAAACATAATTGACCATTTTGTACCATGTTATAATACAGATACTATAAAAATGTTCAATCTTGTGTCCTGTTCTAAGAATTAAATTAACTATCTTCTTTAATTAAATAGATAAATGTTGAAGTTCACCACAACTCTGTTGACAGTTTCTCAAATTCCGTTTATTTACTTTAGTTCTATTAACTTACTTTCTTTTCTACTTGTAATTTAAATATCCTATTTTATATGGTAGGCATTTCCCTGTCTTTGTTTGTTAACATTTTTATTAACATATGACGTTCTTTGTTTTAGTTCCCTAATATTTTTTTTATTTCTTTTGTTCTTTTATTTTTGACAATTTCTTTAAATGATTATTTTTGTTTGCTTGACATTAGAGACTGCTCCTGTGACATTTCTCGTTATCATTGTCTCAATTTTCGTTGTTTAAGAAAAATCATTTAAAGCCATTTAATCAAATATATTTATCTTTTCCGTTTTGTTAGTGTGCGTCACTATGGGCATATGGGTCTCTGTGTGTATATGTGTGTCTGTGTTGTCGATTAAATAATATGATTGACGAGAGAATTCCCATAGTTTATTTTACTCATTAAAACAGCAAATTGATTAAATGGCTAATCTTGTGAAAGTGTGATCGGATTACGAGGGTCACGTCGGTTGCAATAAATATACTTGTTATAATCAAGCATTAGGTTATGTGACAGTGGGTATATAATTCCTATTCTTCTACAATCATGGCTCACTCAGACTAGAATTCTGGACTCTCTTATGAAGACAGCTGACTGTTTCAGTGATTCGGCTGCCCCGTAGAGTTTCTCTTCCAAGATAGTAGGCATGGGCTACATTGTTCTCCTCAGGTCTGTGTTCAGGGGCAATCCTGTGGAACATGTTTTGTTATGCTGTCATCCAGAGTATAGTGGCACTGTCTGGTTGTTCATATTTTGAGTTTGGTGAATATGTGGCTTATTATTCTATTGTGGCCAGTGTGTAGGCGAAGTATGATGACTTGATCCCCTCCTTGATAGTTGTAGGTATCTGTCAGAGGCCATGGTAGCCTATTTGGGAAAACCACCCGACCTGAAATGTTATCATGTCGCTTTTTATATATCTTCACCACGTGCTACGATCATTTATCACTATTGGAGAATTCACTCAGGGATGCCTCGCAGGCATTTTTGTATCTCAGTTTTGGTGTTCCCACATGTCGCTGCCATCTATAAGCTCCATACACAACATTTTCTTGGGGATTCAATTGTTGTCCATTCTTCTACAATAGTGCACTCACGTGTATCTTCCTAGATTGTGTGTTGTCATAGCAGATGGGAGCCAGGAATGTTGGTTATTTTCTTCTGCTATTTGATGTTCACTAATTTCTAATTTCTAAAACGCAGCCTGCACCATCAAAGCAAGAGACAGAGTATAATGGCGATCCATGGTAGCCAACCTTCGTTGCGGAGAAGGCACTCTATGATGATGATGATGATTTTTCTAGGTCAGCGATCATGGTTTGGACATTTTGTAAGAACAAAACTAGACCAAACAACTTCAACAGCTTTCGGCCTTAAAACAGAAAATGGAGCAAGACGGGTTTGAAAAAAAAAATAATAGATGAAATAAAAGACATTTGCAAGAAAGCAAAACACTTCTATCATAAAGGCGTCCAGATACGGCAGAGAACGACACTATATCTAAAAGGGAAGCGACTACAAGAACAAGCAATGCAGCGCCTACAACCATCACGCTGTACAAACCTCCTTCCTCCTGCGATGATACAAGCTAACAGCAGATGAACAAAAAGGAAAAATAAAGAAAACGAAAGAGGAAACTGTTTAGTCTTTTCTCGTGCCTTGAATAATTTCTCAGTTTCAGAGATATACAGAAATGTATTAAGCAAGCAAATTGGATATATAGCGACCTTTTTCCTGGTTTACTTTAGTTTTATCTTATCATCATCATCAAGTGCGTACCTGCTGGCGTAGATGATCATGTCTCTCCCCAACTTTTGATCTGGACAGCTATTTATCATTTCTATTGTTGACCTTCTGTCAAGACATTCTCTTAAGCTGTCTGTTATCTTTTCTCTCTGCTCCCCTCTATCCCTTCGTCCCTCAATTTTCCCAGTTGTTACAATATATTCCAGCTGTTCTCTTCTCATAACATGGCCAAAAAGTGATTAGTTTTTCTTTCCTAATAATGGAAATTAGCTCTCTCTTTTTGCTTTGGCTTCTTTCCAGTGTATTCTCAAAACTCTTCTGTAAAACCACATTTCTATAGCTTCCAGTGATTTTCTTGTCTGTTGTCCTATCATCAATGATTCACCTCCATATGTTAAGACTGGATCTACATAACATATAAGAAGTCTTTTTCTTGTTTTCATTGTATCTTCCTCATTTTTTGGAAAGCTGATTTTGCCTGAACCATTCTGCGTCTCACCTCTGTTGTACATCTACCACCTGAGGTTAACGATGTAACTAGATATTTAGTTTCATTTACCTGTTTTTATATATTATTCCTTTTGTCTTTATTGTGCATCGCGGTAATGTCTTTTTCTTTGTTGTTACAATTACATCTGTCTTTTTGGTATTATGGCTGAATTCTTTATTTTTGCTTTCCTTCGCTATAATGTCTAACATTTCTTGTAACTCTTAGCGATTAAGACTGCATCATCAGCATACCACAGATTATAGATATTATAACCTCTTATTGTTATTCCAGGCATGCCCCTTATAGATCTTAAAATAATCTCACTATACGTATTAAATAAATCTGATGGCAGCACACAACCTTGCCTAACACCCTGTTTATTTGTTGAGACATTCCCAGTTGGTTTCCAGTTCTTATGGCCGCTGTTTGTTGCCAGTACATGTTCTTTATTATTCTTAAATCTTTACTATCTACGTTTACGCCTTCTAAAATTTTGATTATTTCTTTGGTGCTTTACATTGTCAAATGCTTTGGTACAATCTATGAAACATAGGTACAGATCTGTTTTCATGTCTATGGCTCTTTCTACTAAATATCTTATGATGTATATGGCATTATCCTTTCCTTTACCTCCAACAAAACCACACTGATCATCACTAATTTATGGAGTGATTTTGTTTCGTACTCTTCGCACGAGTATTCTTAGTAATATCTTAGACGTGTGACTCGTTAAAACATATTTTGCGATGATCATCGCATTCAATCGCACCATATTTCTTTGATTTTAGCAGTTCACCTGGTATATATCCGCTATTGTGGATAACATTCAATATTTCTATTATTATTTCTATCCCAAAATTACCCATGGCTTCAATCTCTTCTTTAGTTATATTATCTGCCCAGGAGCTTCTCCTGCTTTCATATTGCGCAAGGCGTCTTCCACTTCTTCTTGAGTATTTCTGGTCCTTCCACGTTATCCTTACTATTTACTTCTGTTCGTTCATCATCGTACAGATCTTTAATGTATTCTGCCCATTGTTCCCTTATGCTTTCTTGTTCAATTAACATTTCTCCTTCCTTTGATCTGAAACATCCAGTTATATATTGTCCCTTAGCCGAAGGTGGCACACAGGACAGGTATTATATATTCTTCATGTCTAACCATGTTACTACGAGAGTGTCAGAATTTGCACATACCCGCATTGTATCTCGTCACACGACTCTGTTCTGGGCAAGGTGTCTCAAATCTTGGCAAGGGAGCTGATATTTACTGTTGTCGCCTCTTGCCTAAATGCTCTTTTTAATATTTCTCTAGGTTGGACGCTTTTCTTTTACCCACTGGTTTCCTTTTAAGGGCCGTCTTTTTGTGATTCTATTGTTGTCTTTCCCCATCACATGGCAAACTTATCACCACGTTTTCCCCTTGATTAAATATATTTTTGGATGTTTTCTCATTTCTCTCAATTCTACACTAGCCTTGAATTCATTCCATTGTATATGAAGAATTTTTCTGAGGCATTTGTTATTAATCCAGAGAATAACTTTCTGATACAGAGACGTGCGACCTGTGCAAGGTCTTATGCTTTATAACAAAGATCGTCCAATACAAGGGAGACTAGAATCCTGCCTAATATGCCGTCTTCCGCTACAAAGAATAATAGATAAACAGATTGATTTGTTTTCAAATGAATCTAATATATTTTCTTTTTTCTTTAGCTATTTTCCAGCTTTCGCGTGCACAAGCAAGATTGGATAATGCGTTTGAAATTCCTGAGTTTTGTTTTTGTGATTAGTAGTTTTATATACAATATATTGGTAGCTAAGGGATTCCGGTGTCATGGCGGCTTCGTGTAGTCGATTTTTATAATTCGGCTCTTGCTGATATATTTAAATGATTTACGCGACAGTCTAGTTGTGAAATTATGTGTTGCTATTCTCCCGTTTGGTGTATGTTTTACTTCTAACGTGGGGATGGACTGTGATTGCCGATATTTAAGTGGAATATGATTTATTCTTCTTTGTGTTGTGTGTTCGCTGTTCAATAGGCAAGCACATGGTTTGACAAAAATGTCAACGGAAAAACGGGTATGTTCAACCCTTATGTGAAAAGTCTGTGACGGTGGATGGAGGCGGAGGAATCAAGAATGATCAACGGCCCAGAAAGCGAAAACAGCAAAGTGTGTGGTACATAAGAGGCATGTTCAGAACACGAAAGACGAACATGGCTGACCACCGTGAAAGAGATTGGAGCCTCATCACGTACCAGTCCAGAGGAAGCCATGGAGAGTCGGAGAAATTCGAACTTATGTCGGAGGAAAGATCTTAAAATAAGTACTTGGAATGTTAGGACTCTATATCAACAAGGGAAATTGGAAAATCTAATTCAAGAAGCAGAACGAATAAATATAGATATTTTAGGCATATCAGAGACTAGATGGAAGGAATGTGGGTACATTGAAGACGAAAAATATACATTTATACACTCAGGAAACACAACAGAACATCAAAGGGGGTAGGAATACTGATAAAAAGAGAGCTACAAAATATATAAGTACCCACTGGACATACAGTGATAGGATTATACTACTCAAGTTGAAAGCAAAACCATTCGACATAGCAATAATACAGACATATGCACCTACTCAAGACTACACAGATGAACAAATAGAGGCATACTATGAAGACCTAAATAAAGTTATGAAGCAAGTGAAATCTTCAGACATCTTGATTGTAATGGGTGACATGAACGCTAAAGTAGGAAAAGGTAGATATAAGACAATTATAGGAAATCATGGTTTAGGAAAAAGAAATGACAGAGGAGAAAGATTAATACAATTCTGTGAAGAAAACAGGCTGATAATATGTAACACCTACTTTGAGCAAGAGAAAAGGAAACTATACACATGGAAAAGCCCTGGAGATAGGAAGAGGAATCAAATAGATTACATAATGATAAAAGAAAGGTTCCGTAACAGCGTAAAGAAAGCCAAAACCTACCCAGGAGCAGATATTAATTCTGATCACAATCCTGTAATGATTAAAATGAAAATCAAACTAAAGAGAAACAAGCAAAAATCTGATTCATCAACAAACCCACTCGACATAACAGCTTTAAATCAAAAAGATATTAAAGATACCTATACAATACAAGTAAAGAACACATACCAGAAGCTGCTAGAAGAAGGAATTGAACAATACAGAAGAGAAAATCCTGATGAAAAAGTAACAACCAAATGGCAATGCATAAAGAAAAGCATACAAAAAGCCTGCGACACCTTACCCAAAAGAGAAAAGAACAAAAAACAAAAATGGATAACTAACACCATCTTAGAAAAAATGGAAGAAAGGAGACAAGCGAAGAACACTGCCCAATGCAATAAAATAGATAATGAGATACGCAAAATGTGCAAAAAGGCAAAAGAAGACTGGCTCAGCCAAAAATGTAGAGAAATAGAAACTATGGAAAGCAAACAAGACCTAAGAGGAATGCACACAGAAATAAAGAGAATGACTAATAAAAATAAAAAGCCACAGAAGGTGGATGCATTGCAGACAAAAAAGGAAAAATGCTAACAGACAATAAGGATATCATAGATAGATGGCAGGAATATATAACAGAACTATTTCATGATCAAAGGGACAAGAAACCAGTTATAAAATGTACATCAGACTATAAAATCTTAAAATCTGAGGTGGAAAAAGCTATAAAAACAATGAAAAGGGGAAAAGCAGCAGGACCTGAAAGCATACAGATAGAGATGATACAGGCACTTGAAGATTTTGGCATTGAAGTGATTACAGACATATGCAACGACATATACCACACAGGATACATACCAAATGAACTAAAAACATCAACTTTCATTGCATTGCCTAAAAAGAATGGTGCAGTTGAATGCAGTGACTTTAGAACAATAAGCCTAATGAGCCATGTTACAAAAATCTTGCTAAAGTTATACAAGGAAGGATTCAGAATAAAATCAATACTGAATTAGATGAGCAGCAATTTGGATTTAGGAAAAATAGCGGGACAAAAGAAGCCATATTCTGCATGAGAACATTAATCGAAAAATACACAGAAGTAAACAAACCAATATATGCCTGCTTCATAGACTACACCAAAGCTTTTGATAGAGTACACCACAAACAACTTATAGAATGCCTAAAAGAGATACATCTAGATGACATGGATATACGACTAATATGCAATCTATACTGGGAGCAAACAGCAATAATAAAATATAACAAAGAGTTCTCTACACCCATTGATATAAAAAGAGGAGTAAGACAAGGATGCATCCTATCACCAAGCTTGTTCAATCTATACACTGAGCAAATCTTTAAAAACATCATAGAGATGCCAGGCCTACAAATTAATGGAAAGATAATCAATAACCTAAGATATGCTGACGATACTGTACTACTAGCAGAAAATCCTAAAGACCTACAACAATTACTTAATGAAATAAACACGACAAGCAAAAAATATGGACTAGATATGAATATCAAAAAGACTAAAACTATGATCATAAACAAAGAAAATACTCAAAACCCACAAGTGGATATCAAAATTGAAGGAATAGACCTTGAGACAGTTCAGAACTATAACTACCTTGGACATACTATAACCAGTGATGGAAAATGTACAACTGAAATAAACAAAAGAATAGGAATGGCAACAAGTAATTTTAATGTCATGAAGGACATACTAACATCAAAACAAATAACACCAGAGCTAAAACTAAGAATAGCAAAATGTTACATCTTCTCAATATTCCTATATGGTGCTGAAACATGGACATTAGACAAGAAAACAGAACAGAGAATTGAAGCCTTTGAAATGTGGATATATAGAAGAATAGGTAGAATTGGATGGAAGGAAAAGAAAACAAACGACAAAGTCTTAAAACAACTAAAAATGAAAAGAGAACTTCTGAACACAATTAGAACAAGACAAATGCGATTCTTAGGCCATGTTAAAAGACACAACAGCCTACTGAAAGTGATCCTGGAGGGGAAAATACAAGGTAAAAGAGGCAGAGGCAGACCAAGATTAACATGGACGAGTAACATCAAAAGATGGACAAATCAACCGATGACAGCCTGCACCATCAAAGCAAGAGATAGAGCAAAATGGCGCTCCATGGTAGCCAACCTTCGTTGCGGAGACGGCACTCAATGATGATGATGATTAGTAGTTTTAATTTCCATACATTTTCAAGGCTTTTTGAAACTCATTGCTGCCTTTTCTGGTCTAATTTTAATTTTAAAATTTGTGTTTCGTTCTTGACCTGCATAACTTGTAAGATATACAAAGTGACCTATGTCTTTTGCTGCTTTTTCTTCCAGGTATATGTTTCTTCTGGACAAATTAGATTTTTCATTGTTTTTGTCTATTCCATGTTGATCTTAAATTCCTATTTTACAAGCCATTGATGATAGGACGTACGTTTGTTTTTTCCTCTATCGTGTACGCAACGTTACTTTAAAGAACAATGTCGTCTGCAAAATTAAACTTCTGTTTTGAAACCCAAGTATCTATTCAATGCCATTGTCACTAGTACTGTATTTCTGCGTTTTATTTTTAAAATTAATTGTTAGTTATTCTGAATGAAGTGTCGCATAATGCATTTTATGGCATTTTAACGTGTGCTTTTAGAACCGATGCATCCGACTTTGTCATGGTTATATTTTACTGACCAGTGTTGTTTATCCTCCATTTTCTCACCCAGAATGGATAGATTGTTCTGTGGCTACCACGTTGTAGTGGAGTAAGGATTTGATCAACTTTGGTTTGCTGATTCTGACGCTAGACATCATCTATAAGGTCGTTTACTGCAACTAACACACAGGCTCTACACTGCTCTATATCGCGTGTCATGAACAAGAAGTCTAACACTTTTGTATCTCGTAAGAGACGTTATTTATTTTGTTAAAACATGTTTATCATTTTTGCAAACATTCACAAAACCTTCTCAAATGTTATCTTTTTTTAGCAACCTTTAACTTAATTATGAACTTTAAAAAAATAGATTAGGCCGTCATTGTGTATGAGTCAAAGAAAAGTAACAAGTAAATCCGCCATTCAGGAAAGATAAGGAGTCCATGTCTAAGAGATGTATGACGCAATCCGGAGAAAGCCGCAAGGACTACGGGTCGCCAGCTCACCTTTGTCTGTCAGGAAATCCTCTTGAAGTGGCACCTGGAATATACGTACCCTAAATGAACAAGAAAAAGCTGTACAAGTAGCAGCATCAATGGACAACTATAAAATATATATTATAGGAATGTGCAAAACAAGATGGTTAGGAACAGAAAGGATAAAACTAAACACAGGAGAGATGATTTTATCATCAGGAAACCAGGAACCTTGAGCACAACATAGTGAAGGGGTAGCTATAATGTTATCAAGGAATGCACAGAAGACACTGATAGAATTGTAAGCATTAGGGCCAAGACTAATAAGATCAATATTTAAAACAAAAAATACATATTATCCATCGCTATGCACCAACCAATGATAAGGATGACTTAGTTAAAGATGAATTCTATAAACAGTTGCAATATCAGATGGATGAAAGACGAGTCAATGATACTATAATCTAGATGGGAAATCTAAATGCTAAAGTAGCATCTGACAACAGAGAATTCAAAGAGATCATGAGAAAACATCGACTTGGAGAAATGAATAAGAATAGAAGAATATTCGTGAACTTCTGTGCTCTTAATCAAATGAACCTCGGAGGAACAATATTCCAACGTAAAAGAATACATAAATCTATATGGGTGTCACCGGATCATATAATGGAGAATCAAATTAACCACAAATGTATTAATAATAAGTTTAAGTCATCCTTACATGTAAGAGACACAGAGACATAGATGTAAGAGTATATAGAGGAGCAGATGTGGCTTCAGATCATCATCTTCTGGTAGTCAAACTTAAACTGAAAATATATACAAATTCCCATAAGGGTAGACAGTATTTTAATGTAAGGTTTATCAAAGAGCAAGGAATTAAAGGTACATTTTCAGTCACAATATCAAACAAATACCAAGTGCTCCAACAACTAGAAAATAAAATAATTATAGAAGATCATTGAAAACAGGTAATGGATATTAGAAAGGAGACATGTGAAAAAAACCCTGGTGAAAAGAGAACGCCAGAATAAGGCATGGAAGACCATGGAGTAAAAAAAAAAGAAGGAATAAGAAAGAAGATATAAATCAAAAAGTACTAAAACCAAGGCACGTAAAACTTACCTATGGGTGAACAAAGAAATGTGAAGATGCATTAAAAGGGATAAGTGGACATATAGATGAA
This sequence comes from Megaustenia siamemsis, assembly GCA_032433765.1. Taxonomy (NCBI): domain Eukaryota; kingdom Metazoa; phylum Mollusca; class Gastropoda; order Stylommatophora; family Ariophantidae; genus Megaustenia; species Megaustenia siamemsis. Next base: position 61,692,458 of record JAVIAB010000001.1, read on the forward strand.
CTAGCTAAAGAGATAGAGGAGGCGACAAACAAAGAAAATATAACAGAACTGTACACCAGCACACACAAATTAAATGGAACATAAAAACAGATCTGTGTCTTTATTAAAGATAAGAAGGGAAATCTGCTTAGTAATATAAGGAAACAAATGAAAAGATGGAAGGAGCACTTTGAAGAACTCTTGAACAGACTCGGCCCAAATAATTCTCCAGATATACTACCAGCAGAAGGAGAGTAACACGTTCACTGTGAAAATCCAAGCAAGGAAGAAATAATGAAAACCATCAAGCTATAAAAAAATGGTAAAGCCACAGGACCAGATGAAATTCTTTCAGAAGTCGTCAAAGCATGATAGTGACACCTCTACCAAGATGTTACATAATCTATTAGATAAAATATGAGAAAGAGAAGAAATACCTAAAGACTGGAAAGAAGGCTTTATGATCCAACTACCAAAGAAAGGAAGTTTATAGGAGTGCACAAATTATAGGGGAATTGTGCTATCAGTGCCAGGAAAAATACTAAGCAGAATGATTCTGGAGAGACTAAAAGAGGCCATAGAGAAGCATTTGAGAGATGAACAAGCAGGTTTTATGAAAAACAGATCTTGCACTGATCAAATAACTATCTTACGCATAATATTTAAACAAAGTCTAGAACTACAGTCACCACTTTATATCAAATTCATAGGTTATGACACGGCATCTGATAGTTTAGACAGAGGAATATTTTGAAAATTGTTGAGTCATCATGGAAATTCCATAAAGTTTATTAACCTGATAAAAACAATGTATGAAGGAATGAAATGTAGTGTGGGGCATGAAGGGCAGCTTACAGAAACATTTGAAATAACATGAGTAAGGCACGGATGCCTTCTATCTCCATTTTTCTTTCTGTTAGTCCTATATTGGATTATGAAAATAACTCAGAACAACAGAAATGGAATCCAGTGGTCACTGACCAAGCAACTTGATGACTTAGACTTTGCTGATGACATAGCCCTACTATCACACAACCATCAACAGATGCAAGATAAAAATGAGCATACTTAATAAGAAATCACAGCAGCTGGGTCTTTAAAATAAATAAAGATAAGACCAAAGTTATGACAATTAATGCCGTTGGCAATAACCAAATAACAATAGAAGAAATATCTTTACTGGACCGTAAAATCTTACATATATCTGGTCAGTGATATAAACAAAGAGGATAAACCGAGAATTATATCCAAAATAAGGATACAAACGGCAAGATGGGTCTTCTTTGCACTGGGAAACATGGACATCTGAAGAAATTAGGCTAAATAAAAACAATAAAAATGTTCAACTCCAATGTTAAGTCACACGGAGAACAGCAAAAATGACAATCATGTAGATACAGACTTTCGATAATAGATGCTTGGGCAGAATAGAAAGATGGAAATGGCAGGACAAAATCACTAACAAAGAATTATGGAAAAGTACCAGTCAAATACCAGTGGATAAAGAGATACAATGTAGACGATGGCGATGGATAGGGCACGCATTGCGGAAGCCAACTGAGACTATTACACAACATGCCTTTTTGGGAAATTCCCAAGGAAAAAGAAAAAGAGGAAGACCAAGGAATTCTTGGTGAAGATAAATGGAAGCAGAGATGAAGATGATGGGGAAAACATGGAATGATCTTAAAAAAACTAATAAGAAACAACAGAACGGCTTGGAAAGTGTTTTTTGAAGACCTATGCTCCACAGGGAGTTGAACATGTTTGTTGAAGATCTATGCTCCACAGGGTGTTGAAAGTGTTTGTTGAAGACCTATGCTCCACAGGGTGTTGAAAGTGTTTGTTGAAGACCTATGCTCCACAGGGAGTCGAAAGTGTTTGTTGAAGACCTATGCTCTAAAAGGAGCTGAAAGGAATAAGAAAAAGGAGTCAATGTTGATTTAAGCATAACAAACAGGTTTTATTAAAAACATGTTGTAAGATCAGCACTACAACAGTATTCTATTTGTTGTTTAGTCGATAGATAATCTCTGCATTACGTAATGGACATCCCCTTGGTGCTCAGATCCCCTCCTTCCCAGTATGAAGCACGCTCACCACATACTAACGAAAGCAGTAGAAACAGTTTCAGATCAGAAGCACCAACTTTCTTAGCACCAGCACAAATCTTCAAATCAACTTCAATAGTCATCTCTTCCGACATACGTGGCAGGTGAAAGTGGCTCTGTTTTTTTTTTCTCACCCGACCATGGACAGGGTCACGATAGCCACACACACATGTCCATCTGTTATTGCATATTCTAAAAATAGACTGATCTCTAAATAAATAAACCTGAGAAGTTCATAGTTCTATTTATAAATTTCTCTAATTTCATTTATTTCCTTTGGTTCTTTTAATTAATTTACTTTCTAAATATTTTTGTAAAATTCAAATATCTAATTTGTTTATGGTAGACAATTTCCAGTCCATGTTTGTTAAAGTTTTCTGCTTATTCATTATTTTCTTTGGGAGCCGCGATAGCTCAGCGGTTAGTGAACTGAACTACAAAGGACAAGAGGTAGGGTTCGATTCCAACCAACGGCTTTTCGGTTCACCCAGCCTTTAATGGGTACCGGATTTTTTCTGGGAAAGTAAAGCAGCACGGGCGTAATACCGACCACATTACCCCAAAAAGCATGTGCCGAAGGTCTGTAATATTTATGGTCACTAACACCATATTCCCTATACGCCACTTGGCGTGACGGGACCACTTCCCTTTTTTTTCTCATCATTTTCTTTGATTTTAATTTTTTTAGATTTGTGTTTATTTTGTCTTGTTTATATTTTATGTTTGCTTTAGAAGATTATTCTTGTTTGTATGATATTAGAAACTGGTAAATTAATATTTCTTGCTATTATTGTCTACGTTTTCGTTGCTTTAATAACAATTATTGTTTGCCATTTAATAAAATATATTTATCTTTAGCTTTTTTTATGTACGTCTCGATGAGCATATGGGTCTCTGTGTGTGCATGTGTGTCTGTCTTTTCGATTTAAAAAGTTCATTTAGGAGAAAATTCCCATTGTTCACTTTACCCATTAAAAAAACAGACTGATTAAATTGTTAATATTGGGAAAATATGAACATAACGTGATGGAAATGGCTGTTGTAATAAATGTAATTGATGTAATCAAGATTTACATTATTTGACGTTGCGTATCTAATGTATCATATACATAGCCGCATAGATGTCGTTTTTTTTGTGCAACATAAACGACTTGTTGGTATGTACATACATACGTGTGTTTCTTCGGTTGAAAGAGATGGGAGTTAAGATGGACACCGCCTGAAACGAGAAACTTAGTGGGCGTGTAAGAAGACTTATCAACCAACACAGAGCTGGAGTCGTCAATCGCTGGACACTGTGGGTCTTTCTAAGGAGGGGATCTGAGCACCTATAAACGTGTTCGGAGTGCAATGATGATGACCCGCAAATAACTCAGTAACTCAATACGCGTATGTATGTATGTATTTATGTGTGTGTGTGTGTGTGTGTGTGTGTGTGTGTGTGCTTACTTATGCAACACGTCTATGTCAATAAAAGTGCGAAAGAGAGTTCATCGGTGCTATATAGAGCCAAATCTGACGATGGAAGCGAAACATAAACAGTAGACAAACAAATGAATAGACAACTAGAGGCCACAGAGATGGGATTTCTCAGAATAGGTACAACCAGCCTATGCCACTGTACACTGGACAATATGACTACAAAACATGTTCTACAGGATTGCCCCCAGTACACAGACCTGAGAAGAGCAATGTGGTCCACGCCCACCTCCCTGGAAGAAAGACTATATGGGGTAATCGATTCGCTTAAACAGACAGCTGACTTCATGAGAGAGTCTGGAATCCTACTCTGATTGAGTCTTGATCGCAGAGAGAGAGAGAGAGAGAGAGAGAGAGAGAGAGAGAGAGAGAGAGAGAGAGAAGATGTTGAAAGTTCACTGGACAGCTAAAAAGACCAATGAAGACATTCTCAAAGAGGTCAACACAAAAAGGGAGCTCCTAAAACATAAGAAAGAGACAGCAAACATTTTTTCGGGCACATCATAAGGAAAGGAAAGTTGGTATACTTGGTTACAACTGGCAAAATACAGAGACAGAGAGTTCGCGGACGACAAATGGAGAAGATATTAGATAGGTTGGTGTCATGACATGGAAAGTCAACAACATAATTGATGCGATGCACTGTGGATAGAAGATTGTGGAAGGACATGATCGCCTACGCCAACTGGTATGGCACATGATGATGATATATTTATGTATGTTTGTGTGTGTGCATACATGTTTGCACGTATTTGCGTGTGCATGTACGATATGCAAGTATATATGTTTATGTATGCATACGTATGTTTTAAAACATTTTTTTTTACAAAGCAATTATTTGCAAACACCGAAATAATGATTTTGTCAAAATTTAATATAATCATCACTGCTTCAATTCATTTGCGCCTGCGCTTGACAGATCCTTAGAAACGACGGGAACATCATTTTTTCCGTATGAGTGCACTGTCAACCATGTAGCTCCGACAGAATATCACCGTCGTCCCAGAAAACTGCTCCACTTGGGGCATCCTTCAGTAGACCGGAGACACCGCGACGCGATGTTAATGGGTAGAGTGTGAGATGTAGCTCCTTAACAATCACCGTTGTTGCTATAGCAAGATGTATCTTTACATTGTCGTGGAGGAGACACAATGCTGCCATCAACAATCTTCGCTCTTCCTGACAAATGACTGGCTTCAGATGATCCCTTACGTGGTTTGATTAGTTGACACTAGTAACAGTGTTTCATTTGGCCATTTAGTTCACTAAGATCAGCCTCTTGTGCACACAGAAGAAAGTCGACATGGATTTGCCTGCAGATCGATGCGTCTTTAACTTCTTGGGTTTTCATGTTGTGTGCTGCCACTCCATGCTTTGTAGTTTTCGTTTGGCTCGTAGAAGAGTACCAAACTTTCGTTCACAGTGACTATACACTAGATAATGATTGACCATCAGTCTCTTACCGGCGCAACAGCTCTTGACGAGCATCGACACACTTTTCACTTCAGGTGTCATTCGCACAATCTTTCAAACACTCTTCAGAGCTTTAATTCGACGTGACTTTTATGATGAGCTGATCGAACTGCGTTGTCCAATAGCGTTGTCACCTTCTTGACTGTGACACGCCTGTTCTTACCTATCACGGTTTCCACGACTTTATGATGTCTTCCGTGAATGCTGAACCTGTGCAATGAGAATCCTCCACACCAGAGACACCGATCTTCAACTTCAATCCATTGATACACTTGTGTAAGGAATCTTGTCATTGTACTGAATTCTCATCTGATAATGAATCTCTTGAAGGTTTCTCGCTTGTACTAAAATAAAATACTCAAAACTCTTCGCTGCTCTTGATTAGTGCATTACTGCAAGGCATTCCCATCATGTCAAACTATTTCACAAACTCCATTCCGCGCCATACATTGCTGGTAGCTCAGGATCACCGCTTCCGTGTACCAGACACAAAAGGATATTGGTAGTACACACGATGTTCAATACTACTTTCCCGTCTTCCAGCTGAATAGAAAACACACTGTTATACATATATCCGATATGTGTCAAATATTGATATTATCGTCCTTCCTTTTTTTAGCTACCAATTAACAATAAACGCCTTTGTTATTTAAACCATGTGCTTGTGGTGTCATGTAGGGCAACAACAAAGCCCATGAACATCCTTCACAGAGTGCGCATGTCTGACCTAGACTATTCATCTCTATTTCAACAATCTGGTTGTCCTTGGACAGTCTCTCATTCTCCATCCTAGAGATTCATTGCATGGCAGATCTTGTTTCTCGGTCGCCTCTGAGCTCGTCACTTTATCCAACTCCATCTTTCGCTGATATCACTAAAAACGCACCTCATGCTGGATATAAGCTCCCCCCCCCACTCTTCCTCACGTTCCATCACCCGCAGAGCAGTTCCAGGCTGGTGAATTCGCCGGACCAAAACAGCCAGTTCGAAAGCTATCCTCAGGCAAACTGTGCGAGATGATGATAATTTTGACGAACTTCGTTCCGTGGTTTTCCAAACCAAAGTTCCTCAAAGAGCCCCAGCCCAGAATGTGCTAAGCTCTCATATATTATTTGCTTAGTTTATGTGTTTCACCCACTACATGCACACACACACACACACACACACACACACACACACGCACGCACACACACACACACACACACACATATATTTTATATATGTATATATATATATATATATATTATTACGCCTAGAAGGCGCCAGTTCTCCGAACAGTTTTATACAACCCTAATTTCACTCAGATGAAATATGCACATGCGAAGAGAGTAAAGAATTAAAAAAATTATCCTGGTACCTAAAATTAGGGGAGACAAATAATAATTAATGAACATTATTATGGATGGAATCTTCCGAGGCGATAGATCGGTGAATTATTTCAGGGGAAGAGGTATGTTTATAACACTCGGATACAAATAATAAATAATCAACCACAGAAAAAAAACAAAAAACAAAGAACATTAGATGATCCGAAACAGGATCGAACCCGTACTCCTCGGTACAATGTCTTGCCACGAGAACCAAACGCTAGACCACATGGTCAACTCGCTGAGTCGCTCATCTAAAATTACCTGGACTACTCTTTTTCCAAAGGGATTGAAATATTCTCTACGATTATTATCATTTATCGCTATTATTGTTAGACCAAATTAAATACTTCCCTGCGCATTGCCATGATTATTTATTATTATTTTGTACATTGATATTGTTTTGAATTATTATTAGAAGTTTTCGTCGAAAGGCTTGAACGGTTCTACAATGTGTCTTTACCGTTTTTGAACTAACCATAAAAAAACTTCTGTGAAAACAACATTGCATGTTGTATTGTCCTGCCGGGGATTTAGTATCGTTTTGTCTTTGCTGAAAGAACCAATTCTAGATTATGCCACTTATAACTGGTTAACTGTCTGAAACGATTTGCCTTGCGATAAAGAAAACACAACAACATACTATCTCGAAATGAGGGGAGAAAGTATAGGTATCCAACCAACTACAAAGTCCAAGTACAAAATGAAGACTCTTAAATGGTACTAATAAATCAAATTACACATAATTGACAAAGTATTATTGCAATTATTATTATCATCATTAAGGGGCGTATTAGCAGTAAATTGATATCAATTTCCTTTACCTAAACCGAGAGGATAATGCAGGTTATTCTATTTATCGCTTAAGTGACCACTTTGAACGTCATTTTGCTAACCACGTGGTGACGCTATCTTGCAAATTAATCTTCTTCTTCCCTTCCTCATTTGCCTTGCAGCGTCGAGGGGAGATTTAATTTGCGGTCTTTTGCTCTTCTGTTCGCCTCTGCTGCTATGTTTCCTCGTGCTTCTAATATTCCATCAAATCATCCTTTTCGCGGTCGAGCATTCGGTATGGTGTTCTCGCACCGTTTATTGAGGGCCCATTGTGTTGAGTTTTGATCACTCTGCCTTATCACGTGACTGAACTATTTTATCTGTTATTTTTTTATATATTCTTTGGCGGGGGTTATTTTTTTCCCCTCAGTTCTTCATTTCTGATATTATCTCTCACTCTGTTTCCAGTCATTCGTGTCACACATTTCATCTCTATAGAGGTTATTCTTCGTATTGTTCTTGCATCTAAAGTCCAGGACTGGCATTGGTAGCACAACGGTAGGATGAAAGTTGTAATGTAAAGTGCGCGTTTTGCCTATAGAGTTATTTCCTTGTTGGACAATAGTGGTGATAGCTGTCCAATGATTTGAAAGGCTTTGAAGCATCTTGAGTCTATTTCTGCTGTTTGTGAATTTTCGCTTGTCACCAAACTTCCTAGGGGTTTGAATTCATCTACTTGTTTTAGTTGTGTGCCTTCTATAGTTATGTTGATTTTCATGTTGTATTTTGTGCCTGTGCTGTTGAGTCTATTTAAGTGCTCCTGTGGGTCTTCTATCTTTATATGTATTAGTGCATGATCGTCTGTAAATAAAAGCTCGTTCAGCTTCTCTGTCTACGATGCGTTGGCTAACTTGCATATATAGTCCATGTATGTAATGAACAGTAGAAAAGGGGTGGGGGGGAGGGCGATAGTACGCACCCCTGTCTTACACCTGATCTAACTTTGAGATGGTCTGTGTAGCCTGCTGCTGATGTAAAGACTTTTAATTAGGTTGATTAGATATTGGCTTACTCCGTATGTTGTTAGTATCTCCCACAGTTGTTCTCTGTTTACTCAGTTGAATGATTTTTCCTGGTCAATGAAAGCTATATACAAATTTTGATTTTGTTCTGTCGTCTTTTCTGTTAGCTGTTTTAGGGTGAATAGAGCATCAGAACATCCTCTATTTTTTTTTTCGGAACTCCATTTGAGAATTGCTTAACTGTACTTCTGTTATTGGCCTCAACTTTTTTCCCATAATTTTGGTGCATAACTTTCCTACCTGACTGAGAAGAGATTTACCTCTATATTGATTGCATTCTCTCATGCTGCCTTTCGTTTTCTATATTGGATTGATGATTGTCTGTTGCCAGTCTTCTGGAGTTTTTTGTTGGTGCCATGCTGCATTGAATATTCTGTGTAGCCATGAAACTCCCGTTTTCCCTGCTGCTGTTATTATTTATACAGATATGTTATCTATCCCCGGTGCTTTATTTCGTCGTACGTATTTGATTACATCTTTCATCTCCTATTTCATGATGTCTGTTTCAGTGTTTTTGCATTGTAGCGTGGTTTTTGTTGTGTTAATCGCAGTTGGTGATATGTTCAATAGGTCTTCCGAATATTATTTCCAGCTCTGTTGCATATGTTGGTTTTTTTTTATATTGATTGTCCGTCTTTGTCATTTATGAGCTCAGTAGGATCGTGGTTTTCTTTTTCGCTCTTGCTACTTTTACAGCTTTGTCTAAGTCTCTTTTGGCAGTCTTGAAGTCCTTGCTCATCTTTTGTCCTAATTTTGTCCAAGTGTTTTGTTTAGCTTCTTTGACCAAAAGTTTAAATTTTTTTCCGGAATAAGACATAGTTTGCCATAATCTACTTGATTCTTCTTCTCCCTCCAGTTTTTAAATAGTTTCTTCTTTTCTTTAATTGCTTCTCTGATTGCTTCTTTTCATCATGGGGTGCTCTTTTACCACTCTTTTGTCCTTAGTTTTGCTTTACATTCTGTTATTGCGATGTCGGCTATTGTTTCCTTAAACTGCATCCACTCTTCTTCTGCTGTGTTTACTTCGTTAGGGAGTTTCTTTAATTTCATTGTTAATTTTTCTTCTAGGGTTTTCCTTGATTTTTTAAATTAATTGCTTTATTTTTAGTGTTTGCTCTTTTTGCTTCTTTTGTTTGTTTGCATATCTTCTCAGTGTTATTTGCTGGCCGATTGTAATCACAACCATTTTGTGGTCCGTGTCGTCTGTGATCTTAGGGACTCAGTCACTCTTTTTTTTTGGTTCTGCTTTCTTATTTGTGTAAAGTCTATCCTGGTTTCTACGTGTTGTGTCATTCCGCTTGTACCAGGTGAGTAGTAGACCAGGAAGGAAATGCTCCTGGTTTTTTAGTTGACCAAAGAATAGGGTATACCCTACGAAGTCCAGTACCCTATGAGTACAGGAGTTATATAGAGACTACGGCAAGCTGCGGCAAGCTGCGGCAAGCCAGAGTGATGTCATGATATATATGTATATATGAATAGGGCTTGTATAGTGCATGAAGGGGTGGGTTGTTGAGGGGATAATTACTGATCATGTATTGGACATCAGTTTTTCCCGCCAAAGTGACTTCCAATAGGAGCTAGTGTGTGTGTGTGTTGTCCGGCTATAGACCACGCCCACTCCGGAAGTGAAACTACCATATTAGGGAGTAGTGATACGTTAGTTATTTTATAGATATGGTGAGCATTTATACATATAATAGTAATAGTAATAGTTATTATATCTAGGTGGACGTAAATGGGCCCCGTATTTAAGATATGGACCATAAGTAGGTATATATACATATATATATATTGGCAAATCTTGCTGGCGGTATTAACGAACAGTCATCTTCTCCCACCGTGGCACATAATGACCCAATCAATAAACCGCTCGCGTGAGTTTAATGATTATTTTCTCCAGCGAGCGCGAAACGCAACAGGTTATGTAAAAAAAAGGCGCGTACACGATTTAATATATTCATCCGACTAGCGTCGGTCGGGCAGTCAGTCACGAGGTACCCACAGTGATAACACTGCCAGATACGCTTCCATATCTGTAAATCTACAACCAGAGCCTCACTGATATTATCCTATCAGAGCTGTAAATCTAACAGCAGATAACCACAGGTGTTATACTGAAACAACGTCGGAGAAGCTAGGAGAACCAGCCTTTAAAAACCAACATTATAAGAATACAGGTAAGTTGAAATTTTGCTTAAAATACATAACAATGTGTGTTTATTATCATAGTTTTATTAATGGAAACGAATTACGTAACATATAGGAACGTGTTCGGTAAGTGTCGTAACGGTCACAGAGCAAAGCTGTTACGAAATAGAGTCAACATCGTCGTATCCTTTTCGTTAGAGAAGGCTAGGAACTTTTTCCAACCACCGTTTTTTACAAGCCAGTCTCCGAATAATCCACCGATAAATATCCCGGCAAAGAAAGCGAAGCTCTTTTCCAGAGAAGATATATCTGTATCAGAATCGTAAAAGTCTTTGACATGGTTCTTAATTAGTCGATAAGCCAGCTTATAAATAACCACGAGGCGCCCACAGTTTAAAATTCCATCTGAAACCATATAAACCACAATGGTCGCAAACGAGGCGTAAATATCCTTATCCCCGACTCCCAAAGTTATACCAGCGAATAACGAGTCATATCTCTCTGATACCGTATAGACTAGTTTAGCCATTGACTTATAAAACGGGGAAAGTTTCTTTTTAGTCTTATCGTAAGTGTGGATAATATCAACAGCTAATACCACAAATTCGTTCGAAAGTGTAGACACACACATTTTACAATCAGAACTAGTCATTTTCGAATCCATATAAGATAAAGTCAGAAGCGCGCGTGGTACGTGAAATCAATAATGTGAAACATGTCTGGACATGTTCGGCTATACATTACGCGTGAGTCACACAAACTGAGCGATGTATTAAGTTCCACGAAGCTTATAGTTCCAGTCGCGTTAGTACACATATTGTAAAAGTGGTATGGTTATGATAGTGATATGAACATGATAGGGATAGAGACTCAAATATGTCGATAAAAGCTTTAGTAAACACCTAGATACCCGCTCACCGACAAAATATAATATTTAAAACTAACTGTTAATGGATGCGTGTTTTAGTTAAGTAATAAGTACGTAGATGTTGATAATGTGTTTTGAGTAGAAAGATTAAAGTACTGATAAGGGAGAGCTAGACCGAGAGAGAGAGAGAGAGAGAGAGAGAGAGAGAGAGAAAAGAAAGAAAGGTAGAGAGAAAGAAAGAAAGAAAGAAAGAAAGAAAGAAAGAAAAGAAAGAAAGAAAGATTTGAAACGGTCTGATATAGCGGTGGTAGACGCTGAGAGACAGTTATAATAAACTAGCGAAAGCGGAGGAATGAGTCATATCTGGCTATAGCGTTAATGATAGTAAGAGCGACGGATGAGTTTTGAGTTGTACGGGGATGGTGTAAGACATGAGAGCTGGTGAGGTTAGGTGTGCTAATGAAGTGGTCGATAACTAATAACTGTCTAGTAACATATAGTATGTGTGCGTGCGTACATGTGTGTGTGTGTGTGTGTGTGTGTGCGCGTGCGTGTGCGAGCGCATGTTATACATGTATACTATTTCAATGTGTTTTTGGTACGCACACTAAATGCGTGGTTTTATCTCGTTGACAGATGGCCTCTCGTAACGAACTTGTAAGCAGACCACGCCACGTGTGTGAAACGTGTGGGAAAAGCTTCACACGGCGACACGATCTAGCCAGACACGTAGATAGTGCGCACGGCCAACAGACATACCCGTGTCCTATATGCGGGTGCATCTTTACAAGATCCACAAATCTTACCAAACATGTGGCGAAGAAACACACAGCATATGCATCTATATCACCGGCACCAGCACCGGCTACATCAAGGGCCCCGACAGTATTCTCTGCAACAGACAACAATGTTGCAGAGACCGGGGATGAAGAACAACAACACTCTAGAAAGAAACCCGAGTAGATAACACTAGTGGGGGTGAGCAGCCTACACCTAGTAACAGTACAGAGCACATATCATCTGTACGCATTAATACTAAATACTCGTGTAAAGACTGCGGGAAAATATTTACTACCCAAAACCATCTAGATCGACATATAGACACTGTTCACAATAAACAGACATACCAGTGCCCTATATGTGTATGCGAATTTAACAGACAGGACAATCTAAGAACACATATTAAAAATAAACACCAACTACCGATATCAACAAGTACAAGCTCAGCATCCGCGACAAGACCATCAACACCATCAACCACCTCCACAACAGCAGTGTCAACCTCCTCCTCCTCAACACCGTCAACCTCCTCCGCCACCTCATCAGCTTCGATACCGACGACCTGTTCAAAGTCCAGAGCTGATCCAACAATTAAGAGGAAGCGGAATAATGAACAATCGATAGAGCGTCAACACAGCAAGAAGGCGCGAACGGATCTAGAATTAGACAATTTAGCTAGTTTACCAGCAGATGTTAGACAGGTCTATGTCGACAACTGGCCGGCAATAAGGTCACATAGTAATAATAACAGGCATCTGTCAGTCCACACGGTCTTCCATAATCCAAATTCACACCTAAGGGCAAACTGGGCAAACATTCTAAACCCCATATTTAATAACCAAACACGTAGATTTAAAATAAATTATTCTCACAATTTCATCCTGAGGAATAAAGAAAACAACGACCTTCGGTTTTTCCATAGTAGTTTCAATAATAGTTTAATTCTTTCAACGCCGATGGTTATAAATAACAGAGCAGATTTTGATAGGTTCCTCACACAACTACAAGATAGCGACCCCTTAAACCACGCAAATCATAATAGACCGAGCACTAAATATAGTGTTGAAACCCTTCCCAGCACTTCGTCTATTTTTATCATTTCGTAGAATATCCTATCGGGTGTCTAACCACCGAACTGCCACAACACATTACAAACAATAAATTCATTTATACATTACAAAATAGCAAGCATGGACCACCCTATACTGATAATCTCTGTTTCTTTAGATGCGTGGCGTTATTTAGGGGTGCTAATCTCGGTAATTTACACAGACCCACCAGCGATCTCCTGAAACAGTGGCAAGACCATCAGGGGTTAGATATAGACGACGAGTTCCCCGGTGTAACGCTAGCGCAGATTCCCTCTCTAGAAAAGTGTTTCGGTATTAACGTGGACGTCTTCGCTTTTGACAAAGAACAAGCCCTGTCCCCAATGCTAAGAGGTAGTACGACTTTTAGCGACACCTTACGAGTTCTATTTTACGAGGAACATTTTATGTATATAGAGGACATAGATAAGGCGGCCCGGGCTTTTTCTTGTCCTAAATGTGGAAAATTGTGGAAAGAATGTTGGCGTATGGATAAACACGAGAAAACATGTACCGGGGATAAGCGAAAAGACAAGTATATCGGAGGAGTTTATAGGAACAAAGAGGGTATACTCGAAACGATAGCTAATAGGGGTATAGAAGTTCCTAATAACTATGTGTATCCCTACAGAGCGACGTACGATTATGAATGTTACTTTAGTAATGTACCGACGACAGATGGAAACATTAGTAGTGTGACCGAATATGTAGCCAGGCATATTCCAATGTCGTGTGCCGTAGCCAGTAATATTCCGGGTTATGAGAAACCAGTATGTTTTGTGAGCGAATGTGATTCTCAAAAAGTAGTGAGTAAAATGATAGATTATCTAGAGACATTAGCGAAACGGGCATATATAATCTTACGCGGCAGTTTCAAACAGGTTTTTGACAGTTTAAGAGACAGGGGTGACTGTAGTGACCTCATAGGGAAACTCGAGTCATACTTGAGAGAGCTCCCCGTTATAGGGTTCAACTCTGGAAAGTATGACTTAAACGTTATCAAACCCTATTTAATAAGACATTTCGTAGCTGGGGCGAACAAAGTAGAAAAAGCGAACGAAGAAGATGACGTTGAAGAAGAATTGAAAAATCATGACGATGAAGAAGAAGATGACGATGAAGAAGAAGATGATGAAGATGAAAATGAAGAAGAAGAAGAGGAAGAAGAGCCGAAACAAAACAAAACTAAAAAAGGGGTGACCTCGCCCTTCAAGTTTATCGTTAAGCGCAATAATAATTTTATGTGCATCTCCACCAGTCGACTAAAGTTCTTAGATATTATAAATTATCTCGCCCCGGGGTTCTCTTATAGTAAATACTTGGCAGCGTACAAGATTAAAGAGACTAAAGGCGTATTTTGTTACGAGTATATTACCGACCTAATAAAGTTAGACGAAACCTCTCTTCCACCGCATGAGGCCTTCTTTTCGATGCTTAAAAACTGTAATATTTCAAACGAAGAGTACGCGTATTGTAACAAGATATGGGCGGACAATAACATGTCCACTCTCAGAGATTTTCTTGTTTGGTATAACAACAAGGATGTCGGGCCCTTCCTACTCGCATTAGAGAAACAGATAGAATTTTACGCCGGTTTAGGTGTAGATATGTTTAAGGACGCCATTTCAGTCCCCGGTGTGACGTTAAGATACCTCTTCAACACCATACCTAAAAACGTAGTCTTTTCTTTATGCGGTAAACGCGAAGCAGAGCTTCATAAAACACTTAGAGATAATATAGTGGGTGGCCCGAGCATAATCTTTCATCGCCACCACGAGAAGGACGAGACTCGAATCAGAGGTAATCCTGAAAACGTAGTAGAGAGTCTTAAAGGCTACGACGCAAACGCTCTGTATCTCTGGGCGTTGATGCAGAAAATGCCCACTGACTTTCCAATTATACGAAAAGTTGAGGACGGGTTTAGACAACGTAAAGTTAATTATTACGATCAGCAGAGTAGAGAGTGGTTAACGTGGGTAGCTCACAAACACAACATTGAGTTGCGAACTCAATACAACGGGGGCGAGGTACCTTTAGGACCTCGTAGGATTAGAGTGGATGGCTTCTGTCAAAAGAGTAATAAAGCCTGGCAGTTTATGGGGTGCCTGACCCACGGCCATATCTGTCACCTCACTGAAAAACACAAAGGTGTTAACCCTATAAACAAAAAACACTTGTCCGAGCTATACGACAAGACCCGGGAAATTCGCGAATATTTAACCAACGATGTTGGAGTTGACGTGGTTGAGATGTGGGAATGTGAGTGGCAAGAGCTAAAGAAAACCGATAGCGCAATTATTCCGTTTCTTAAACAAGCCCTCCCCAGATCAAAACCATCGTATGCCCGGGAAAAATTACCACTAACCATTGCGCAGATTTTGAAAGCTGTTAAAGACGAAACGCTGTTTGGTCTTGTA
This sequence comes from Megaustenia siamemsis, assembly GCA_032433765.1. NCBI lineage: Eukaryota > Metazoa > Mollusca > Gastropoda > Stylommatophora > Ariophantidae > Megaustenia > Megaustenia siamemsis. The sequence continues at coordinate 61,708,027 of JAVIAB010000001.1, forward strand.
GAATGCGATATTCATGTCCCCGACTCTCTCAAGGAATATTTTAGCGAAATGACACCCATATTTAAAAACGTAGACGTGTGTAGAGACGACATAGGAGAGCTTATGAAGGAATACGCCGTGAAAAATAAATTATTGACGACCCCTAGACGTACCCTGATAGGTAGTTATATCGGGAAGAAAATTCTTTTGGCCACCCCCTTATTAAAATGGTATTTGGATCACGATCTAGAGGTAACCAACATCTACCAGGTGATCGAATACCACCCTGTTAGTTGTTTCAAACAATTTGGGGACACCGTATCCGACGCCAGACGAAAAGGGGATGTAGATGAGAGGCAGTCCATTACGGGGGAGACCATGAAGTTGTTAGGAAATTCGGCGTATGGAAAAACTCTCACCGATAAAGCGAAACACTCGAACGTCGCGTACTGCGAGGGTGAGTCCGCTTCCAAGCTCGTTAACGACCCCCTATTTAAACATATGACAGATTTAGGAGTAGGGAATATATTCGAGGTGGAAATGTTAAAAAAGACGACGAGGTGGGACCTTCCGCTACAAATCGGCTACTTTGTATATCAATACGCCAAGCTACGGATGTTGCAATTTTATTACGATTTTTTAGACCGGTTCGTAGAGAGATCATACTTTCAGTTATGTGAAATGGACACTGACAGTCTGTATTTGGCGTTAAGTAAACCTAGTTTAGCTGACGCAGTTAGACCGCCTTTACTCGAAACTTTTTATAACGAGTACGAGCAGTGGTTCCCCTCAGAGACCTGTAGCGTTCATCGGGAGGAGTTTGTTAGGAGTAAAGGTAAATTTAAGGTAGATTGTCGAGACTGCGAGAAAACAAAATTGTACCATAAACGTACCCCCGGTTTATTTAAGTTAGAGTACGAAGGGGATGGGATGGTGTCGTTATGTAGTAAAACATACCACTGTTTTGGAGATTACTCAAAAACTAGTACTAAAGGGCTTAGCAAACATCACAATAAACTAGACAAAGATATATTTATGAAGGTTCTCAAGACACAACAGGCGCAGGGAGGGAAAAATGTGGGTTTTAAACGATATAAATCGAGTGTCTATACATATACACAACATAGAAATTCTCTCTCTTATTTCTACATCAAACGCCGTGTGCACAACGACAATGTGACGACTTTCCCGTTAGGTATCTAGAGTATTTATGTATATTATGTATATACAATGATACTTCTGTGATAGTTTTATGTCCAGTGATAATGAACATATGTTTGTGTCGTTGTCACGTTTATATTGTATTAAAAATATATCATTAAAAAAAGTATGCAGTTTTTTTTCTATTGTATATACATGTCACGTGGTACTGTCTCGTAAGAATAATATGGATACTATCAGTGTCCTTGGTGTACTACCAGTATACCTGTGTGTAAAACAGAAAAAAACGAGTTACAACATCTATGACTTTCACACCTATACAATCCATTATATACATACACATAAATGACAAATAACACGAGGCATGTTTTGTAATTTATATATATATTTTATTGATACAGCACAACACCGATACTGCGTATGCAGTACATCTAGACACGACATAAAAACACAACATCTAAATGTTCAGCCTCAGCCTCTTTCTTCTTCTAAGATGACCCGGGGCAATCGTTGTTATTGGTTGAATCTTTTCAACGTTGTCAGTATCGTACACGGGAGTCCTGTAAGAACCATTATTTATCGAATAAGGTTCGTTGCATGCTGATGTAGATATTGGAAGTCTATGATCTGCCGTGGTCGAGGGCTCGTTCAAGGGAAGAGGCTGTAGTGTTGTTGCATTAGCCTCGAGACGAGCACACTCGGCCAATAACTCGTCCTGCATAGCCACGAGCTGTTCGTTTCTACTAAGATGACCCGGAGATAGTTCTGGTATTGGCTGAATACTTTCGAAGTTGTCAGTATCGTAGAAAGGAGCCATGTAAAAGCCAGTATTTATGGAATATGGCTCGATACTCGGCGACGTGGATACTGGAAGTGTTTGATCTAGTCTGATGTCGGGTTCGTTCACTGTATGAGTTTCTGGTTTTATTGCAATGGTTTCGAGACGCTCATACTCGGCCAATAACTCGTCCTGCATAGACACGAGCTGTTCAAATTCTGAACGCTTCAACGTGATCCCAAACTTGGTGGGATATTTTAAATTCGATGCCCCGAAAAATTTTCGAATATGGATCATAGTCGACCCTCTGTATGAAGACACAGACGCTACTTTCAGCCCTGCAGCCAATGGTTTGACCATTTCACGATCTGCTGTAACGTAGACCCAGCTAGTGGGTACATCGACAACTGGTGCAGCCGCAGTGTTTGTCAGCATCTTCTGTATCTCAGCACTGAGCGATGTGTGACTGGAGCTTTCTCACCCGCGACTTTTATACCATAGGTCAGATTATAGATCCGGTTTAGTCCGGATTTTTAAACACTAAAATTCGTGTCCAGACTTGTCTGCGATATTTTTAGCCACTGACGTCATTGCACTAGAAATTTTAAATTTTGCGACACAAGTTTCGGTGCTACTAGTCGATACACGATTCGATCGTTTATGTGTTGTCTGGTGGATGAGGTAAACGGCATTAAGACCCTTTGCATTGATCCTCCTCGTGTTTTAATCAGTAGAAAATACACAGAGTACAGTCCACACGCGTTACTAACAAGATCTTGTAACTGACGCGAGTTGTAGATGAGAGGTCTGTTCGAATTCCTCTCGATGAAATCGATGATCTCGGTATGTCTGGGAGAAAACCCAAAACTGTCGAAATACTCAAACTGCCCCATAGCGTTGTAGTAGAGGGCGACCCAGTGAGAGCCCGGTCTCCAACTAGGGTCGGTATTGATAACGAAGGCTGCTGTTTTAGTTGGCTCGATATACCGAGGTAGCCGTTTGCGAGCCACTACGCTAACAATGGAACACCGTCTCACAAAAATGTCAGACATAAGTACTTTGAGAATATCTCTCGTATTCATTGTCGAAGTGTTTACGCTGTGTAATCTGTAAGAATCTGTCTCGTTTTAGAGATCTCCAGCACGGAATCCAGTTCTGCGTAAACTAGGACCTGTATAGGATTAGGCGTGATCGTCGCAAATTTGAGCTCGATGGCGACGGGCCCTGATTTTGCCAGCTCAAATTGTTCGGCGTTCAAAAGACTAGGGCTGAGATCGAATGCAAAAAGAGTGTAGGCGTTCTTGAAGTCGTTATAATCTATTCCGTTACCAGCGTCTGTTCCCACAAGACCCAACGCCAGCATGGACTTGAAGTAGGCGCGAGCGTACTGACCGCGGTCAAATTCGGTAGATAGAGGTTTACCCCAAATATTATGACCGGCGACCGTGACGTTTAAGTAGGTAAGGCCAAAGTTTTTAAAATTGAAGGGGTTGGTGTCGTAACTTCCATTAAATGCAGCCGAGTCCAGTAAGCCGAGGACTAGTCGCGTTGGTGTTTGAGTCAGGAAAAGGTTGTCTTGGGAATGAGATAACATGCCTTTAGGAATGGCAAATGTTTTAATCATAACTCTCTTCATGGGGTATCGCGCATTGCCTCGTAAGAGAGTCTTTTCGTGAGCCAGCGAAATGGCCGGATTAACTGAGGCTTTCCTCACCAACAGGGCGGCGTAGGTGATGACACTTTTATAACCGACAGTTTTGTCGTGAGCTTTGATGTTAAATACGTCCTTTGAGGGGGTCAACTTAATTTTCACGTCAACCCTGTTTAGCATGTAACGCTCCTGAGCAAAAATATCAGAGTGAAGTCGCCCTATCATATCCAGCTCATGGCTACCTCGGGCCAGATTTCGTCGAGTTTTAAGACCTGTATTGGAGTCACCTTGGGTGTCATCCGCGTGTTTGGGAGTATTGGTGTAGTAGAGTGCGCTCGTGAGATAACTTTTCTTAGATTCCTTGCTATGGTTGAGAGTGGCTTCTAGGTATGCTCGAAAAGGGTAGGTGTTTTCAGAAGCTGAAATCAAAGTATCGTTGAGAGATACGTCGACTTGTGAGATTAGACTGTGCAGAAAATAGTTCACAGGCGCAACTTCAACATCATTTGGTATATTTTCACCGTTGGACAGCGTGATTTTTGCTCTCATATGCAGATACGTGTTGGAAAAATCGATGTATTCGTCCGAATTTCCGCTGATGGAAAATTCTATAGGGGCCCCCGATGCCAGAGACGCCAAGGGGGAAACTTCTACAAACTGGGCAGAATCAAGAGATGTCTGAGTCGGTGGAACGCTAAACAAATCTAGTCCAGAATGGAAACACTCGCAAGACTTGGGATGCACTAACGCCATACCGCTTAACCGAATATGTCCGAATAGTTTGTCCTCTTAGACTTCTTGGACGCGGAATGAGAGTGATCGCGTTGTTTCGTCGTTTTTATTCTTCTTGCCGGCATCCCAGGTGGAGCTGCTCGTCTTTTCCTTCTTCTACCGCTTCCGGTTTGTTGGCCTGTATCGCCACCGGCCAGATGACTGATGGCTCCCTGAATTAAACGCTGACCGGATTCCTTAGCTCTTTCTTTAAACGACTCTCCAATTTTCTTCCCGCCAATGCGTCTTGCGCGACTTGTAGTCCCGTGCCGACACCTTCTCTGAGTAATGCCTTACCACCTGTTTTTAGCCACGGTAAAATTGCTCTTCCGATGCCTCCGAAAAAACTTCCGATACCGCGCCCTCGCTGACTTCTACCTCCGACAAATACCGGGAGGCCGTGGCCGGCTTGATTAAAGCAACACTCTTCGTATAACTTAGCATTTCGATGAAGCGGGGTGTGTCTCACCATTATACCAGATCGAAGTGCTTCCGCGCTCTGAAATGTAACGTCAGTACCGACGTTCCGGATGTAAATGGGATCGCAACTCCCCTGTCGTTAGTTAAAAGAATTTCTAACCTGTCGAAGGAGAACCTGCTCAGGGGGACATAGTGCGGTTTGTCGTAGATGCAAAATATGGATGTGGTGGTTTTCTCCAAAACAGGAACTGCCCTCAGTAAGGGTACCAGAACATCCCCCACCACTCTGCGTGACACTAGATCGCAATAGACGTACACGTTTCTGGTTTGCGTTTCCAAATTTATTTCTTTCTCGCCGTGCAGGGCCACGTTAGCGTCTGTCACGCGATTCGATGGGAGGCTTAAGATACTTTTCAATTCCTCGCTTATGGTAACCGAGTGTCCTTGGTCAAAGAGTTTAAGTATGGCCTTATTTTCGTTTTTTTTATTAAAAAATCTCATTTTGATGCGTGGTGATTTTTCCAAAATCACTTTATTTAAAGCATCGATAAAGTTATCCGCTGTCTTGTATAACCCCGGCGCCAGTTCCATTGTTACTGCTGTGTTACTAGAGGTTTCGTAACGGATCCAGATATCGCCGGGTAGGACGTTGAAATGAGTGTTTGGAAACTGTATCTCGGCCAAACCGACTTCGTAGTTTGCGTTCAGTTCGATAGTTTGAGGGAGTTTGACGAAAAAGTTCCCAGGACTATTTTCAGGATAAATTTGCATCGAAGCGTTGCTGGGGGCTGTGATGTAAAAACTCATCTTCCTTGATTCACCGTCTCGTCTCTAGCTTGGGATTTGGAAGCATGTAACCCAGACAACTACTCAGGAGCGCGATCCAAATCTTTCCGTCCTGACCCTCACCGTTTCCACCCGTCAGATTAAATAAAGCCACGCCGATTACGGCATATATAATGATCATTTGGCAGAGAAAAACGATTTCCATTCGCGGGAGCAGTTTACCAAAAACAGGCCAGAGAGAGGTTCTGCTATCGTGACTGGTCCCTTCGTCGTTCTTCGTTTCTTCTCGTTCAACTACCGTACTCAGAAAAGTTTGCACGTGTTCATCCCCCTCCATTTCGTCAGTCTCTGTATCTCGATACTTGATCGCTCAAAATCCAACTGTTAAATGCCGAGCTGTAAGCGTACCATTTGACTAAGTACTGTTTTTTTCCACCAACTTTCCTCTCTTCTAAGATGGCTTCTATTCGATACACCCGTTTATCGCCGACTTTCTGAAGCTCTTCTGTATAAAACGACCCTTTCAACTCTTCACCAGAATCATCTTTCACAACGTAGGTTACCGGGTTAGTGTTTTTGTTTACACGACTGATTGTAAACAGTTCTTCCGTCCACGATGGTGTATACCCCTTTTTGAAATTAGCTCTGGCTTGAGCTATCCTAACTCGATCACCTTCTTTATAACGGTTATTGATCGCCACTGACTGTCTATTGTCTCTCCCCGATAGTTTATTATACAACGTGTTCCAGACTTGTTCTTGATTGGCCGAATTTACGTGGACCGGCGCCATTTTAATGCTCCTGTGATACGAATTATTGTAGTTTCTGAGTAAGGCGGATAACGCATCCACATATCTCAATTTGTTCGTTTTCGTAAAAAATTTCCACATTTTCTCTTTTAACGTTCGGTTAAATCGTTCTACGATCGCTGCCTTTATATCCTCGTTCTCCGTAGTGAAGAAATGGACTCCATTTTCCTTGAGAAACTTTAGGAAAGTTTTGTTGACGAATTCGGATCCTTTGTCCGTTTGAAGATTTATCGGTTTGCGCTCGGCAAATATTTCGCTCACGGCCTCCACTAGATTTTTTGCGGTTTTCGACCGTATCGGAACTGCCCAAGCATACTTCGCAAAAACGTCGATACATGTAACGAGATACGAGAACGCGTCGTTGTATCTTCTTAATTGTCTCAGATCGATCAGATCAGCCTGGAACTGCTGATTCATACCACCCACGATGATGGGTCGTCTCTTAAATTTTCTAACAACGGGTTTGTGTAGAGTATAAGCATCCTGTAGACTCAGCCATTCTTTAATTTTTGCAGAGCTTAGTTTTGTACTACGCTGTAAACCACCCACACCCCCGTAGGCACCCGGTCGCTTCGGATCGTAGTAACGGCTTCTTAACATCTTATCTACTCGTTTGGCCATGACTCCCAGTTTGGTTTTGGAATTTTACTTTTTCTTCTTTTCCTGAGCCTGTACTTGCCCACAACTTCTTTGTGAGTGACCGCTTTCGTTTTCGGCCTAGGCGCGCTTGGCGCTGACTGAGGAATTTTTTCGTCGACTTCGTCTTTAAGTACCGCGGTTGGTGGTGTTGTACTCGCGTCGGGGGATGGGAGTGCCTGTTTAATGTCCACTACGCCTAGAGGTTTGTGTCTGTACTGATCGAGACGTTGCAGATACCGCTGCAATGTCTGCTGATACAGTCTGGCTTTGTCGCGTGGTGACATGTCCTCTCTTTCCAGGACTCGTTGCATTTGCGTATCCAGATCTCCTAGGGTGTCTTTTAGTGACTCGGGTGGCGTATACGCGACTTGGTGGTGATTTACAGACTCTACCAGTCGAGGATCGATCAAAATCATTTTCTTGGCCATCGTTCACACGCCCAGAATACCGCTCAGGATACCCAGAACCGGTTTAATCAGAGCGCCGATAAAACCACCCTTTTGTAGAATCTGTTTTCTCTTTTTCACGGTCGTCTTTTTTCGTGCGAGAATCCTCAGGTCGTGTTTATGGCGCTGCAACCGTCTCTTCTGAGCCGGTGTGAGCCGAACGTTACCTTTTAACACGTTGTGGCAGCATTCGCACAGAGTTCTTATGAGATCAGGCGACGCTGTTTTCATCGCGGCCTTTACAACTGGTGGTTTAGCAGAGCACAGAAAACGCAACATCTCTCCGTGTCTTTTGACCGACTCGCCCATGTTCCTTACTTTGGGATGTAGACTACCTGTTGTTCTTTAGGAAAAATATTGGTTCGGAGCCTTAGATGATCCGGCGTCTCTTGCCGAAGGTCAAATAATAAATACCCGTGTGGAGCCGATGTCGCGTCTTTAAAACTTTCTTGCACGTACGACACGCGCCCCGGGTACATTTGTTTGGCCAGATTCGTAATCTGAGATCCGTCTCTCGGGTTTTTAAACAGAACTATGTAATGACTGTTGAGACTTATCGTCCGCTGTTCCTTGTTTTTGCTAAAGAGATTCTGTACTACATACACGACGCTTATATTTCTATGATGACTTCCCTTGGTAAATAGTTTCGTGACCCTATCGTCGGTTTCGTTCATCAGATCGTCTATGACCAACAGACGTGTCCTATCTCCTCGCCATTGCGCCATGTCGGGTAGCCCTTCGTTAAACTGAACACCCTTCATCGTATCGTACATCGATTGCCACTCGCCGTAACAGTAGATTATTTCCTCCGGAGCGGGTCTGATCATTTCTGACACGTGATCGATAAAGCGCCTAAAAAACACACTTTTTCCGCATCCCGTCGGTCCTGCGACTAGCGCCGTAAACGGATGATTCCAGGTTGGATCCATACCTACGACTGTCGCGAGGTAGTTTTATGTCGTTATTTTATAACTTACGAACCTTATTTGATAACACGATACGCGTATCGAGATCATAAGTATTGTTATTAACCTATGTCTTATTGTCTGCTAACCGCGTACCGAGACAGATCGCTCATTAGTTTACACAACTTGTTGCGTTTCGCGCTCGCTGGAGAAAATAATCATTAAACTCACGCGAGCGGTTTATTGATTGGGTCATTATGTGCCACGGTGGGAGAAGATGACTGTTCGTTAATACCGCCAGCAAGATTTGCCAATATATATATATGTATATATACCTACTTATGGTCCATATCTTAAATACGGGGCCCATTTACGTCCACCTAGATATAATAACTATTACTATTACTATTATATGTATAAATGCTCACCATATCTATAAATGCCTCAAAATTATTCTGTAAAATCATCCTAAATAGAATAAAGGATTCATAGATACAGTAATGCGTGAAGAACAGGCTGGGTTTAGAAAAGGGAGAAGCTGTCTTGACCACATTTTCACTCTACGACTTATATTGGAGGAACACATTGAAAAGCAAAAACCTTTTGTACTTAACTTCATCGACTTCAAAAAGCATTTGATAGTATTCATAGAGATTCTTTGTGGAAAATTCTGAAGCAATATGGCTTACCATCAAAAATCATAAATATTATCAAAGACATGTATGATGGTTACACATGTGCAGTTCGAACAGAGGAAGGACTGAGCGAATGTTTCCCAATAGAAACTGGGGTTAAACAAGGATGTATTTTATCGCCCTTGTTATTTGGAATTGTTATGGACTTCATAATGAAGAAATGCTGCACTGGTAATAAAGGCATCGAATGGATACAAGGAGACCATTTGGAGGACCTGGACTTTGCTGATGACATAGTTCTCATCAGCAATCAGATAAAACGATGCAGGAAAACACAAATGAACTATCATCAATAGCCAGCAAAATTGGGCTTGAGGTCAATCATGAAAAGACTAAAGTCATGAAAAGTTTAATTCCAACAAGTGACAAAATATACATGGAAAACAAACCAGTAGAAGAGATCGATCACTTCATCTATCTTGGAAGTCACATTGATCGAGAAGGGGATACGAGCAAAGAAATTAGAATCAGACTGGCTAAAGCAGCAATGTCTTTCAGAAGCCTTGAAAAGTTGTGGAAATCAAAACTCATTAGCACAAACACAAAACTTAGGCTATTCAAATCAAATGTACTATCAACCCTTACGTATGCGTGTGAAAGCTGGAAAACAACAAGAGATATAGAAACAAAGTTGAACGCATTCGAAAATAAATGTCTAAGGAAAATACTTGGTATAGAATGGAACGAATTCAAAACAAACGAGGAAATTAGAGAAATCGCCAATCAACCACTAATATCTTCAGTAATAAAGAAAGACGATGGTCATACGTTGGACATGTGATGAGAAGAGATAATAATCGAATAGCAAAGCAAGCCCTCATATGGGAAACAACAGGTAAAAGAAAAAGAGGAAGACCTAGGGAGACACTGAGAAGAACATTGATGAGAGAGGCAAGAGCAGCAGGAATCGGCTCCCTCAATGAGATAGAACTGCTTGCACAGAACAGAGACAGATGGCGAGATTTGATAAAATATCTTTAAAAGAAAACTGCTAGAACAAAAATTCATATAGGAGAAGGTGTATCTTGGTCTACGCCCTATGGGCCGGTTACGGCTCGAAAGGTCAATAGATAGATATCTATAAAATAACTAACGTATCACTACTCCCTAATATGGTAGTTTCACTTCCGGAGTGGGCGTGGTCTATAGCCGGACAACACACACACACACTAGCTCCTATTGGAAGTCACTTTGGCGGGAAAAACTGATGTCCAATACATGATCAGTAATTATCCCCTCAACAACCCACCCCTTCATGCACTATACAAGCCCTATTCATATATACATATATATCATGACATCACTCTGGCTTGCCGCAGCTTGCCGCAGCTTGCCGCAGCTTGCCGCAGCTTGCCGTAGTCTCTATATAACTCCTGTACTCATAGGGTACTGGACTTCGTAGGGTATACCCTATTCTTTGGTCAACTAAAAAACCAGGAGCATTTCCTTCCTGGTCTACTACTCAGGTGTTTATTTGCGACTCTCTGTGTCTATGATAATTTTTAAAAATGTGTTTTAATCATATCAATCATGGTTGGATATGATTATTCGTTTAAATGTAGTCCGTGCAAGGACATGCAACCTGTTACTTTTTTTAAATTATTAACTTCCTATGAGTCCTTTGCGAGTTCAAACTGGAGACATAACTCTCAAGTTTAATCGTCCGCTTCTAGCAAGACTTGATATCGATGGCACAGAACGGAGATCCCAAAAGGTAAAAAAAAAATGCATCGCTTCACCAGATATTCATTCACATCGGGTACCTTTGAACATGATGCAAGTTCCAAAAAGCCTCCACGTTACAGCCTTGACGCATTAACATTCTCCCCCAAGAACATGTTCTACAAAGTACTCCCAGTCACGAATTGTTTGTCCAGGTCTTGCTTTCATGTATTTTTTTGTCTGAATTAATGTTTTTTTTTCTGCACGATACCACCACATTCCCAGTGTGACAATCGACTGGTTATTGGCTCAACAGCAAGTAAGCACATGTCCTTCAGTTCAATATTATTCATTATGACATCGACAATTTACCTCAAAACTCGTTCTACGAAATGTATGTAACGGTCAGGCTTGCATTCGTTTTCTTTGTCTCCTACAATTTGTTTTGCAAGATATCATTAAATCCTCATTTAACCAGCTAACTCAAGCTATATTCCGTGAAATATATGGTCGGGTCTTCCATTCATTTTCTTTGTCTCCAATTATTGGGATATCGAATCTATATTATTATGTATTTGTCAGCCATGACACTCTAAAATGTATTTCCGCTGCGTTTCCTTTATCAATAATACATAAATCCAAGCAATCAGCCATTGCTGATTCTGTCACATTTTATTTTTGTTCGGCTCAATCAGTTGATTTGATCGATAGCTCGCCGGAATGCTAAATGGTGTTAACTGTAGGGTTGCATGAAGTTGTTGATTTAAAATATTGAAGAAGCAGTGTTATTTAATAGAGCGGAAAGGTTCACCGAAAATATAAAGCAATAACCGTTATATCTGAAATTAGCTTCATGTTATCTCTTGATCTATTTTTATTATTATTATTATTATTATTATTATTATTATTATTATTATCCTCGGGTCACATGTCCTTTGCAGAACGTTGCAATCTTCGCAGGTCGTCTGAAGGATTATCTTTCTTTATCCAGATCCACAAATTCTTCTGTTGTAATGTTCAAAGTCTCTTTGAAGTTGTGAAATCACTTTCTTCTTGGTCTGCCCCTGTTGCGTCATCCAGGAACCATCCCTTCTATTATTGTTCTTTTCAGCCCGCAGTATCTTTTCACGCTCATTTAATTCATTTTCTTCTCGGGCCGAGGACGGCACAGAGGGCGGAAGTCACAGTTCTCCACGAGTGACGATTTGCTACAAGTTCTTGTTGGTCTTGGTTGTTTCTTGGTTAAAGAATGACAGTGCACAGCCTGAGAGACAAGATCAGTAATGAAGAACTCAGAAAAAAAGCTAGGAATAACACCCGCCATAGAATATATAAAGAAACAATATATATATATACAATGGTTTGGTCACGTGACCAGGTAGAAATATCAAAACACAACACAACGAGCCTTCTATAATCGTAGCGAAAACACCAGATCCACAGGCCGACCACGAAAAAGATGGATTAACGGAATATTAGAAACACTAGGAAACATAACAGCAGTAGAGGCAAACAGAAGAGCAAAAGACTGCAAATTATATCTCCCCTCGACGCTAAAAGGCAAATGAGGAAGGAAATAAGAGGAAGATCACCCAAAAAATGTATTGAGGGGGAACACACACAAAATGGACACTAGCTTAAAATTCACAGTCTATCTTATAGCACGGATTGAAGTACCCCTAAATTACTTAATACTAACGCAACAGAAGGTAACGTTCTTGTGTTACTGAATGTAGCTACATAGAGTGTGAGAGGTACAAGACAAATGTAAGAAGAGAAGTAAAAGAAACTGGAATGACACATCAGTTAACAGAAAAGTCTGGAAATTATTCTATTTCATTCAGCAGCTTGAAGTAGATCGCATTTGAATAAAATACCAAGTTACGTCACTAGTAATAATCACAGTCCTATAGATAACTTGCCAGCTCAACTCAACATTTGGATAAAAGCAATAATGAGGAATGTTTGTGGAGATTTTTCAGCTTATTTTTTTACAGTGCGGGGGATAGCCAGTCCCATGCCCAACCCCCTTTAATCGCCGCTCACGTACATGCATGGTAAGGAACAGCGCCACTATTCTTTACTCCCATTTCAGGCCTCGGTAGAGCAACGGGAAAATCCCCAGGGAAAAAGACAAAAGAGGAAGAACAAGGAATTCTTGGAGAAGACAGATAGAAGCAGAGATGAAAATGATGAGGAGGACATGGAACGATCTTAAAAGAATGGCAAGAAACAGAACGGCTTGTAAAGTGTTTGTTGAAGACCTATGCTCCACAGGGAGCTGAAAGGTAGAATCTTCGATGCCCTCAATGATGATGGTGAGCACTATATTACTCTACGTCATTGACGTGCCTGGTACTCGTTGCTTTTACCATTTAGCACATGCTATCGTATTTAATGTCTTCCTGCACTGTTGGTTATACATGTACACATTTTTCTCTCCATTACAGCTTTTCAGATGAGTCCAACGTAACGAATGAAGAGCGCGCATTAATTGAGACAGGCAGCATGCATTTATTAATTAAGCTATACCCAATATAGGTTGCTCTGAGTTATTCTTTAACTTTATTTTTACATGCGCAAATATTATTATCATTGACTCTTGGAGTATGTTCGCTTCATTGAGCCATAGCAGGAAATGATTTGAGAGCACGCCAATTAGTGTGCATGCTACATGGCTGTTCTTGTAAACATTTTAATTTTTTGTATCGGGAAGAAATACTGTATTTTTAGCACACTGTAATTAGCAATGTTATTCAGTTACTTATTTTGCTATTTTTAGTAGTTAAAAGTTTTTAATAGTTTTTTTTATGAAGTTAAAATTTTAGAATGATAAATATCGAGTGTTTGTTTAAGTTTTATGGTTCGTTATAAATGTAGTTCGGAACAACTAAGCTATTGCCACACGCCGTATACCACAAGGTCACAGGTCACCACCAGAAGCGTCTCTACTGGTCTCAGAATAAGCGAATGTCAATGGTTACTTTAAGCTAAGATAGACGTGAGCGACCCGGTACGGACAGTAGTATGTAAAATAAACAGTAAATTATCCCGTCTATCTATTTGTATAGTTACTTAATATCGTTGTGTGTTTAGATTATATTTTTCACTGCAGCTCTACTCGCGGCCCGGCACAGTATATATTTTATGTTGTGTTTATCTCTTTATGCAGCCGCGATAGCTCACTGGTTAGTGAACTGGATTACAAAGGGCAAGAGGTCGGGTTCGATTCTGATCGACGGCTTCCGTGTTCACCCAGCCTCATGGGTACCGAATTTTTTTTTTTTCTGGGAAAGAAAAGCGGCACGTGCGTAATACCGACCACATTACCTCAAAAATCATTTGCCCAAAGTCTATAAAAATTATGGTCACTAACACCATAACTCCTAAAAAACATTAGAAAGAAACAATAAACCTTTTTTTCTGGCACATCATGAAAAGAGGAAAGTTGGAATACTTGGTTACAACTGGCAAAATAAAAGGAAAGAGAGATCGCGGACGACAAAGAGAGAAAATACTGGATAGCTTGGTGTCATGGCATGGAAAACAGTCAACAACAGAACTGATACGATGCACTGTAGATAGAAGATTGTGGAAGGACATGATCTACATGCCTACGCCAACCGGTATGACACATGATGATGAACACCATATTCCCTTTACGTCACTTGCCGGGGCTTTCTTTAAAAAAAAAATTCTTAATGGACAGTATTGTTAATCTTAATGGATCAGAAGCGTTGCGCAGAATAAGTTGAGTTATTATATGCCCAACATAGAGTGGTCCTAGGGAGCCGCGATAGCTCAGTGGTTAGGGAACTGGACTACAAAAGGCAAGAGGTAGGTTTCGATCCCAACCGACGGCTTTCGGGTTCACCCAGTCTTTAATGGGTACCGGATATTTTCTGGGAAAGCACAGCGGCACGGGCGTAATACCAACCACATTACCCCAAAAATCATGTGCCGAAGGTCTGTAAAATTTATGGTCACTAACACCATATTCCCTATACGCCACTTGGCGTGACGGGGGCTGTTTGCTTTTTTTTTTTATTGTGCCCCACAAATCATGTAGCGAGGGTCTGTACACATACCACTAACACCATATTCCCTATACGTCAATGGCGTGACAGAGGTACTTTACTACTTTTTATTATATGCCCAACATTGGGTGAGCCTGCACGTTCAAGCAGCAGGTGGCCGAAGCCGGGGAGTCATGACCCAGGCAGCTTCCATTCCCCCACGCCTCCCCTAGAGTGTCAAGATACTAATGTATCGAAACACTTGCTCGATGGGGTGAAAGAGAGGGTGCGTGGTCCTTTTCTGATGATCAGATTACCGTCTGCTGCAAAGCTCTGTATAAAGAGTTTCCCATTTCTGGGTTTCCTTATTAAATGCATTGATCCTATACTACAACTACGAGCAGGGAAATAAATTCAGCTTGGTCAAGGCAGTCGTCACGACTTGTGAGACTCAGAAATTTTATTGTTAACATGTACTGCAAACAGATATATGCATATATGTGTGTATCTCTTTACCTGCTAACATATTTATTTCCTTAGTCCCGCGGTCGACCCAGCCGCTGGCAGAAATTGGTACCAGGGTATTACTCAGAGAAGGTGAGGTATGCCGCCTCGAATAATGAGTTTCGACGGCTATGCACAAATGAGTGGAAACTCGCACGCTAAGACGCCGATTCAATTCTCATACTTTACCTTTACCTTTATCCGTTGGTGTGCCAGCATGATACCTTGTTCAGAATAATTCTAGACTCTTTCCCCTTCTTTGCTCGTTTCTCGATTTGCTCGAAAGTTGTCCCCGATATTTCATTTCAAATCGCCAAACCATTATCTGTCTAGGAAAAATTAAAAAATAGAAAAAAAAATGGTATATAAGAAGCTGGTATATAAGTGGACGACACAGATTAAACGACGTTTCGGCCCAATAGGCCTTCAGCAGGAACAAAAAAAACACACACACAACTAATAACGAAACAACCAAAACAAGATTATTTTTTTATATTTTTTAATTTTTCCTCACATTCAGCTTTACTGCAGCTTCGCATTTTAATGCCTTTGCCCATTATCTGTCTACCTCGACATTTGCCATAACCCACTTCTCCGTGCACTATGGTTCACTATGCACAACAAACTACATATTTACTTGGGCCTGAGGCATGAGAGGGAATTGCCGGAAAACCTCCAACTTGCATGACGTTATCAGCTTTGCGAGCAAGGGTTGTTGTGGTTAGAATGACGTCAGCAGTCTTTAACTCGCATAGCTGAAAACGTCACGTTAGTAGGGGCTTTTTTATAATTTATCTTTCTACAATTAGGCCTATCTAAAGTAAGTTATGATCTGACTATGAGATGTTCACATTTATTTTCTTGTACCAATATTAGGAAGCTCTTTATGTTGTCAATGTTATTAGTGAATATGTTTATTGTATGTGATGCCAATGTTATCAGTGAAGATCTGTATTGTTTATGGTGTTAATGTTATCAGTACAGATCTGTATTGTTTATGGTGTTAATGTTATCAGTGCAGATCTGTATTGTTTATGGTGCTAATGTTATCAGTGAAGATCTGTATTGTTTATGGTGCTAATGTTATCAGTGAAGATCTGTATTGTTTATGGTGCTAATGTTATCAGTGAAGATCTGTATTGTTTATGGTGCTAATGTTATCAGTGCAGATCTGTATTGTTTATGGTGCTAATGTTATCAGTGAAGATCTGTATTGTTTATGGTGCCAATGTTATCAGTGAAAATCTGTATTGTTTATGGTGCCAATGTTATCAGTGAAGATCTGCATTGTTTATGGTGCTAATATTATCAGTGAAGATCTGTATTGTTTATGGTGCCAATGTTATCAGTGAAAATCTGTATTGTTTATGGTGCCAATGTTATCAGTGAAGATCTGCATTGTTTGTGGTGCCAATGTTATTAGTACATATTTTTATAGTTTGTGATCTCTGTGTTATTAGTGACGATCTTACCAACTTTATATTTTGTGATGTTTGTATTGTTAGTGAATATTCTACCAAATTATTGTTTGTGATACGATCTCTGTATAACAATCATGTTTGGGAATATACGATAATTTCTCACTTTCATAGCATGTTTCTTTCTCTCTTTCTAATAGCTCACATTTATTATCCATGTTTTGTAAGGAATCATGAATATTGGTATTACCTATATGTGCAGTAAATCAATCGTCTAGTTTATATTCGTTAATTTCTTTTCACAGCTTCTTTCTATTCTTGTTCATGTATATCTTGTTTATCATCATCATCATCATGTACCATGCCGGTTGGCGTAGGCGATCATGTCCCTCCACAATCTTCTATCTACATTGCATCGTTTCAGTTCTGTTGTTGACTGTTTTCCATGCCATGACACCACGCTATCTAGTATTTTCTCTCTTTGTCGTCCGCGATCTCTCTTTCCTTGTATTTTGCCAGTTGTAACCAAGTACTCCAACTTTCCTCTTCTCATGATGTGCCCGAAAAATGTTGATTGTTTCTTTCTGATGTTTTTTAAGAGCTCCCTTTTTGTGTTGGCCTCTTTGAGAACTTTTATGACAATGAGTTCTAGATATGTTAATTGTTGCGCAGTTTCTAAATATTACTCTTGCAGTACTTTTGCTGTTTCAAAGTTACTGTTCTTATTAACCATGTCTGTTTTTCCATGCTGATCTCTCTGTGTGTTCCATGGAGGTTTGCTTTTATGTATTTTTATAATACGTAAGTAAAAAGTAAATTGGCGTATAGGGAATATGGTGTTAGTGGCCATAAATTTTAGACTTTCAGCACATGATTGTTTGGGTAATGTGCTCGATATTATGCCCGTGCCGCATTACTTTCCCAGAAAAAATCCAGTACCCATTTAAGGCTGGGTGAACTCGGAAGCCGTCGGTTGGGAGCGAACCCTACCTCTTGTTCTTTGTAGTCCAGTTCACTAAACACTGAGCTATCGCAGCTCCCATTTTTATAATAAGGTTTTTGTTAATTCAGCTAATATTCAATCATACAGAGGTTCAAATTGTTATGTCCTTTCTATACTCACTGTGCAGCTGTAGCCAGTAACTGCTCATATTCTTTTTATTCATCAAAGATATTTTTTGAGAGTGCTTCTGCTGAAATACTGAAAACGTCACAATCGTTGGGTGTTTTCCAGGTGTTTTCCTTTTTCTAAAAATAACCATGAAATTTTATTATATAACTAGTAATACTTTCATACTGTCTAGTTTAACAATACAGTATTGTGAAATAAGAAACATGTATATTCTTTCATTGTCTCTGAAAGTTCTAACGCACATAGGCATTCTCTCTCTCTCTCTCTCTCTCTCTCTCTCTCTCTCTCTATCTGTCTATATATTTATCTATCTATCTATCTATCTACCTATCTATCTATCTATCTATCTATCTATCTATCTATCTATCTATCTATCTATCTATCTATCTATCTATCTATCTATCTATCTATCTATCTATCTATCTATCTATCTATCTATCTATCTATCTATCTATCTATCTATCTATCTATCTATCTATCTATCTATCTATCTATCTATCTATCTATCTATCTATCTATCTATCTATCTATCTACCTACCTACCTACCTATCTATCTATCTATCTATCTATCTATCTATCTATCTATCTATCTATCTATCTATCTATCTATCTATCTATCTATCTATCTATCTATCTATCTATCTATCTATCTATCTATCTATCTATCTATCTATCTATCTATCTATCTATCTATCTATCTATCTATCTATCTATCTATCTATCTATCTATCTATCTATCTATCTATCTATCTATCTATCTATCTATCGATCTATCTATCTATCTATCTATCTATCTATCTATCTATCTATCTATCTATCTATCTATCTATCTATCTATCTATCTATCTATCTATCTATCTATCTATCTATCTATCTATCTATCTATCTATCTATCTATCTATCTATCTATCTATCTATCTATCTATCTATCTATCTATCTATCTATCTCTCTCTGCCTCTTTCTCTTAAAGCTGAAAGACGGGTATTCACTACCACACACATTCACACTGACAACAACACAATCACAGCCACAATCACACTCAATCACACCCACAATGATACGTACAATCACACACACACAAAAACACCCACAATCACACACACAATTGCCCACTCAATCATACTTACAGTCACACACACAATTGCGCACACAATCACACATACACAATCACGCACAGAATCACACATACATACACATCAGGCTCACAATTTACGTTGCTGTATGTACCATATCATCTGCCTATTCTTCCGTCTTCTCTTGTAATGAGGGTGACAACGTTGATGGATTAGTGGAGGAACGTCATGAAGAAAGTAGATGACGTAAGCTTCTGACGTAATCGAGACTGAAATTTAAAATGACGTCACACTGGGTCCTAGCTCCAATCTACATTGTTTAATCGCGTGACTCGAAATGGCGTGCAATGGCTCGCAATTTATTTTACTGCCTTCTTGCTGCTGTTTCTTGTTCGGTTTCCTCATCATACGTCATGATGTTGGTAATGAACTAGTGACGAAACAATGTCTATGTCATGAAGCTAAGTGAATGACGTAGGCAGTGGATGTAAACTAATTTTGGACTTGACCTAAGCGCCACCGTTCTGCTTGAGGAAGAGAACTTGGCTTCTAGTACACGTAATGACGTACATTGACGCCAATTAATTTCGTTTTTAACTTTTGATCTTACTTGATTTAACAGTGGATGGATATAGACAGACAGACAGACAGACAGACAGACAGACAGATGGACAGACAGACAGACAGACAGACAGACAGACAGACAGACAGACAGACAAACAGTAATTGAACAACTTGATTTAACTTTTGAATTTTAATGCCATGAAAAATTTACTATAGTCCGTTCAGATTCGTTTGCCGAGATGTTATGATTTATAATTCAAAAAGTTCTTGATGATTTCACATGATTTTTGGCATACGGTGTTAAAATGTCCATGTCACGAGAACATATGTGTTACTCGATGTCTAGCTATAACGGTTTTCTTAAAGCGGCGAATTCCTTTGATCTTTGCCCATGTAACTACATGTATTATTTTGACCCTAATCAAAATGTTTTACAGTAATCTAGTGCAACGATGACCCATAGGCGTGTCCATAAAATTTTACTTGGTGGCAAGTATACAAATTTTAAATTATATATAGAACTTTTGTTCGTAGAGTCAATTTGATATAGTTCCATGTTCTTGGTGTGAGTTTCCCAAATGTTGTCGCTGCCTTTCAAATACGTACATTTAGTTCCTCATCTAAGGAAAGTGTGGCTGTAATAGTGGATCCAAGATAGCTGAACTTCTGTACTGACTCAAGCAGGCTTCCATTCAAAGTAATGGTTGTTGGTTTGCTTATAACATATTTTTGATTGCTTGGGTGGTCTTGAACAATAAACTGTTTAACAAATCAACTAGGAAATTTTGCAAACCAAACTATTTATCTGTAGACTTAATCAGAGTAATGATCATTCAGAATCAGACGAGTCAAATAGGTTGATTACTGCTTTCGGCTGAACAAACAACAAACCATCCTTTTTCCAATATTCCTCTTCTTGTCGTAACACATGATCCTCACATTTTACCCAGTAGTCTTTATTTATATTTGATAGAGCCTGATTTGTAAGTGTCTCAACATCGCATAATTTGAAAGTTTTATTTGTATATGCTACGTGTCCTTTAACTTTTGCCCAAACTGGTTCTATAGGATTTAAGTGTGCATGATATGGAGGTAGTCTCAAACATCTATGGCCATGTTCTTGAATTAACTTGTCTATTTTAAATATCTTTGTACGTTGTGTCTGTTTTACAAGGCTAAGCAATTCGGGTTTCAAGTAGCTGTCGTTAACTTGTATGTGTTCTTTTATGAGCCACGTTTTGATTGCATCTTTTGTACTTGATGATGTTGGGATTCTATCTTCTACGTTAACTACGTTATGGTATGAAGCATTGTCCATTATCAGATAAGAAGGTCGATCTAATATTGGAAGGATACTTTTCTCGATCCAGTCTTTAAATATGTGCCCATTCATTTCGGAGTGGTAGTCTCTATTGTCTATGGATTTTGAAATGAAAACGAGATGAGCATTCTGCAACAACCCATTATGTCTGCTACCTGCATGTGCAACTATCAAACGTTGCCCTTTACTGCTTGGTACTGATCTTTTAATACTTCCATCTGCTAACTGCCATTCCTTTTCATTTGTATGATGAGCGTTGATCCAAGTTTCATCTAAATAAACAATATCATAATCATTTTCGCGCATTTCCTTCACTTCACGTAAATACTTGCTTCTAAGAGCTACTAGATGTGGTTTCTCACAAATAATGTTTTTTCCACCAGCATACTTTCTAAAGGTGAAGCCTGCACTTCTTAATATTTTCCATAATGAAGTTTTTGATATTTCAATGTCGTTGTTAGTTTTCAGCCAAAGCTTCAACTTTCTAAGTGTCACTTCTTCGTTTATATCAAACATTCGACAGATTTCTCTTTTTACTAGGTCCTTATCAAAACTGTCTAACGTTTCTTTGCTTCCTTGCTTTCTTGCATTTGTTGGCAATAAATATCCGCTTCCTTTAACTATTCGATCAAATGAACGTTTACACAAACCTAAAATATGCATTGTTCTCTTCTCAGGGTTTGATAAAGAACAATAAAGATGTCCCTTTTTACGCTCTCTGCAGAAGTATTGATAAATCTTTATAGCAATGTTATGCTCAGTAAAATATTTTGCCTTTATATTCATTCTCACATAGACTTGCAGAAGATAATATGGATAGTGCCGCCTCCTTTCTGTAAATATTGAGATTTGCCTCTGAATTATGACTCGAACTCGGGTCTACGGCCGTGATTTTGACGTCACATAATTTCCGGTTTCGGCTAAAATGTCATTTTGTGCTAAACGGGAAATTTCATATGTAACATTTCTTTATAAAAATTTATAGTGGAAACATAACTATTTTAGGACGGTGCGCATTCAGCCGTGAAGGTCATGCCTATATGTTAAAGAATCAGCTGTGAGATGTAAGCATCTACATAATCCCGCCGGTGTTTATAATATCGATTAACTTTTTTTTAATATAGGTTAAATAAGGCATCTTTGAAACTGGATCACATTTCTTTGATAAAAAAATATTTTTATAGCGACATTAGTATTCTAAACCTAACTTCAAAAGATCAATGCAAATGAACAATAAGTTTTTGAAAAAAATAAATTAATGTCTAGGCAAACGAATCTGAACGGACTATAACAACAAAACAAATTACAGCAGGGCTGAAACTAAGAATAGCAAAATGTTACATGTTCTCAATATTCCTGTATGGTGCAGAAACATGAACATTAGACAAGAAAATAGAACAGAAAATTGAAGACTTTGAAATGTGGATTTACAGAAGAATAGGTAGAATTGGATGGAAAGAAAAGAAAATAAACGATGAAGTTTTAAAACGACTAAAAATAACAAGAGAACTACTAAATACAATTAAGACAAGACAAATGACATTTTTGGGACACGTTAAAAGACACAACAGCCTACTAAAAGTAATATTCGAAGGGAAAATACAAGGTAAAAGAGGCAGACCAAGACTAACATGGACGAGTAACATAAAAAAATTGACAAGTCAATCTATGACAACCTGCACCATCAAAGCAAGAAACAGAGTGGAATGGCGATCCATGGTAGCCAACCTTCGTTGCGAAGACGGCACTCGATGATGATGATGATGATGATGATGATGATGATGAGCTTTTCATCAATTTTGCCTTTTTTTTCAGGAAGGTTGTGATGATGGACACAAATATCCGAAACCTCGTAACGGGATCTCGCGTGATTTTACAGATTATTGTCTGTTGTTAATCTTCTTTGATTTCTCTTTTATCTTCTTGATAACCAAAATAATCAACAGTGGGTTCGGCATTAAAACTTTAGCCTTCTTGTTTACGAATCACGTCTTGTTCAACCTCAGACTATGATTTCTTCAGGTTATATTGAGATTTGATCGCAATTGCCATTAAAACCGTATATCCTTCTTCCACTACTGCGGCTGTCTCAAGCGACGACACATTTCCTTCATCGTCTACCCGTAGAGGGGCGTTAAGTGGGAGTAGTTGCATTGTGTCGCTACTTTACGACAAGTCACAATTTTGGCGCCTTTGTGCCCGTGTCATCCGTACTCACCAAAAATATCAAGACGGTAGTACATATGATATGTTAACAATGTAGTTAATTATTGGTAACTCTCTTCTTCTCTTTTACCTTTTAGCTCCTGGTGGAGCATAGGTCTTCAACAAACACTTTCCAAGTCGTTCTGTTTTTTGCCATTCTTTTAAGATCATTCCATGTCTTCCCCATCATCTTCATCTCAGCTTCTATCTGTCTTCTCCAAGAATTCCTTGGTCTTCCTCTTTGTCTTTTCCCCTGGGGATTCCAAAAAAGGGCCTGTTGTGTAATACTCTCAGTTGGCTTCCGTAGTGTGTGTCCTATCCATCGCCATCGTCTTCGCTGTATCTCTTTATCCACTGGTATTTGACCGGTACATTTCCATAATTCCACGTTAGTGACTTTGTCCTGCCATTTCCATCCCTTTATTCTGCGCAAGCATCCATTAATGAAAGTCTGTACTTTCGTGATTGTCAATTTTGTCATTCTCCATGTTTCACAGCCATATAATAGGACCGACTTAACATTTGAGTTGAAAATTTTTATTTTTGTATTTAGCCTAATTTCTTTGGATTTCCATATGTTTCCCAGTGCAATGAAAGCTCCTCTTGCTTTTGATATCCTTATTTTGGTATCATTTTCTGTTCCTCCCTCTTTATCTATATTACTGCCCAGATATATATATAAGATTGTACGTCTAGTAGAGGTATTTCTCCTAGTTTTATATGGTTATTGCCAACTGCATTAATTCTCATAATATTGGTCTTATCTCTATTAATCTTTAGTCCTAGCTGTTGTGATCTCTCATCTAATATACTCATTTTATCCTGCATCTGTTGATGGCTGTGTGATAGGAGAGCTATGTCATCAGCAAAGTCTAAATCATCAAGTTGTTTGGTCAGTGACCACTGGATCCCATTTCTGTTGTTTTGAGTTATTTTCATAATCCAATCTATGGCCAGTAGAAAGAGAAATGGAGACAGGAGGCATCCTTGCCTTACTCCTGTTCTTATTTCAAATGCTTCTGTAAGCTGTCCTTCATGCACCACACTACATTTTGTTCCTTCATACATTGTTTTTATCAGGTTAATAAACTTTATGGGGATTCCGTAATGACTCAGCAACTTCCAAAGCATTCTTCTGTCTAAACTATCAAATGCCTTTTCGTAATCTATGAATCCAATATATAGTGGGGATTTTAGTTCTAAACTTTGTTCAACTATTATACGTAGGGTAGTTATTTGATCAGCACATGATCTGTTCTTCCTAAAACCTGCTTGTTCATCTCTCAAGTGTTTCTCTATAGCCTCTTTTAGTCTCTCCAGAATGATTCTGCCTAATATTTTTCCTGGCACTGATAGTAGCATAATTCCCCTATAATTTGTGCACTCCTGTAAACTTCCTTTCTTTGGTAGTTTGATCATATAACCTTCTCTCCAGTCTTTAGGTATTTCTTCCCTCTCCCAAATTTTATCCAATAGATCCTGTAACATCTTGGT